>OZ005653.1:50170270-50770270 GCA_963930645.1 Salticus scenicus
TTTAAAATGTCTATTTTTTAATAACATAATCTTTTAAATAAGTTTGCGAAAGATTCGGGAGTCCTAGAAAATGAGGGGCCTCTAAATCCATAATATTAAATTTTAAACAAAGTTCCAGCATTTGAAAGAAATATTTAATATGGTGGATTATATTAATACTAATACTGAATAAAATTTATAATAAAAATGAATAATAATAATTATTATTTACCCTTTACTTTCGTCTAATATTCTTTTCAAATAATTATCAGATTACATCTGAGTGATATGACTTCTGTAGTAATAGTTAATTTTTTTGAGACTATTTCCTCCAAAGTGAACATTGAACTGACTCTTTCACGTACAGTTTCTATATTTCCAGGGACATCTCACTTTGTCAAGTCCCAAAACTCCGGTTCATTTGAGACAGTACCGAGATACAAACTTTCCTATTGCATGGAGCAGAAAAGATGGTTTCCTGTTAAAGAATATAGTAAAATCGTTTTTCCATGTGATGTGTCCACAGAGAGTAGGATTAAAAATGGAAGATTGGAGTAGGCAGTAGGACTTTTTAAAGAGTGAATTTTTCAAAAACGTTTCTTCTTAAATAGAGACAGATTGTGTGGGGGGAGGGGGAGGGGGAATGCAAATGTTTCAAAATTTTAGGCATTTTTTCTTAAATAATAATATTAATAATAAAATAAATAAAATAAAATAAAAATATTTTCTGGCTGTGGGGCCCCCTTGCTTCATGGGCCCAGGTGCGACGCACCGCTTGCACCGCCGGTTTTTACGGCACTGATTATTCATTTTTCGCTAAAGTAAGTTTTGGAAAAAAAGAAAAAAAAAAAAAAAAAAAATGGTATTAAGAATTCATTTCAGATAGATAAAGACGCCTTTGCCTTCAAATGTTAAACTTAATCCCGATTTTTCTTTCTGTTTCTCTTTCACTTTTACAACGGATATTTTGAAAATATATGACACTGCTCGTTATGAAAATTGCCTCTGACACCATTTCAGCGTATTCTTATGTAAAATGACCTCCTGAATCCGAATATGATTACCATTTTGCCCAATCACACACCGTTTTCTAAATACACCCCCCTCACTCATTTTTATCATTGTTTGGTAATTTTACACCTATCAGTTTGATTTGGAGAAGAACGATGATTATTTTAACCGTTAAATGTCTTGTGACCAGAGGAGCTACAAAGGTAGAAAGTTCTAAAACACGAACATTTGTAGTAAGGAGGAAATTTTAGGGGATTTGTGCCCAGAAAACAAAAGAGAATCAATAAAAACAATCAGTTTCTGTTTCTGTTTCTTTTCTTTCCTCTTTTTTTTTGGCAATATTTCTCTTATTTTTTACATATTCCAGCTTCAAGTTTGCCATTTTCTTACCAAAACATCCAAAATAATAAAAATTATACAAGGAATTTTTTTTTTCAAAATGTTGGTGAGTGGAGTAAAGTCTCAAAGTTCTCGCAAGAAAGTTTGACAGATTCACTGTACGACATTTGCTTTCAATAACTCCCACGTTAAATGTTTTGGGCAGTAAAACATGAACAGTAAAATCTCCTGCTTTGACACTTGTTAAAGGTTATTGCTCTTAGTATTGTAGTCGTCAGTCATTACCTACCTTTAGTACACGTTTTGCGATAAGAGCGTGAACTTTATGGTGTTCTTGATGGTGGTGATCTTTAACACGTGTCAAAGGAGGATATTTTACTGTTCATGTTTTACTGCCCAAAACATTTAAGGTGGGAGTTCCTGAAAGCAAACTTCGCGTCTAACAGTGAATGAGTCAAACTTTCTTGCGAGGGCTTTGAGACTTTACTCCACTCACCAACATTTTGAAAACATTTTCACTGTATAATTTTTGTTATTTGGGGTGATTTGGTAAGAAAATGACAAACTGGAAGCTGAAATATGTAAAAAATAAGAGAAATACTGCGAAAAAAAAAGGGAAAAGAAAAGAAACAGAAACAGAAACTGATTGTTTTTATTGATTCTCTTTTGTTTTCTGGGCACAAATCCCCACAAATTTCCTCCTTACTACAAATGTTCGTGTTTTAGAACTTTCTGCCTCTGCAGCTCCTCAGGTCAGAAGACATTTAACGGTTAAAATAATCACCTTTCCCCTCCAAATCAAAATGATGGGTATAAAATTACCAAACAACGATAAAAATGAAGGAGGGGTGTATCTAGAAAACGGTGGGTGATTTGGCAAAATGGTGGTCATATTCGGATTCAGGAGGATATTTTACATACAAATCTGCAATAATGGTATCAGATCTCGAACTTTTTTTTTTTTTTTTTTTTTTCAGAGCAGTGTAATTACTAATTTATAAACTATGAGAATCATCAGAACAATAAAAACGTTGATAAATATTTTTATTTTTATAATGAACATTTTATCAAATTTATATGTTAGTATGATTTTTTTTTTTTTTTTTTTTTTTTTAAGTTATTCACATGCAAAAAAAGAAAAAAAAAAAGAAAAAAAAAACAGAAAAGTGAATACAGGAAGAAAAATCTGGTTATAATCTAACATATGGACTTATAAGCATCATCACTGTCTTTAATGCATCCTTATGGCAATTTTTCATCAGGTTACCCTTTCTAAAATTGTTATTTATTTATTTTATTTTTTTTTTAAGTTTATTTTTGAAAAAAAAAGATTAAGTATTTATTTTAAAAATTTTACTTAAAAACGATTTATAAAATTTGATTAATTATATGATAACGAATATGCCATCCAGATTTTATGTTCCTATGCTTATTTCTTTGAAAATTACGTGTAAAAGAAGAAAATGGGACAGTAGATTGTTCCTTTAATTTTGTATGTATTTGTCAACTTATACAAAAAGACATTTTTTTTTTTTTTTAACATTAACATGATATATTTCTTTTTTAATATTTCATAAGTTATTATAAATGTAAGAAGTGGATGAAAGTAATTAGAAAAACTTCATTGGAGATTTAATGAAATAAAATGTATAAATGGCGGGAAAATATGTAATTAAGCAATAAAGTGACACTGTAGTAGGGTGACTATACAGTAGTGACTATGCAATAGAGTGATATAAATCTATTTGCTTTTAAAACATTAGATAACGCAAGATATTTCAAAAACTTAAAATCTCTTTCTCAAATAATTACTGGTTTCGAGAATTTGGTCGTATTGTCGTGGAAAAATCTATTAAAGTGACAAATAATAGTGAAAATGTTTAACATCAATGTTATAAAAAATTTCCGCGATTTCTTCCGAAACTTCCATGATTAGAAACTAGAAATCATTCGAAAGTCCACTCGTGAAAGGTATTACTATTATTATTATTATTTTTTTTTTTCATCGTTTAATTTGAATTTCCTATAATAATAATTTTGAATATAAAATGATAAAAATTTTGAACTGTTTAGAAATTAGGTTTAAAAATAAATAAAGAAAGAAACGGGGGAGACAAACATATAAAGGTTTGAATTTTTATTGAAATAAATAAGGTAAACGTTGCTAAAGAATTAAACTCTATATTTTATTTAAAGCAAATATTTTATTTTTATTCTTTATTTACGGTTTTTCTATACTTGAATGAAAAATTAATATTATATTGTATTGAAATTATACATACAAAACATTTTTCTTAAAAGAAAATAAATTTAGCGCTCGAGTTCTGTATTAGATTCGAATCTTTTCTCTTTACATATTTATAAACTCTAAGTCTGTAATGGACTATTTCTTATTATGCAAAATTTTAAGGTATTTAAAGCAAATTGTCTAGGTCCATTATGTAGTCTCGAAACAAATGTAAATCCATTTTTATTTGATGTTTATTCACAGATTTTAATTTTATATATGATAGATTTAGTATAAAGCATAAAACCATAATTTCACAGAAGTAATGTACATAAATCTGCATAGGAGCGATTTTTTTTTTAATTATTTTTAAATAAATAAATAATAATCTGTGTAATTTTTTAGTACTTTGTGTCCCTGGTGTGTGAAATTCATTAAATTTCAGTCTGCCATCTCACTCGTCTATTTTTGAAAACAGACAAAAATGTAGTGAATTTCACGCGTAAAAAAATACTAAAAAATAAAAATAAATAAATAAATAAAAGAAATTAAAAGTTTAAGTCAAAATTTTAAAAAGTCATTCGATCAAAATAATACATACGCAGGGATGGAACACGGGCGCAGAATTCATACCACTGTCAATGTAAGAAAATTTTCTACTTCTTAAATCAACGATATTATAGGTAGAGAAATTTCTTCAACAGATTCCGGTGTGAATCCTGCGCCCATGTTCCATCCCTGCATACGTATATGTTGAATGTTTTTTTTTTTTTTTTTTTTTAATCGTAATTCTGTTTTTCTGTCCAGGAATATGTCAGAACTTCATACTACAAATATGGAAAAAAAAAAAAAAAAATATATATATATATATATATATGTATATATATATATATATATTTTATTTTATTTATTTATTTATTTTTGGAGAAAAGTATTTTCTTTAAATGAAAAAAGGAAAAGTCATGTGATTTTGTAGAAACTGAACTAGTAGGTCTAATTTTTACGTTTGAGAAAGCATTTTTTTTTTTCTTTTTTTTTTTTAATCTAATGTCAGAAGAATGTCTGAAATTCAGGTTCTCATTTGAGAACAACATCTCGAAATATGTATATATCTATATATACATAGATGCAATTAAACTCCAATTCATGGAAGTTTTAAAGATTTAAGAATTATTACAATAATAATACATTAAAATAGTGAATTTAATTATTAATGAAATCTCCCATTTGTAGAACCTTTTTTGAAATTGGGATTCGTCTCGATTATAATTTTTCGTATTTGAATAGTTCCCTTTGCCAACCTGTTATGTGTTACTCTCTGAGTTTCGTGTCCGAATAACATATGGATAAATATTATTTTTCTATCTTTGGTGTGTCCCAGCACACGAAAAATAAGCAATATGTAGACCAAAAATTATACAGATATTTCTGCATAGCCCCTAAACATGTAAAAAAAGTCCCTAAAGAAGCCTGTATTATAAGCTTTCTAATGATACCAATTTTACACATCTAAGTTAATTAGGGAACAAAATTTGATATTATGAAAACACTGATGGAAAGTTACATTTTAATTTATAACTCAGTAACCTATGGCCGTCCCATGTTTTTACAGTTATTATAGATAAAATAAAAATAACGCATAATTTTTTTTAATTATTATTATTATTATTATTTATTTATTTATTTATTATTATTATTATTATTATTATTTTTTTTTTTTGAGATATTGAACATCAAAGGACAAAATGTTTGACTTTAACATTAAAATATTAAAAAAATTATACATGTGATCTACCATTTGAAAGCCAGTATTATAAGCTTTCTAATGATACCTGTTTGTTATCACTAAATTTAATAGGAATGGAAATATATGGGTACATTTGTAGTAGAATAATTTCGGAAATTTGCACTTTTTACCCATTTTTGTAGCCCTGTATATCAAAAACTAAAAGAGATAGGGACTAATTAATTAGTATACATTCATTTCTCAATAGGACAAATAAATGAGCCCAATTTCATAAAAATCTGAAGGGTCAGGTTAAAAATGCTGTTTTTGTTGTTGTTGATTTTACTCGTAATGATTACAGTGAGAAAACTTTGGATTAATTCATATTAACTATTCATGGATATATATTTCTTTTGAACCTTATTGATCGATTGACATTTGATCATTTGTTTTACAATACCGGCTTTCTATTATACATTTCATAGCTAAAAAAAAAAAAAAAAATGAAGAAACGGAATATTTAATTAAAATAAATAAATAAATAAAATTCCATGTAATGGAAGCTTAAAATACTCGACACTCACCAGGGGCATTGATTGAATATTGTAAGCATATATAACCAAAAATATTTACAGACAGAAATGACCGATTTATTTAAAGAGTGAAAACAAATGCAAGATATATTTAAACCAAAAATTAATATGAAGGCGAATAAAACTTAAAAAAAATATATATATACATATTATTTACTCATAGAACAACACACACGCCTATATATATATATATATATATATATATATATATATATTATAATCCTTCATCTTTATAATGATCAAACACAAGGAGTGAAGACTTAAATTAGTAAAGTATCAATCCTTTTCTAATATTAAACGAGTAAATCGCTTGACATGTTATATTTATTTGTCCTGAGGAACATCTCTACGATATTCATGAAACATGAAACTTTGGGGTTAGGGGTATTTCGGGTCCAAAAAACAATTGGATTTAGCCTTCAGGAAACTTCACGTTCTCTGATAACCCTTAATCAGTTAGCTGCAATATATAGCAGAATTTCGGTTTACTCACAAATAAATACAATGATTTTTGATGAAAGTTTGGAGTTAAGCTTTTTTAGGAGCTAAATTTATTCCACATATTCAGTTCTTCTGGAAAATTCGCGTTCGCTGTTAACCCTTTATCGGCCAGTTGTACCATATGGCGGAAATTGGTTTATTCGAAAATGGATGCCATGATTTTAATGAGTTTGGCGATAAGTCTTTTTCATGAAGTTAAATCGAGTGAACATATCCTCATTTTCAGGAAAATTCGCGTTTGCATTAATACTTTATAAGCCAGTTGCACCGTATGACAATAATTGGGTTTAATCGAACATGGATGCAACTATTTTAATGATAGTTTAGGGTTAAGTGTTTTTTGAGGAGCTAAATCTTTTGGACATATCCTCATCTTCAGGAAAATTAACGCTTGATATTAACACCTTATCGGCCAGTTGCACCACATCACAGAAATTTTGTTTACTATGAAATGGATGAAACGATTTTTATGAAAGTTTGGAGGTTGTTTTTAAAGTTGCTAAATCGGTGGGACATATCCTCATTTTCAGGAAAATTTCCGTTCACTGTTAACTTTTTATCGACCAGTTGCACGGCATGATAGAAATTGGGTTTATTGGGAAAGGGATAAAACAATACAAATGAAAATTTGGGGTTGAGGGAGATAAATTGGATTCACGTATGCTCATCTTCAGGAAAATTCTCTTTTGATATTAACCCTTTATTGATCATTTGCAACGTATAACAGAAATTGGGTGTGCTATGAAATGGATAAAACTATTTTAATAAAAGTTTGGAGTTAAGTGTTTTTGAGGTAGCTAAATCGATGGGAAATATCCTCATTTTCAAGAAAATTCCCGTTCGGTGCTAACCCTTTATAGGCGAGTTGCGTCATATGGCAGAAATTCGGTTTACTTGAAAATGAATATAATAATTCTGATAAAAATTTGTGGTTAAGTGTTTTTTGAAGAGTTAAAGTGATTAGAAATATCGTCATCTTGAGGAAAATTCGCATCCGTTGTTAACCCTTTATCGGCCAATTGTAAAATACTGCTTTACAGTCGGCAGCAAAATCATTCAAGCGCTAGCAATAATTCCTATGTAAAAAAAAGTACACTTAAAAGTATTTTGTTAAATAAATCCTTGTCGAATCATTTTCTTAGTCAGTCTAAGAACATGATTCGACAAGGATTTATTTAACAAAACTGTCAAGGCGTACTTTTTTACATAAGAATTATTGCTAGCGCTCGAATAATTTTGCTGTCAACTGTACTCGTAAATGGATATAATGATTTTGTTGGAAGTTTGAAATTAAGTGTTTTTTGAGATGCAAAGTCGATTACAGATTTTCTTATCTTCAGTAAAATTCCCGCTTCTTATTAACCTATTATCATCCGGTTGCAAATTACGGCAAAAATTGGATTTACTTGGTTGTGGATGTAAAGGTGTTGAAGAAAATTTTGGAGTAAGTTTTTTGGGGTACAAAATCAATTAGGTATATTATCACCTTAGGGACAATTCGCGTTTACTCTTAATTATTTTTGAAAAACCTTTCTCATATATCCGTATTTCTAGGAAATTTAGCATTCATTGCTGTGTTAATCTTCACTCCACCGTGGCAAAGTATGGCTTTTTTTTGGGGGGGGGGGGGGAGGGGGGATTTGCTGGAACGATTTTGATAAGTATTTAAGGTATGGGGGTTTTTAGATGACAATTCAATTTGAATTTTCTTCATTTTTAGGAAAATTAACATACACAATTAGCACTCACTCTGCCTTTTGCAAAATTACGACAGAAACTTTCCAAAAAATAGCGCTAACTGTTTTGATAAAAAATTAGCATTAAGTTTATTTTTGAGAGCAGAAACCCATCTGATTTATCTTCATCTTCATAAAAATTAGAGTTTACTGTAAACCTTCGTTTCATACATAGCAAAATATGGAAAAGATATGGTTTTCTAGAAAGTATTTCAATAATTTTGATAAAAACTTAGATTTAGGGAATTTTTGAGTTTACAAATGAATTGTAAACACAAAAGTCTGACATTCTCTTTAGAACATTTAATATTTATCGGTAAACCGCACTTCCCCCAGGAAAAATGGCAAAAACTTCGTTTTTTTTTTTTTTTTAAACCCTCGAATGACTTTAATAAATCTTTAGAGTTGATGTGTTTTTGAGATGACATTTCAATTTGCGTTTGAATAACACTCATCTTCATTGTAATTAGCGTTCACTGGTAAACCGCATACCACAAAAAAGGCGGCAAAACTTTTTTTTTTTTTTTTTTTTTTTTTTTTTTTTTTTAATAGAAACTGTTGAAAGGATTAAAGAAAAAATGCTAGAGGTTATTTTTAAAACGAAAAACGGCTTCATTTATCATCATTTTTAGAAAAGTGAACCGTAACTGTACTAGAATAATGTGTAGCAGAAATCTTGTCTTTTAAGAAACTACTTAAATGATTTTGATAATAAACTGTAGTTAGAGATTTAATATGATAATTGGATTTGAACTTTCCTTATATCGAGGAAAATTAGCATGCATTGGTAACTCGATCTCCGCCCTGAGCAAACAAATAATAAACATATTTATGTTTACCTGAAAACAAATCACAGCATCTGCACTACGAATGATTTTTACAATGAGACCGAGTGAACTCGGTCATCCAAGTACTAAGTTATTTTATGTGGAAATGAAGCATAGAAATAAAAGAAAATAAGTTGAACAATTCAATTAATGTAGAAAAATAACTTCGAGATTGTCCAAAAATTGCTAACAACGGCATTTACAGTAGCAGGGTTAAAAAATAATGAGCTGTTTCTGAGACAGTGATGCATTAAATCATGTAAAATCACTATCATTGTCCAAAATCGCAAAGATTTCTACTAGGAGTTGAAATAAATGTAAAAATGTGCAAATAAAAAAAAATACAGTTATTATGCATTAATATATAGATTTACACAAAGGAAGAACAGTTTAAGAATAATAAATACGATGCAATTATCTATATATTCATTTATGCTAAAAAATATATACAAAGTATTTCATTTTCAGCACTCTAAAAACGTACGTTAATAATATTATATGGAATGTAAATTAACATTATTAAAATGCAATCTATGGTCTGTAATGTAGCGACAAAAAATATACAAATAATTCAATGTTGCTTGTGGACATTTGAACCAACTTTTAAGCAGGACCTATATAACACGGACAAAAATTTGATTATAAATATACAGTCAGATCTCAATATTATCAGATCTAACTGGGAATAAACCTGAAAAATACATTTTAAAGAACTCGTCAGCAGCCAGTGGATCATTAAAATTTACTCATAACATTGATGAAATCTAATTTAGAAATTTATTCATCAAGCCTGAGAGTTCATATCAGAAAATTATAGAGTGGAAGGCTGATTTTTTATACCAACTATGTGAAAAATACCTGAGCCGGGAATCGAACCCGGAACTTCCGCTTTACGTGTGGATGCTCAAGCAGAAGTCCCGGGTTCTATTACCGGCTCTGGTATTTTTCACGTAGTTAGTATAAAAAATCACCCTTTCACTCCATAATTTTCTAAAATTGATGAAATCTTTTTTTTTTTTTTTTTTTCCCTGACCGAATGAAAAAGAGTAATCTGGTGTATCACTGACATTTCTTTCCGTTATCCACATTAGTGCAGAAGATTACTATAGTTTAATGTGTAAAATGTTATTTATTTCAAAATTTCTAGAGTAATTTAAAATCATTTAAAATTAATTAAAAAAATTGTTTCTAAAACCTTTCTATTTTTAATGACATGCATTTCGGTTGAAAGACTATAGCCTCGCCGATCCACAACCCCTGTTTGGATATTATGTACACATTAACAAAAAATATTTAAGTTGTTATTAAATTTAAAAATATGTTTCAAATTGTCGCTCACTCACTTCGTTAAAACACATTAGACTATTTTAACTAATCCTGTATATCAATGAGTAAAAAAAAAAAAAAAACTTTTCTGTCAACATCACAAAATGGAATAAATCGCGGCAAATGTTCCGAGTTTGGTCGAAATAAAACTGTGACCCTGAGTCGGGCAAATAAAGTCGGCATGAAAGTAGCAAAGCGGCAACACACAAAAATGATCCAAGAGACAAGCTAAATTAAAATCAATAAAGATCTGGTGTGATAATTATATAAAAGAACAGAAAAAATATCAAAAATAAATTTAATCAAAAAATAAATGGTGACATTAAAAAACAAAAACAACAAAAAAAAAAAAAAAAAGAAAGAAAAAGGAAGAAAGAAAGAAAAGATCGACCATAAGAAAGTTATGTGAGTAATTTCCAAACATCAGATATGAAAGGGGTTGAAGAAATATTAATAAGATTTTTAAAAATGTAAAAAAAACTTCCAAGAAATCCAGATTGGAAGAGGGGATAGGAGAGGAAATAATGCCAATTTTAGAAATTAAAAAATAAATAAATAAATAAATAAAATAAATAAATAGTAAAAATAAAAATACCCATGAGACCAATAAGGGAAAGTAATAGAAAATTTGGAGATCTTTTCATCACGAGCGTTTAATTTATTTTTATTTTTATTTTTAATTTAATTTATTATTTTTAATTTTTAATTAATTTATTTATTTTTAATCATTTTTGTGTGTGGGCTTATTTATATGATATTTCAAAAGGCTTCTAGTTTATCTGTTTCAACAAATAACTTAGGTATTATTAAACACCACGACAATTCTCAGTTGGAATGGAATTTTTAGGAAAAGTGAATTTAATATTGTTGACGAATTTAAAAATGTTATTATTTCCAAATTGTAGATACTCTGAAAAAAAAAAAAAAAAAAAAAAAAAAAAAAAAAAAAAAAGGAACAATAAAAATGTAAAATTATATGATTGAAACATTGGTAATTCAAGTTAAAAAGAGAACATTTAGAATTTTTGATTTTTAGAGCTCTATCGATCATAGAGGGACTATAGCTGGAGAAAGAACTTTAAATGTTAATTTCTTCCCAAAATCAGAAGAATCAGAGAAAATGAAAGCAAATGAAGCCGGTAAGAATAAATACAGAAAGCAATCATTTTCTGTTGGGGTGGGTGATTATAGAGATTATGTGGAAGAGAGACATAATAATGTTTTCTGAAGACAATGGTTAAAATCTAATCATTTTATATAGAAATCGAAACGTCAAGGTAAAATAGAGAATTATTCTTTTCAATTTTGAAAGTAAACTGATTTAGAAGGCGTTTAAAATATCGTGTAAATTTGCGCCCCGAAGGAATGCTCCTAACGAAATAAATCTTCCCTTGCTTCCAACGGTTGGGAACATTTTTGATAAAAACGTAGTTTTAGAACGTTTCTTAATCATTTCATCCTTTTTTAATTTCGAATTTTTTTAAATATCCACTTAGAAAAAATTATAAATCAGAAGTTATATGAAATTTGAAGTTTCTAGATACATTATTACTGTAGGAAACATACAAAAGTGTGGTTTTCCAGCGGGTTTTTCCTCACACCCTCCCATTGTGCGTGTACTAAAAATTTTAACCCGCAGTGCTTCAAACATTGTGATAATCACTGATGGTGTCGTTTGGTTGAAATGGGTTCAGCGGTTTAGGAGATGAAAGACATACAATCATATATACAATGACTTTTATTCATATTAATAAAAGTATTTTTATTCTTCATGGAAACTAAAACCTGTTGAACCACCTGTTAGTTGGCTAGTTATGGCTATTGTTCATAAAGTTCTGCCTATAGGTGTACATTATTTCCTCGCTTGGTGGCGAGCATTACATCCTAAATTGTTGATGTGTATTATGTCTCTGTTTGCCTGTGTGTAAAAGGTCTTGACTTGCCGGTGTGTATCACGTCTTCATTTGCCTGTATGTATCATGCCTTCATTTGCCTGTATATACAAAGGTCTTGACTTGCCGGTGCGTGTCACGTCTTCATTTGCCTGTGTGTAAAAAGTCCTGACTTGCCGGTGCGTATCTTCATTTGCCTGTGTGTAAAAGGTCTTGATTTGCCGGTGTGTATCACGTCTTCATTTGCCTGTGTGTAAAAGGTCTTGATTTGCCGGTGTGTATCACGTCTTCGTTTGCCTGTGTGTAAAAGGTCTTGATTTGCCGGTGTGTATCAGGTCTCCAATTGCCTGTGTGTAAAAGGTCCTGACTTGCCGGTGTGTATCATGTCCTCATTTCCCTGTATGTAAAAGGTCTTCAATTGCCGTTGTGTATTAAGTCTTCGCTTGCAGGTGTGTATTATGTCCTCGTTTGTCGGTGTGTATTACGTCCTACCTTAGAACGTGTGTATTATGCCGTTGTTTGTCGGTTTGTATTATGTTCTAGCTTGCCAGTGTGTATTATGTCTTAACTTGCCACTGTGTATTCATCTCAGCTTGTCGATGTATATTATGAAATGGTTTACCAGTGTGCATTAGGTTCTTGAATGTCAGTTTGTATTAACACAATTTTCTTACCTGCTTTTTTTACCAACAGGAAGCACTGTGAAACACTTTTAAATTATTCTTAAAACTATTCAATTACTTAAACACATAATGTATCTTAATCTCGCTCAAATTCTTTCATTACAACACAATCAGTTAAGATTCTTGATGTTATGAGGCACTGTAAGCATTTTAACACAATAAAATCCTGATTTCACATCATGTGATGAACATACTTAATCATGTGTGCGAAATAATATTTATAATAGATTATAAATTTGTATTTTGATCGACAGAGAAGCTGAAGCACACTTTAAAATAGGATGAAAACCATACACTTACTTAAACATGCAATATATTCTAATCTCAAACAAACCCTTCGAATACAACACTGTTAATACATTTTTCCCATTAGGGGGCGCTGTAAATTATCTTAACCATAGCCTTCTAAACTAGATGCCTTCCACGTGGCTCGGAAACATTGTGTTAGGCAGCGCCACCTGGTACAGATTGTGCGACTTTTATATTCAACAACCACCAAAAATTTTTAAAAGTGGGATTTGATATACATAAAAGGTGAACAGAATCGAAGAAACGTCGATTATATATATCATATATCCGTTATGAAAATTATTGGTGACAGTTGAATGAAAAAGTCGCGCAATCTGCATCAGGTGGCGCTGTTTACCGCTTGAACTGCTGCTAAGTTTCCGAGCCACGCGGAAGGCATCTAGTTTAGGAGGCTATGTCTTAACATCAAAGAAATCTCAGCTTCAAATTGTGCAATATCAATAGGCTTACAATACAATATACTTAATATTGTACACGAAATATCATTTATTCATAATAAATTATAAATTGGTATTTTGATCACCAGGAGCCGCTTTGAAACTCATTAAAATACTAGTAAAACTATTCACTTGCATTACAAAAACTATTCACATAATTACAAATACTTTCATTACAACACATTTAAAGAAAAAAAAAATCCCCGAAAACTTTATGCGGCATTCAATTCACCATCGTGCATCGTCAGTCACTTAGCAAATCTGAGCGTTTTTATTATTGTAAAATATTTTCTTAAACTATGTGCAACATGTATTATATGAATTGCAGCATAACATTAAAAAAAAAAAAAAAAAAAAAAAAAAAATCTCCATGTCCGCATTTGATTGTGTGTATCAACACAGTCAATGTCCTCATTTGATTGTAAAATTACAAAGTCCTCAGTTGATTGTGTGTATCGAGTTCACTGTGTGTGTTGCGGTGTATCGAGGTCCCCATTTAGACGGTAAAAATACATATTGAGAAATATTAGAATTTTATGAAAATTCAAAGCTGATTCATAATTGAATGAGTTTTATTAATAGTTATTTATCAAAAATATGCTTTTAAGTCAATTATTTACGAAGTCCCCGATTGGCGGTGTATACACATAGTCCTCAGTTTGCACGTCTTGCCAACCTGTGTGTGTGTGTCTGTGTGTGTGTCCGTGTGTGTGTCTGTGTGTCTGTCTGTTATCAGCATATCTCAAAAACAAATTATGGCAGAAAGTTCAAACTTGATATTCTAAATGTGTATCATATAGGGATGCTATAGTAAGCTTTTCGTTAAGATCAAGCAAATGGTTCGTGTACAGGGACAATCAAGAGAATTCTAATACTTTACGTCTATGGGGAAAATTGCAGGTAAGTAGAGTTTAACGTCTATAGACTGCACTACACCAAACGAAACGAATATATATTTTTTGTAATAGAGATAGTTAACTGGGATTTTTTTTTTTTTTTGTGTGTGTATGTGTGAGCCTCGCCTCGCCTCCCCCCTGGGGGGGAAGTCCCCCCTCGAGGGGAGTAAATTTTCATGATGGGTATCATTCAAAAGAGCTCGCCAATACCTTTAAAACGAATGGTTGAACCATCGATCTGCGATAATTTAAAACAAAGTTGTCGATTTTTTTCACTTTTAACGAAAAAAAAAAAAACTTTTTTTTTTTTTTTTTTTTTCTTATATATTGAGAATAAAATGGACTTTTTTTGGATATTTAGTGTTATACTACTTCTCTAATATGGAAATCGTCTGCATTATCATAAAAGATAATTTTTTTAAAATAATAATTTTAATAAATTATTTTTAAAAAACAGAATTATCTTTTAATAACCGAATTAAGTTTTATATAAATCTAGGTGCATCCCCCTCACACAGAATTAATTATCATATAAAACTCTTCCGAAGCCTAATTTGAATTGTTTAACATAGGTTTACATAACTTCGCTATCTTTCCTCTTAATCTCCAACCTGTATTTATAGTATTAAATTTCAGGGTAAGAGAAAGTCATGTGAGTGACACACCAGATTATTTTCCATAATAAATAAATTCTCTAATTTTTTGTAATATTTTATCATATTATTAAAGATTTCAAACTACTTTTTGTGATTTTTCTGACAAGGGCCTAGTTTGCACCTCATTTTTTTCTGGGGTATTTTTAAAAGCTTTTCGGAAATCTTCGTTTTCGAATCGAAATAATTGATATTTATCATTGTTTTGCCTCCTCTTATTTAGTAAACTTGTTATAGTTGTTTATGAAGGTCAAGAACGTAGAATTTTTTTTAATTAAACTAATTTTAAGTCAAAAACAAAAGAGGGTATCCATATTTACACCTTTTCTTCTACAGTTTCTAATTCTATAAAATTGAAATTAACAAATTAAATTAGCTTCGGAAATGTCTAATTTCACTTGATTTTTGTATTTCGGCTATTTACGATTTGAATTTTATTAAGATATTCTTAGATATTTATGGCTGTTTAAGTATGTTTAAGCATTTTTTAACCAGTAAATATCAACTGAAATAATAACCATGATTTAAAACGAAGTGATTTGAATATAGAGTAATGATACAGTGTGAGCTTTGTAAAAATTATTGATTATAATTTGCATACTTTTTTCTTTACTTACACTACAAATAATTTTCTTCGTTATATTCTGTCATTTCCAACGAAAGTAAAATTTTAGGCTTATTAAAATAGTACATTTTTCTTAAAGAATTATCTATAGCCTCCCCAAAAATTTACAAATTACAGAATTTCAGTAAAATATTTAGTTTTAAGTAACTATTTAGAAAGCAAAGATGACTTACACATGCTTATGGTTTAGAGTAGAAGCGTTCAATAGGAGCTGAAGATTTATTTTGTATTATACCTGTTCTATTTATTAATTTTGTTTAAAATATGTCTGTGTTTCCTTAAATTACTATTTTAATTAAAAGGAATATAAATATATATATATATATAAACTTTTTATAAAGTCAGTATTTAAAAAAAATTTTAAACTTTTCAAATAATACCCATTTAAACATTTTAGCAGTAATTGTAAGTTACGTATATCTTTAGAAGGTGCAAATACGTATGAATTTTAAGTGAAAATTTGTTTTGCATTATTAAAACTTTCAACCATTTAGTTTATCTTTTAAATGTGATCTTACCATCAATATTAGCTTTTATTGTTATAATATTATGATTTACTAAATTATTTTATTAACTTCAAAAGTGAAAAAGAATAAATCTCTAAGACTTAATAATTACCCTCTTGTTTCATATTAGATTTGTGGTATATTTTAGACTAAGGGGTATATTTACCCAACAAACACAAAAGAGTCGGGCCTTTTTCAGAAGGCGTACGGCATGCCGATACGTGATTATGGCCCACATACCACCTTCAGTATCGGTTCCATAAAGTTTTTGTCCTCTCCGCCGCAACGTCGCCAAATGGCATTGGCCCATATATGGATCAGTATCGGATAAATATATCTTACCGGCGTAAAATAGTCTATGTTTTTAAAACATTAAGTAAAGTGTTTTGGCCCATAAGCGTATTTCCAATCATAAAACAGTCAACGGTTTGTCGATACTGTTACGATTCCGGACCGAGTACACTTTAACGAATAGATCGGCATGCCGTAATTGCCGATGTTGGGCCGTGCAGCTACTGATAATTCTGTGTTTGTTGGGTAGCCTGTTTACATTTTTGCAGTAAATTCTCTTTAAAATGAAATCTATTAACCATTCAAAATTCATTCTGGCTGGTTATCTTTTGCCTAACTGTTTCGATCAATATAAAACTCGGAATATTTAATATTACCTAAAAACACTCAAGACTTATACAGAGAAAATTCTGAGATTAAAAAGTCATCCTTTAAACAAGTAGTACTTTCTCTAATTTTGTATCTAATTGCATTCAAAAATTTCATGCATCTGTGTACAGAAAAATATATAGCAATTTTCTTCTTTTTCTATGAACGTGAAAAAAAAAGGGGGGTTATAATTCATAAACGCTTAAAGGGTAATAGCTATTTTGGTGTGTTTTAATTTTGAATATCGCAGCTATAGGTCACAGATGCACGAACTGTATAGATTTTGGTGAATTTAGCACTTACAGTTTTTTTTACAGGGGCACAAAGAAAAATTATTTATCATTATGGCCTATGTGGCCAAATTGTTAAAAGTGTGATAGCGTCTAAACGCCTTATTAGTCTGAGCAAAAAAATTGAACACATGTTATAGGGCACAGTTGCACCAACTGCATAGATTTTGGTGAATTTAGCACTTCCAGTTTTTTTACATTGACACAAAGAAAAATTCTTTATCATTATGGCCTATGGGACCAAATTTTTAAAAGTGCTACAGCATCTAAACGCCTTATTCAATTGAGCTGAAAATGTATATGAATATTATAAATCACTGTTGCACTAACTATAAGCATTTTAGTGAATCTAGCATTTATAGGTTTTTACAGAGACACAGCGAAAAATTCTTTATCATTATGATCTATGGGCTCAAAATTCAGTAACGTTAAATAAAACATCGTGTAATATATGAAAAAAAATACTTAAGACTCTATTATGGTTTTCTTTCTTTTGTTTGTTTAACAACTCATCTTTCTTTACTTTGTCTACAAAACTGTTAATTACTCAATGTTCGGAAAGTCGAGTGGAGTCACTACAGATTTTTTTTTTTTTTTTTTAAATATCGCAGCTCTTCTCATATTGCGCTCCAGAGTACTGAAATACGATTGCAAATGGTTTTATGTATTTTACTGATGTTGTGCTGTGTTTTATTAAAGAATAATATACAACTAAGAAGCCCTCGTCTTGAAATGCATTTCTGGTGCTATAACATGAAAACTTTTTTTTTTTTTTTTTTTTTTTTTTTTTTTTTTAAATCTAAAAGATTGTGTAATGGTCATTTGGTTCCCAAAATTTAAATAACCAATTTTTTACACATTTATGAAATTAACTTCAATCATGGGTATATATTTAACTTTTAAATTGAATGTTATAAAATAAATATTATTTTTCTAATGCTATTTATTGTATATAATTATACGGTTATACAACATATGCTTTCTAATGTATGTTGAATATTTGTTTTTGATACATTACAAAATAATTCCTAATGTTCTACATATGTCAAAAATACACAAATATATATGTAGGTCTGCAATTAAATAAAAAAAAATCTAGGCCTGTTTTTGTTTTCTAAGCAGTAAATATAAAATTAGGTGCAAAACAGAATTTAATTTAGTACGACACGTCCTATTTTAAATAATTTTTCCATTTAAAGGCAAGCAATAATAGTGTGTTTTTCCCTAGTATCGGTTACTGTAAACATTTCTTAAAATTTCTTTAGTGTAGATTTAGCATAACAAACTTTGACGGTTTTTAAATTTTTTTGTCATTTTGGCGATGAATTTATATGGCAATCGCAACTGCGTAAATAAATATCTTCTCGATAAACGTCTGGCGGTGTCAAATTTCAAATTTCGCCAAGGGATACTTATAATGAAGGTGTTCGATTTCTTTGGCACCATTTTTCTTAATTTTATTTTAATTAATTAAAAAAAATTGCACATTTTTTTCGACATAAAAATAAATATATTTAAATTTATTTAACCTTGCAGCACTCGCGTGGGGTGACTGAGTCACCCCAGCAGGAAAGATTTAGTTAAATAGGACGCCTGCTTCTAAAAAATCGCCAACATGACGCTTTTCGTATCGTGTCGGAAATTGTAACACTGCCTACATAAAAGAACGTCAGTTTGGGTAAACAGTTTTTTTTTTTTTTTTTTTTTTTTTTTTTCAAACGAAATTTAACCAAACTTGGTATTTAGTTGGTCCCCGTCATAAACTGGTGCTGATTACATTTGGGGATCAATAGCTCAACAGGTGGCGCTGTGATCGCATTTTTTCTAAATTTTTAACATGGCAGTATAGGACAAAATTTCGTATAAATGTACATAATGAGAGTTATTTTTAACTTGTGATTGTAAAATTAATATGAGTTATTGATAATAGTAATAGTTAACTAGGAAAAAATTTCTGTTCCTGTGGGGGCATCGCGTCCCCCCTGGGGGTTACTAGTTGAATATGTATTACTTTTAACAAAAAAAGAACTTAGAAAAAAAATCGTATTTTTTTTTTTTTTTTTTTTTTAATATTGTTACTGATTGAATATATATCTAGGAAAATATAGAAGAAAGTCTTGTGGTGACCACAACATACTAGTTTTGATTCGTTATAAGGTTCATAACTAAAAACGAGCGTACTTTACAACATTTACAAAGATAATCAAAAGTTTAAAAGCTTAAAAACTTACTGGCTCTTGTGGTTTTATCTCTACGAATAGCCGATACGAGCTACTGATATTGAGAAATAATATTTATTTAAAAAAAAAAAAAAAAAAATCCGATTACTTATACTATATGTCTAATTCATAAATATGATTTATACAATTTGATACATTTGCTCTTTAGCATATTAAATATTTAAAAAAGACTAACCACTGAATTTATTAACTTTCATAATGAACGAGAACTTTATAAATCAGACGTTTTGTTAAATAGCTATAAAAGTAACAAACACTTATCCTGAAATTTCCAAAAAAAAAAAAAGAGAGAGAGACATCTGTTATACTTTATATATTTCAACGAAAGTTTTATCCGGAAGACAAAATCTACTAGTAACTAATTTAAAATAAAAATAATAATAATAATAATAATAATAATAATTCGTATCAACCTAAAAATTCATTAAAGGCGTAACATCTTGTATATTAGAATGATACTTCTTATAATTATCTATATCAATTTATATGAGATTATTACTCGCATTAATATAATAATTAAAATTTCATTTAAAAATTTTCAATATATATATATATATATATGTGTGTGTGTGTGTGTGTGTGTGTGTGTGTGTTTGCACGAATGTAACACAAAGGTATTCAACCAATTGCAATACTATTTTTAGAGAACAGTGTATACTACTCTATACACGATACATAATTAAAATACAAAATTATTTAATGTTTAATATTTAATTAAATACAAGTACTTTTACTAAGTAATTTTTAACCGTGCATGCGCAATTATTAATAATGATGCTTCTTCTAAGTATCTATGTTCCTTCATATATGATTAGCATTCAAATAAACAGAATTAGTTTTTATTATTATTATTATTTATTTTTTTTCAAAAAAAAAAGTGCATGAGTATAACATACAATGTATTCAACCAATTGCAATGCAATTTTTAGAAAACATTACATACTATCGTAGACACAATATGTAATTAAGCAATAAAACAACTTTTGAATATTTGGTGAAACATGAGCATTTTTCGTAAATATTTTTAACTGTTTATGCGCAATCATTAGCAGATGTTTTCTGTTTCATAATTTATTAGCAAAATATATTGTGTAATAGTCATAGCTACATGCATTTAACTTGAAATCGATTTTCTCTTTTCGTATTTGGGAATTTAATTTTTATTGATTTACCAAATAATTTCGGTTTAGGATAAAAGAAACAAAATACTATTTTTCGTAGTCAAAGATGATACTCGAATGGAAAATAATGAATATACTATTTAATATGAAGTAAACTATTTTAAACTATTTTCATATATTCATAAAATTTTAAAGTGGAGAATACATTTCTCTAAGTCTCTCGTTAATGTGTAATTGTATAATAATTTATTATTACATTAACTTTGTTATATTGTTTGGTTTTTATGTTATTAATTTATGTAGTATTATTATCTATAAATTTATGTGATAAGAAGTATCTCAGCCAGTGAAGTATGAGCGATATTAATATCTATAAATAGAAATTAGTGTTTAGTCAATGTTTTTAATTATATTTAAAAAAGATATTTAAGATATTGTAAATCATATTGCTATAAATTTACAAACAATTAACTATTTTTTTAATTAATAAAACTATCTAATTACTCAATGATTAAAGTTAATATTTATAGTTTAAAGAATAAAGAGAATTAAAAAGAATATTACATCATAAATTTGTTAACGTTTTCTCAAACAAATTATAAACAAAAAAATAAAAACTATAATTTTGATAAAACAAGTGATGCTTTCTTGATGCTTATTTTCAATGTAGTTTTAATAAACCTATGTCTTCTTATGTTAAACATGAAAATAATATTTAGAATACACTCGTGAAAATATTGATTTAAAAAGAAAATTTCATTTAAATGCGTGGTATATAAATATTAATAATAATAATAATAATAAAATTATGCCGATAAATTAAATAAATTTTATGACTATACTTAAACTATATGACAATATATTGAAATATATTTTTTAATTTCAATTTTTTTAATTATGAATATTTTTCTTAATTATTTAATTAAACGACACTATTTTAATCAGCACATAAAATTAAGCAGAAAATAAAAACCAAATTTAGATTAAATTTCCCATGTTTTCTTTTCTTTCCTACATATTTTATGATGGTTTACTAGATCTGAAAATGAACTACTTTTTAAGCCACATATGCATGTAAATTATTTTTACTAAATTTATTTCTCTTTACATATACCTTTATACATGCATATACCGTGTTGTCCAACACATTAATTAAATCAAAGTAAATTCACTTTCAAAAGGGTCTTATGTAATAAATGCAAAAACACAATGCTTTTATTTTGAGTATTAAATGCTAAAATTTAATTATGATGAAGATTACAGAATTGTTGGTCATTAAAATTTAATTATGCAATTATTTATTTTAAAACTTTTGTTTCGGTTTTAAGTGTTTTCGTTATTTCGAATTCTCATTTACCTTTCCTTTTTTTTAAAATATGTATGCGTAGTCTAAATATATTTTTGCTTGAAAATTTAATGCTTTTCCGCATAAATATGAGTGATTTTTCTTTAGAGAATTTTATAAAAAATATATATCTAAAACTTACATCGTGTTCTCGGCTTTACATGTAATTTTTTAAAGCGCTCTAAACACGTGTAAACAAATATAATCAGAAATTTTATGGTAATAAGTAATCTATTTCATAAAAATTACACTGTTTAAAAAAATTATTGGAATAATATAATACTCGATGAAAATAAAATATTTTTAAAAATTAGACGAAGTTTTTTTTTTTTTTTTTTTTTTTTTTTTTAACTAAAAATCTCAAAACAAATTACTTATTCTCTTGAGGAAACTAAGTAGGAAGAAAATGAATAATCAGAAAATTAGAAAAAATAGTATTGCCCAATTTTATCATTTTTCTCTGACCCCATGAAAAGCCGATGGTTTATCCTGTAAGAACTTGTTGACGAAAAATGCAGATTTTTCATCCAGATCACGGGCATCGTCCAAGCCACACTTAAAAACTTTCAAAGCATTCTGTAACTAACATCTAGACTTTGAATTTTTTTTTTTAACTAAAAATCTCAAAACAAATTGCTTATTCTTTTGAGGAAAATACACTGAGAAAAAAAAAAAAAGTTGCACTTCGGGAGTGCCGACAGAAGTGAAAACGTGAACAATTACGTGTGTATTTCTTGAATCGTCAGGAAATATTTTATTGTGTAGGAAATACTTTTAAATGAAGTGTTTTTTTATTCATTAATATAAACTACTACTACAAAAATTATATTACAATTTTATTTAATGCTCTAACTGCAATAGAGACAGTGTCCAGAGATGAGAGAAGTCGTGTAGAGCCGCACCAGATTGTAAAAACGTGATAAAAATGGCGGCTTTGGCTTTTCTCACGGTTTTGTGAGGTCTAACTGGAATAGAGACAGTGTACGGAAATGAGAGAAGTCGTGTAGAGCCGCACCAGATTGTAAAAACGTGAGAAAAATGGTGGCTTTGGCCTTTCTCACGGTTTTGTGAGGTCTAACTGGAATAGAGACATTGTCCGGAAATGAGAGAAGTCGTATAGAGCCGCACCAGATTGTAAAAACGTGAGAGAAATGGCCGCTTTGGCCTTTATCACGGTTTTGTGAGGTCTAACTGGAACGTTTCCGGCTGCAATCTTTAAGAGACAGTGTCCGGAAATGAGAGAAGTCGTGTAGAGCCGCACCAGATTTTAAAAACGTGAGAAAAATGGCGGCTTTGGTCATTCTCATGGTTCTGTGAAGTCTAACTGCAACGTTTCCGGCTGCAATCTTTAAGAGACTGTGTCCGGAGATGAGTGAAGTCGTGTAGAGCCGCACCCGATTGTTAAAACGTGAAAAAAATGGCGGCTTTGGCCTTTCTCACTGTTTTGTGAGGTCTAACTGCAAAAGAGACAGTGTCCGGAGATGAGAAGTCGTGTAGAGCCGCACCAGATTGTAAAAACGTGAGAAAAATTGCAGCTTTGGCCTTTCTCACGGTTTTGTGAGGTCTAACTGCACCGTTTCCGGCAGCAATCTTTAAGACACAGTGTCCGGAGATGAGAGAAGTCGTGTAGAGCCGCACAAGATTGTAAAAACGTGAAAAAAATGGCAGCTTTGGGCTTTCTCACGGTTTTGTGAGGTCTAACTGCAATAGAGACAGTGCTCGGAGATGAGAGAAGTCGTGTAGAGCCGCACCAGATTTTAAAACAATATACAGTATATAATTACTAACACTTCACATTAGCAAGTTAATTGTATGATACGTTATTTGTATCATACAAGGATGGAAAGCGTTTTTCGATGACGCGAATTCAATGATTTTTGTTCACCCAAAAGTTTTCACTTCAAATGGAAAGCGTCAGCTGACGATGACGGGAGTTCAAAGATTTTTCTTCACCCAAAAGTGCTCAACGCGCCTAAAGAAGTTTTCACTTCAAAAATTCTGTAACTGACATCCAGAATCTAAATTGTGGGTCTAGTAAAAATAGTTCCATTTCATCCTTATTAATTCTAGTTCCCTTTGCTAGCGTGTTCTAAAAATCCCTGCTAGAATTCTAGAGCAATTTTCTATATTATGGTGGTCGATCTCGTCTAAAAATCTCTGTAAATAAATGCGAACACAAAAGGCGAGCTTTAGTAACTATAAATTGATTTATAACACAATTCTAGAAAAATCAAGCGATAATTTATCGCATTACAAAGGATTCATGATATTCATAATATTTACAATATTATTTAACCATCTAGAAAAGTGTAGACTAGAAATTCTCGATCATTTTCTCTATGCAGATTACTTGCTTACGTTGTATGCGTAACTCGGAAATCTATATTTCCTGTTTATGGATTAAGAAAATGGCTGCTTATTCGTTCTAGATAAAAGCGGTATATTTTGTTTTCTCAGTGTAAGTAGAAGAAAACCATTAATCAGAAAATTAGAAAAAAAAATAGTATTAACCATTTTTTTTATCATTTTACTAGGGCCCAACCAATTGTCGATGGATTATCCTGTAAGAACTTGTTCACGAGAAATGTAGAGGTTTAATCTAGATCACGGTTATCCTCCAAGCCACACTGAAAAGCAATTCTACAACTGACATCTAGAAATTAAATTGTTGCTCTAGCGAAATTATTTCCATGTTATCCTTGTAAATTCTAGTTGACTTTGATAGTGAATTTAAAAACCCTCTATTCTAGACCGTTTTCCAATATTATCGTGAGGTCAACCTCATTTAAAAAAATTCTGAAAATAAACGCGAACACAAACGGCAAGTTTTAATAACAATAATTTTGCTTTATGGACCAATTCTAGAAAATCAAGCGCGAATTTCTCGCATTACAAAGGATTCATAATTTTAATAATCTTGTTTCACCATCTAGAAATGTGTACATTAAAAATTCTCGATCATTTCGTCTATCCAGGTTATATGTTTCCCTTATACGCATAACATAGAAATCTGTATTTCCAGTTTAGAGATTCAGAAAATAACTATTGGTTTGTTCTACATGAGGGCGGTATAGTTTTGCTCTCAGCGTGTTTGTAATTTATAGTGGTTTTTATGAAACACTAGTAACTATGGGCTTAGACCATAGTTACCATGAAAGTATGGATCATTCTACAAATTGCATTCCACTAATTGATGGGTAACGAGCGTAAACAATTGAATTTACTCGTACAGAACATTACCACTACAATTCATCACAATTACACTTCTTTTAAATATGAAGGACATATTTTCTGAGAACCTGTTAATTAAGTTATCTAAAATAATGTTTTTTATAAAAGCAGAAAGCTCAAAATAATAGATATTCGGATTTAATAATTATATTACTTTAAAAATCTGTCAACATATTACTTAATAAAGGTAAAATGATTATCAAAATAAAGTATAATCGTTTACTTAAGCCAGAAATTTGGAAATGTTTTGGTTTTCAAGAAAATAAATTAGCAGAGAAGGAACTGGAAAATTAGAAAAACGATATAAGAAAAAAAAAAAAAGAAGAACAAGAAAAGAGAGAGAGAGAGAGAGAGAGAGAGAGAGAGTTGAAGAACTTAGTACTTTTTTTCACTAATTCGTAGGTTGTATGTTCTTATTTCAAACACATCACCAAATATTTAATACATAAAATTTTTAAATGATATGCAAATGTTACAGCCCTTTTTTCCAAAAAATAGAGGAAAGGTATTAGGAATTGTGGAAATGTGTGTTATTTTATTTACTGAATATTATTAAATATTTATCAAAATAAATATATATAATTTTTATAGATTACTTAAATTAATTGTGCAGATAATAGATACTTAAAGTAAAGTAAAATGTCGATTTGTTATGTCCAGCTAAATATGATCAGGAAGAAAGTAGAATAGTGGTAATGAAATCATACTATACGCACAGCTCTTAAGATCTAGTACTTCTGGTTCAATTTCAACGTAATACCAGAGCTATCAAGAAAAACAATATCCATCAAATAATATTTTTAGTTTATATTTTTTATTCCAATAATAGTGTAAATTTTGATCTCAATAACAATAATGATTAAATACTACAAGGTCAATTTTGTGAATTACGCATGTGTTTTACAAATGTATTTCGATAATTTACTATCAATAGTATTTTGTAAGTAGGAAGTTCGTCTTATAGTTTATATTTAATAAAATATATATTTTTTGTTTTAGTATTATGTAGTAGATAAATAGTCTTTGAGCATTGTAATATTTTATTTGTTCTTATAGTTATAGAAAAGCTCAAATAGAATTTTTTTATGTACGTTTTTTTTTTTCCTTTTTGTCCCAGACAATACTCAGTATTAAAAACAATAATATTCGTAATCGAGATATTATGTAATCAAAGAGAACTAAGAAAAATTAAACACTAAATAAATAAATAAAAATAATGTTTCAACAAATATTTTTGCTTGCTTATCTTATTTTTATTCGTCAACCACTTCATAAACTTAACATGTTTTCAAATAATTAAATTATACCATTTTTCTTATTAGATTTCTGACATATTAGAGTTTAAACCGATGGAGTATTTTACGCTATATTTTAATTAAATGTATGCCTTCAAAAGTGAAATCTAAGGCAAGATCATCTCCAAAGATAAATTTTTAATTAAAAATACTTGTATGATATAGAGATTAAAAATGCATAAACATATCATGCAGAAAATTGAAGTACCATTTTATATTTACAAAGGTGTACTTCAAAATACTCAAGGATTCTGTCACTCAGGCTTCATTTTGAACCCTAATTTAATAATTCAAACATTAAATAGTTTGTAACGATAATATCAAAAAATTAATTCTACTTATATGAAATTTAGTTAATGCATAAAAAAGCTGAACTATCATAAAACTAAACAATATTTTGGAGGTCAATGATATTACACAATTCACTTACCTAATTAATTACATTCTTTCGCAAAATATTTTTTCTCGGAGTAATTAAAATATAAGACATTAATTATTCTTGTAATATATACAGTGGGTGATCAAATTATCGGATTTTCTTCTACTGAAAAAATACTCAGTGAAATGGGCTTGAACTATGACATGTAATGAACATTTAAAATCTCACATTTTACCTCTATCGATTTAGTCCAGATTTCAATTAGGAAACTAATCACAAATCGAAGAAAAGCAAAAATACTTTGGATCACTGTGTATCATAAAAAGCTGCAAATTACTTGTAACTTTAACACGTTGTACAATATTTGTATATTATTTTGTAGTAACTTTTCAATTACTTACGTAGATATATACATATATTTTCAATAATTATTAATTTTCTTGGCAAGTTGTTTGCTTACAACAAGTATGGATTTCCATACAATTTTACAAAACTTCCAGAGAAATTGACAATATATTAGAGAAAAATTATTCTGAAATATGCAATTCTCACGTTTAATATTTGTTGAGATATAAACATTTTTAGCAAATATTTTTTACTGTGCATGCACAACAGATAGATAAATATTTATTACATGTTTTGAAAGCTAGATATATTACGCAACTTTTACCAAAAGTTCATTTAAATAGAGTAAACATTAAGAAAAGTTATCGGCAAAAGAATGAAATAAATTTTAGCTATTTAGCATAGTTCAAATTTCATAAGGAATTTTACGCATGCTGCGTATTTAATTTGAAGATCCAATTACTTCAACCACGTTGCAAATATTGTTTTTTGTGAAAAACCCCTTATGAACTCTGAAATCGTAAAAAACAAATACAAATATGCGAGAGTTACTCAAAAAAGAAGTTTTTTTTAACGTGGTTGAAATAAATGGATCTTCAAATAAATACTTGGCATGTGAAAAATTCCTTATGAAATTTCAACTCTGGAAAATATCCAAAATCTAGCTTATTCTTTTGCCAACAATTTGCTGAATTTTTACTGTATTCAAGTGAACTTTTCAACTTTACTCTCTGTCTCTTGCTTTCAATCTATGTAATACGATTTTTTTCCTATCTTTCGCGCATGCGCATTAAAAACATATTTACTATAAATTTTGATATCTCAACGAATATTCCACGTGTGAATTTTATGTTTCAGAAATATACTACTGTAATGTTCCGTCAGTTTTTCTACAATTTCTGTAAAAATTTACGGTAATCCATACTTCTTATAAACAAAAAACTTGTCAAAAAGTTAATAATATTTGAAACAAATGCCTAAATATTGTGCAATTTCAACAAAAGAACATATAAATATTGTGCATAGTACTTGTATGAGAAATATTTTGTTAAAGTTACAAGCCTTTTGTTGCTTTTTATGATACAGAGTTATACAAAGTATTTTTGCTTTTCTTCAATTCGTGGTTGGATCCCTAATTGCACGCTGGAATAAACCGATAGTGAAATTGTAATTTTTTAAATGTTCTTTGCATGTCTGTAGTTAAAGGTCATTTCGTACAGTATTTTTTTAGAAAATCTAAAAAACGATAAAATAGAAAAATGCATCTAATAATTTCATCACCCACTTTATCTGTTTCTAAATTAGATTTTCTTTTCGAAAGAACGCCGAATAAGAATACAATAAAAACAAAAGAAAAGAAATTTCAAAATTTCAGTTGCACAATGCTGCTACATAATATTATTTTTTTTTATTATTTATTTAATTTATTTAATACAACACACGTTTTTACATTTTTCACTAGACAAGAGCTTATAAAGTATTTAAGACATGGTTTGAATTGTTAAAATATGTTCATGAGAAGAATAGGAACAATTTTTTAAAATAATGTTACAAAATATTATTTAACTACATTTTAAAAAGACTTCCATAATGTAAAATTTAGAAATCAGTGAATGTTATGAAAAGTCATATTTTCTGTATGATTGTTAAGTAAAACAAATACTTCATTATTTTAGAAATTAATTTTTATATATATATATATATATATATATATGTATGTATGTATTGTATATGTGTGTATGTACAATTTAATTAGAAATAAAGATGAATTATGAAAAAATGATAGAGGGGTACATTAACATAACAATGATCCAAAAAACAATGTTTTGTTGCTGTTGTTGTTAAACCATTGATTTCCAATGCACCAAAAAACATAACTTGGGCCTTTCAGAGGTAAATAGCAAAAGGATAAGTCAGAAAGAACTAATCACATAAATAAATAAGTAAAATATAATATAGTTTAAAAAAAAAAATATGGAGTGACTCCACTCGACTTTCCGAACATTGAGTGACTAACAGTTTTGTAGATAAAGTAAAGAAAGAGAAGTTGTTATAAAAACAAAAGAGATAAAACCATAATAAAGTGTTTGAGTATTTTTCTCCATATATTCCACGATGTTTTATTTAACGCTACTGAACTTTGAGCCCATAGATCATAATGATAAAGAATTTTTGTTGTGTCCCTGTAAAAAACCTATAAAGGCTAGATTCACCAAAATGCTTATAGTTAGTGCAACAGAGATTTATAATATTCATATAAATTTTCAGCTCAATTGAATAAGGCGTTTAGATGCTATCGCACTTTTAACTAGTATGTTGTGGCCACCACATTTCTTCTATATTTTCCTATACAAATTCACTCAGTAAAAAAAAATTATTAAAATTATTATTTAAAAAAATTATCTTCCATGATAATGCAGATGATTTCCATATTAGAGAAGTAGTATAACATTAAATATCCAAAAAAAGTCAATTTTATTGTCAATATTACATTAAAAAAAATCGATAACTTCATTTTAAATTATCGCAGATCTATGGTTCAAGCATTCGCTTTAAAGGTACTGGCGAGCTCTTTTGAAAGATACCTATCATGAAAATTTACTCCCCTCGAGGGGGGGGGGGAGGCAAGGCTCCTACACATACAAAAAAAATTTCCCAGTTGACTATCTCTATTATAAATAATTCTGGTAAATTTCATAATGATTATTAAAAAATAATTCTCTTTATGCACATTTATACAAAATTTTGTACTATACCACCATGTTAATAATTTAGAAAAAGCGGGATGGCAACGCAACCTGTAAGACAATTTTTACCAAAAGTTGATAGGCACTAATTTATGTCAAGGTGCAACTACATACCAATTTGTAGGAAATTCTGTGAAGTAGTTCCTGAGATACAGTTGCCACAAAAGTTTGTCACACACACGCAGAGACTGACAGACAAACAGACAGACTGTTTCTTAAAATGGTCAAATCGTGTTCTACAGCTCTCAAAACGTGTAAATCCATCAAAAACCCGAGGTCGAAAATTTTTACGAATCCAATACTTTCTTCTATTGAATATAGAAGAAAGTAAAAATTTGTTCCCACAGGCCATAATGATAAAGAATTTTTCTTTGTGTCCCTGTAAAAAAACTGTAAGTGCTAAATTCACCAAAATCTATACAGTTCGTGCAACTGTGACCTATAACATGTGTACAAATTTTTTATTCAGATTAAATAAGCGTTTAGACGCTATCACACTTTTAAAAATTTGGCCCCATAGGCCATAATGATGAAGAATTTTTCTTTGTGCCCCTATAAAAATCTGTATGTGCCAGATTCTCCAAACTCTATACAGATTGCGTAACTGTGACCTGTAAGATGTGTGTAAATTTTTTGCTCAATTGAAGAAGGCGTTTAGATGCTATCGCACTTTTAAGATTTTGGTCCCATAGACCATAATGATAAAGAATTTTTCTTTGTGTCCCTGTAAAAAACCTATAAGTGCTAGATTCACCAAAATCTATAGAGTTCGTACTATGGTGACTTACAATATACGAACCAGCTTTCAGCTTATTCGAACAACGCGTTTAGACGCTAGCGTGTTCACTCACAGACATACACACACACATACATGCACACATACATACACACATACATACACACATACACACATCATCGTAAAAATAGTGAAAACGGACTCAGGGGACCTCGAAACGTATAGAAACATCAAAATCTCGAATTCGGATTTTTGACATGATTACAATACTTTCCTCACTATAGTGTTCGGAAAGTAAAAATACCTACACACACATACATACTCTTGAATATACACGAAAAGCATATACACACAAAAAATATGCGCACATATATACATAAACACAGGAATAATAAACGTCTTGAACGCCAGAGGAAATAATGTACTAGAAGACAACTGTTTTGGTAGCATTTAGCATATTGTCATCAGTGCATAAAAGGGAAGAAAAGAAAGCGTTCCTATATATAAGAAAGGTATCATATTTTACGTCTGTTTAATCAACCAATAAAATGTGACCGAATTTTGGGGATTATCCAACAGGAAATTGAGAAACCGTAGTCATAGAAAGTGTAAAAAAAAAAAGAAAGTACGCATTGAATATAAAATTTTCAACAAACAGATAAAGGAGGTAAAGCGAAATCATAAATAGCAATGTTTCTCAGTTTCTTATAAAAGTAAAATTATTCAAAGGAATCGAGTTTAAATATAGATTTACGCCTGTAAATAGTTTCAAATTTATCATCAAATTTAAAATTATTGTTTTTCTCTCAGCAATGCTTCGAAATGGCCGTTCATTGGTTTCTTTTTTCCAGACTGCATTTATTTTGACCAATATATGATAGTTTATTCGAAAGTAAAAAATTTATTTAAAATCATACTGCTTGAGAAATTTAGCAAAAATTGGTTTAGGAAAGTATGTTGAAACAATACCGATATTAGAGGAGACCGATGTAGAAGACAAAATTCTTCAAAGCTATAACTTTTGAATAGTTTTATCTATAATGGAAGGGTTACAACATCTGTCAATTGCAATTGCTTTCAGATATCTCATATCAGGTTCAATTTCTTTCAGTGACACCACTGTCTCTCATTATGGAAAAGGATGTACCACCGTCTATCTTGAAAGTTTTGCAGTCACATTATCTTTCCATGCGCATTCATATCATCCATCTATCCAAAAAATGTCAGTTTTTAAACTATTGTTAATCGTGCTCTTTACTGAGTTCTCAATCAAATATATGAAAGACATAATTATTGATAGAGTATTTTTTAATCGTTTTTTATCTTCTCCGATATGATATTAAATATTTGATTTAAAAAAACAAAAATGTATTTTTTGTTTACATTGTATGCGTTTTAAAGAATAATGGTAGATTTTACTGCAGAATGTGCTGGTAAAATGGATTGCCAGCATTTTCTGCTATTAAAAAGAAATGATTTTACAACAGAAATATCTGTAAAATAATGCCTCATTTTACAGATATTTCCGCTGTAACTTTCCCTATTTAATAGCATAATGTGCCAGGCTGGCATATTCTCCTGTAAAAACTACCGTTATTTTTCACAGTATGTATTTGTGTAAAGTTTAATATTTTTTTTCTTTAAAAAAGGGTCATATTTTAAGTGAATAATGCGAATAATGCTGTTATCGTAACACCTAACAAAATTTTATCTCAGTGTTAATCTCCGTATTGTTACTGTATTTAGGAGAAATGAGGCATATATGTTTAAAAATATGTGGGACATTTTTTAGTAATTTATTTTTATTGTTATCGAAGAAAAATAAATCATATCATTAAATTGTTGGTAATATCTTCCCTTTTAAAATTGCTATTGGAAAATATAAAATATTTAATTTCTAACAACTTGTATCATAAAAATATAGCACTTATTTATATATTGAATCAAAGTGTATTATAATGTTTAACCATATTCTTAATTCATATGTTATTTTGTTATATCATCTTATTTCCTTATAGTATCATACTCACATTTTATAATTCTCTAAATTAACGTCATTTATCTTTCATATTCGAAAATGCACAATTCCTTTTATTAACAGTTCTTAACTTTTAAAATAATTAATTGGTCATCATGAAATTTTAATGAAATATCATCCAGTACCTACATTCCCTTAGATTTTTTTAAAACCTTTTCCAAATATATTTTGTTTTAAATCACTTTTAGACAGCATAAAATCAGATTTTAGATACACGTTACAGATATGCAGTAAAAATGCAAAAAACGTCAATCCTTTTTCTTTAGTGATGCCATTCTTTCAGTCTATATGAAAATATTTCATTTCAACTGTCCATTTTCTGTCCAAATGTTTTGCCCTTTTAACGTTTTAATGTCACATTAAAGTGTGGATAAAGAATGCGTTATACGTTTGGAAAAATACTGGTTTTAACATCTTAAATAAAAGTTATAAAATGTCATTTTTCATCAAAATAAACTGAATTTCTTACAGTCATGTAGATATATATATTGCAATGATTAATATACTTCCGTTTATTTAAAATTTAGGTTAATTTAGAATTTTACTTTTATCCGCTAACTTTCATAATTTTCAGAATATTTAAGAAAACATAAAGAAGACCCTTTTAAATGACATCCACGAGCGGAAAATTTTAATATATTGTTTAGGATGCATTATTACTTTGTTAAGGATACCCATCCCTATGATTATATCAATTTTTAAAACTATATGATATTTTTTTCTATTCGTTAATTTTTATTGTTCGTCGTCTCGATTGATACTCTAAATATCGCTTGTACCTAATAGTCTCAAAAATATTTAAAAAACAACATCATCTATATCACCCTTCATAGCCACTTTCCCCATACACATATATATCTCTATATAAATATACATTCCTATAAGTAAAAAATATTCGACCTGAATCATTTTAATTACGCACAGTAGTTGATTTCAGTATTGCAAAAAAGCATTTCTCAAGAACATGCGATATTTCAATCTTCTACATTTTCTAAACTGCTGATCATATAAAGGTAAAAAAAAAAAAAAAAAAAAGAAAGAAAGATTTTCACAAAAAAAAATTTATGCAGTTTAATTTTGAAAATCATTTTTTATTTTTATTTAAGCCGCTAGCTTCTAAAATATTTAAGAAATGTACTTAAAGAAATGTACGTAAAATAAAGAAAGAACCTTTAAATGCCCACCCCCCTCTAATCCCTCCATTCATCACCCACGGGTGGCGACATTTAATATGATTTTTTGTACTATTATCCTATGTTTGTGCACAATTTTAAACTTGCATGATTTTTATCGCTTATTATTTATTTTTTCTGTTCGTCTATTTTTTGTGTCTTTAAGGGAAAGGAGGTAAGAGTACGCACCTAGTGTATTTTTCGTTATAAAAATGAGAATTGAAAAGAGAGAACCTCGAAAATAGACTGAATCATAGTTTATTAACTTAGAAAGAAAGGTACACAAAATGAAAGTTTTATCTTTGAAAAAATATATATTAAAGAATGAAAGGGAAAAAAATAGCAAATGCGTACTCTTACCCGACATGGCGGGTAAGAGTACGCAGGGCGTGAGTCCAAGAGTACGCACCCAGAAAATTTAGCAGTAGTCACATACAAATGCTCCAGTGCCTTCGTAACTTGAACAGTCCTCATGCCACCACTCCTTACATAATCCACACTGGATCCAAACTCCATCATATGATTGTTCGCAGCCTGGGCATATTACCGCCTCATTGTTTGCTGAACTTGTTGAAGGAGCTGGGTTGTCGATACAATCCAGAATAAGTTTTTTCTTTGCTTTCAGAGTTTGTCCTTTTTTACTTTTGGCTCCATTTTTATTTTCCATAGCAGCTCGATTAGCCTTTGTTTCTTCTAATTCTCTCTCTCTCTCTCTCTCTCTCTCTCTCTACCTTTTCCTTTAATGCATTTTTGACTGGAGACGAAGTCTTGATCTTAGATTTTTGAGATTTTCTTTTCCTTTTAGTTCCTCGTTGTTCATGTCTAGGAAGTGAAACATGTAACCAGTGTCACTGATCAAGAGCTAAGTTCCAATGGGTGCATCTTTGTACAAAAGAGGATTCATTCTCTTTCTAGGAAAAATCAATTCAGGTTGGACGAAAACTCCTGTAGCACTCATGCAGCAGACAGCAGTGACTGCTTGACCTCTTTCTGCACTAGAAATTTTACAAACAGTTTTTTTTGCCTTTTGGTGTTATCACCTTCGGTGGTCTATTGGGGACTGCTGAGATACCAGTCTCATCCATATTGAATTTTCTATGGCCAGGAAACTTTTTCTTCAGACAACAGCTCTTCAGATTATTATAGAACCGTGTCACTTGCACTTTGTTGAAACCCATTGCTCTAGCGACACTTCACTGCTCTGGATTTCGAACAGAAAGGTTATGCTATTTACAAAATGATTTTAACCAATCTTTACCAGCTGATTTCTTCTCATTATTAAATCTACCAGCAACTCCATTCACATCAGCATACGCGAAAGCAACTTTAATCATTTGCTTCCGGGTCAACCCATAAAACATACTATCCATATCTCTGCAATGTTGAGCAAGTTCCCTTTCCATCTCATCTGTTAAAACTCTTTTGAATCGTCCAAGTGCAGTCAGAACCGTGCCCTGAAAAAGGAAAAAAAAAAAAAGGTTAAGAGGTAAGTAATAATAGGTTAGATTTGCGATATGAAATATCTAAAAATTATGTCACCAGTTCCAAATAAAAACTATATGTTTGCTTACTTGTATGCTGAATCAGAATAATTAAATAAAAGTACTTACAGCCTTAATTATTTTTCTTAAAGTGCACTCGTTGATTCCCAAATCATTCGCCACCTTCCTTTTACTTTCGCCAGCCTCCAATCTTCGTTTAGCTTCTACCATCATCTCCCTTGTGAATATTTTTCTATCAGATTTCGGCTTATAGGGTGCCATTTACTATAAAAGAGGGGCATATTCTATAAAAAAGGGAGAAAAAATATAAGTTCAAGTAATAAAAATATAAGCAAAATAAAATAGCCTAATTCAAATTATTTTTATTTCCGAAATTAAGAAGTCATAATTTTTTAATATTTAAAAATAGTAAAAATCATCAATTTTAACCAATAATTCATAAAATATTGTTCCCAATCTCAGTTTTTTACAATACTAATAATGTTAAAATAAAATGCACAGTTTTATTGGAATGGCTGCTGCAAATCACAGAGCGGATAAGAGTACGCATATCTGGTCCGTGCGTACTCTTACCCGCGGATGCATTGCTTCTCTAAATCGTCCATAGATGGCTGTAGCATTCACAACAGTTAAATTCTAACGTGCCCACGTAGTTCGGAAGGGAACAAACCTCATAATGATATTTACTTAGAAAGCAAGCATCAGTCCTTTATTTACAAATAAATTAAGATTTCTTCACAGAAAAATTACATGCTGACATAACGAAACCATATCTTACCTGATAAATAAATGACAGCAAGGGTGAAAATAATAGTGGCGATCTCTTGAGCGAGCTGAAAACAAACGTGTTGATATGATCACACTCGCTTCTGCTTGCAGTGTTGCCAACAGGGAAAAAAATCCCTGCGTACTCTTAACCGACTGCGTACTCTTACCCTCTTTTCCCTTAACTGAATTTGTATTCAAAATGCCATTTTCCCCTACTTGCCTCAAATTTATTAAAAGCATAATGAACCTGCTATATTGCACTTACGTAACCCCTTCGTATATATTTTTACATAAATAGAAACATTTTTGAACTCAATCCTTTTAATTATACATTTTAGTAGATTTTACTATTGCAAAAATGCATTTTTCAAGAAAATGGGATATTACATCCTCTAATTTCTTTAAACTATTGATCATACAAAGAAAACGTAATGGATGTTTGTATAGAAAATTTCAGGAATATTATTTTTGTAATTGAATGTTTTCCCTCTAAATACTATAGTTTTTAAGATATTTAATAACATCTGAAAAGTGCCCCCCCATTAAAAGGCACTCCCTTCCCCTGCTTACCCCCCATGTTCGGCTCTTTTAGTATGTTATTCAGGACACTCTCGTCTACGACTGTGCCTATTTTCAAAACTACACAATATATATATATATATATGTATATATATATATATATATATATATATATATATATATTACTGTTTCTCAATTTTTGGTCTTCGTTATCTGAATTGGAACTCGAAACGTCATTTGCCCCTACTTGCCTCAAAGTTATTAAAAACATTTAAAAAAAAATTTCTATATAACCCTCACATAACCCCTTCGTACATAATTATTACATAAGTTGAAAATATTTGACCAGAATCCTTTTAATTATAGCTTTTAGTTGATTTTAACAATTGCAAAATTGCCTCTCCCCTGCTCATCCCCCAGGGTCCAGGATTTTTGTATGTTGTTCAAGACACTCTCGGCTATGACTGTGCCAAATTTCAAAACTACACGATTTTTTTTTTCTATTTTTTTATAGTTTGACTGGACTACTAACAAATATAACTGTGTTGTTAATTCAGCCACATTTTCCAATGTGCTTTTAAATCCAGGGGAGGAGGTGCTAGTGCTATAGGGATTTTTCCTAGCAGCCCGTCTTTTCTGGCTAGAAAAAGAGTAAATAATTTATCTAAAGTATATTTAATTTTAAATAACATACTTATGAGAATATTTATCTATTGTATTTTTTCTGTGTTCAAATGTTAACCTTATAACAATATTTTTATTTCTTTTCGAAAAAGCTGAAATAATAAAATAGAGTTGTTCGTGCATTTCCGTGAATTCCGTGATTGAGCAACAATGCTTACATCGTCTTACATAACTTCTCCAACACACATACAGGGAGATAGAGAGATTGTCAGACTGACAAAATTAAAAAATAAGTAATTTATGTTTAGAGCATTTTAAAAGGCAAATCTTTCTAAAAGAAGTAGTCGAGATTTGTGAAAAACCCAGGACTTGGGTCCTATGCCTGAGGGGGAGTGCCTTCCATGGGGGTCTTTGTAAGGGTTCCTAGCCAGTATTTACGCAGATTGAATAAGAGAGATGTGGATTTATGAAAAATAGAATTCATACATTATGCAATTTTATATTTCTTGTAAAAAATGTCTTTCAAAATAATCAATTTATGAAAAGTAATGAGTTCCTTTTTATGTATTTGTTTGCTGCTTTATGTATTACATGGATAACACTTAAAAACAGATTCCAAGTGTTATCCATTTTAAATATTGGCTATCTTTTGCGAGAAAAAATAAATGCAATATTTCTTTCAATTATCTTTAATATAAGCTTAACATTTAATAATAATTGTTCTTATTTCAAAACTCTCTACACATATTCCGTATTTCTGCTTAATGCAAGATCGATTTTTATTACAATTTCTAAAAAACACATAAGACTGTTTTTCTAAAGTTCAGAAATAAATTATTTTTTTCTTTATATATATTCTTCATTTTAAAAAAAAGAATTCTAAGAAAAATTATCGATTCTTTGTTTAGAGGTTGAAAAAGTAATCCCACAAGTTTAATTTTCGTCATTCATAAACGGACAAGATAAAAAAAAAATCAAATAACAGGATTTCACGAAACTTTAAAAAAGAAGAAATTGAAACACAATTTAATTCCAAACATTTCTAGCTTTTTGTTTGTTGGATTTATAAAAGATCAAAAAGGAATTAAATATTTATCAGCAGCCAGAAAACAAAATCTGAAATGTGTAAAATATTTTTAAAGAAGTATTCTCACTGGTTAAAATAAAAAAGTTTTTTGTATCAGAGTAAATTAAAAAAAAAAAAAAAAAAAAAAAACTAAAAATAATAGTTTGGTACACAGTATATAATAATTTTATTTGTAAAATTGCGTAATTGTAATATAAATGTAATATAGTAATATCTTAAATTAAAGATTGAATTTTATTTTGAAAAAATTTTAATCATTATTTTAAGTATTAATAAAACATTTTAACATGTGCATATCCATATATATTTTTTATTATTACTATTGGAGGGAATTTAAACATGCAGTCTCATATAATTAAATACTGAATCTGTTTTAACTTAAATTCGATACCTTTATTTTGGAAAAAAAAGATAGGAAAAAATATAAAGTAGTAATAAAGCATTTTCGTATATGCATACAATTTAAAATATGTGCTTTTGTTTATATCTAAATATATGCCAATAACAATTTAAATCGAAAATTTACTTTTATTTTGCGAAAATTACAAGCATTTAACCCTTTATAAGGCCGTGGGAAGTATACTTCCCACCAACATTATTATTTTTTAAATTTCGAATCCTATACTTCCTAATTGATCTGGCAGTTGTAATTCCCTTCATTCTCTTTAAAGTAAGTAGAAGAGATTCGGGACCTAGAGACCAATTAAATTTTCTACTTCGGCTAGCACAACAACTGATTTCTGGATTTTCAAGTCGTAAACGCAAAGGACGGCCTGTAAGTTTCCTGAGCAGCAAGAAAACTGTTCCAGATGACGTACAATTGACTAAAGTTGGAGACCATATCCCAACTTTATAAAAATATATATAATGCAATGCGAAATAAAAGTAAATGAAAAGTATATTATGTCTTACCTTTGAATAGTTCCCAGTGGGCGGTGGAAAACATACTTACCACCAAAAAAAAAAAAAAAAAAAAAAAAAAATCAAATTAATTTTAACTAATAAGAATAAGCTAATGAAGCTAAATGAATTTCTTTTTATAAATCAATCTCAATCCCAAAAATATTTTAACGTAACATTACTAGAAAAAATGGCCCTATAAAGGGTTAAATAAAAGTAATTTTAGAAACAGGTATTCAAGTTTGTTAAATATGAAAATTAAGGTTCATTGATTAAATCGTTCAATCGTGATTAACATAATATTTTCATTAAATTACAGTAACAGTAAGTTAAAGCAATTATTTCAATCACAGTTTCATTAAAAGCAGTTTATTTTTTACTTATGATTTTATAACATGTTCAAAATCATAAAATGTGCCTTTAACATTTAATTGTAAATTATTACCTAATTGTAATTTCCAAAATAAGATTAGAACAACATAACATTTTGGTAGAAAAAATCTTAAGTTGTTTACACTTAAAGTTTAAAAAAAAAGAAAAAAAAAAAAAAAAATGGCATATTCGTCTACAACAAAGAGTTAAATGAAGAAAAGAATAAATAATTTCTTTAATTTTCAATCTTATTTTCTATCTTATTTTCAATCTTATTTTCAAAACCAGATTTAAAATATTTGTGATACATAAGTCAGTTGTGGAAATGAAACTTATTCAAATACTATTTAAAAAAATATATAAGAAATTTTAAAACCACAAAACTGAATTTTTAATTTATACTCAGAGTACCTGAATTAAACAATGTTTTCTTGACTGTCCAAATGTAGCATGGAATTTTAATTAGAATTTTAATTATTTCTTAAAGCTCTTAAAAGGATAAAAAGGAAATACCATCAATTAACCATCTAACTACAAAAGTAATGTACAGTCGGGAAAAAAAAAAAACGCAGTACTCGACGTAACTTTGTTGCTAAGAGATGTAGAAAAATGTAACAAGTATCATTCGACGGGGAATTGTGAGTAGTTTCAGAAAATGAACGGAAATTTTGAATTGGGGGTCATTTACATATTAAAACGTGCACAACTTTGATTTTTTTTAATGGTAATGTCCCATTTTTATTTTATATTTGAATTCCTGGGATCGCGACAACGCGAAAATGTATATTGGTTGAATATTTTACTTATTTTTTAACAGAGTTATAAGCGTTCAAATTTTGAAGGTGCTAATGTTAAATTCATATATCAAACTTTTATTAATATCTTCACAAAAAATAACTTTATCGATATATATATATATATATATTTTACGAGATACAGTGAAGAAACCCAAACATAATCCATTATTACTTTTAATTCTGAAAAATATTTTTAATTTTGAAAAATATTAATATATTCATATTCATAAAAATTATGAATTATGACCCATATTTATTTTTACTTAAAATGAATCCTAATGTTGAAAAATATGGGTGTGCAAATTTGCAGCTCATTCCAGTTATTAGTTTTTTAGATATAAGTAAATATTTCTTTTGGAGTGGTTTAGGGGGCCGTCTCTTATAAAGTTTTGCACGAGACAAAGAATCAAATCTTAAAAAATAACAAAGAAAATTAAACAAAATATGTTTATTTTTTATTTACGGGTCAAATTGTATAAAAATAACATCACACGCAAAGAAATGAAATAAAAATAATCATTTTTAGACATTAGTGTTAGCATCAAGAATTCCTGTTTTCTAAAGAAGGCAAGCCCCGCCTTAATCGTTCTTCAAAACAAAACAAAACAATACAGAAAAGAAAAGTAAATGTGACATTGAGTATTCGTATTAAACCCCTTATTTTATGTTGACAAAAATATGCACAAGCGGTATTTACTTCATCGATTACAGGTGATAAATTTTGAATCTTTTAAGCGAGCACTAGAAGAAAAAAATTAACTGAATAGGCAGGGTTTACTGTTTTAAATAGAAAAATAGGTAAATGTAAAAATTGTCAATTAAAAAAACGAATGGAATTGGAGTGCAAGACAGTAAAATCGTTTCTTATCTACCGTCATAATTAAAGGCTTAACGTTTTGCTTCCTATATTGTTTATTATTATTATTATTATTTTTTTTTTTTTTTTTTTTTTTATTTATTTCGTAGGGGAGAGGATTATTATTTAAAGGATACTTTAGTCTAAAAAATTTTAATAATATATTCTAACTTTATATATTTTTAAAAATATACTTTTACTTTTATAAATATATTTTAACACTTTTTGCGACCGCAGGATTTTGTAATTTTGGCAGTAAAATCCGTCTAAGAGCGTTATTCTCTCAAAATAAAATATTTTAGAACACATTTTCTGTATTCACAATTATATTACAAATGGATATACAGTATAATTATATTCTTTCTAATCAATATATTTCTATCCATAGTATATTTTATTGCAAAAATATGAACACTGGAAACACTTAAGAAATAAATAACACACAATTTACGAAAGAAACGCCCACTGAGAGAGTTACAGATTTTCAAATGACGTGAATCTACGTCAGCAGTCGCGAAAGGGTTAATTGAGAAAATATATTTTCATTGAAATTATAGAATGAATCGTACAGTTCCAAGGAATTCAACTGACCCAAAACTGGTAATTGCGATTAAAATTGTTTAATATTTACTTCATGTACCCTTACAATAATTTATCCGAAAAGATCTAGTTTATGCGTTGTTGTATATATATATATATATATATATATATATATATTATTTCATTTCGTATTTTATGTTACACCTACGAAAGAAAATTTAAGCTTTATTGGTGTTCAGTACAGCCATAATAGGCACTTTCACTTGAAAAATATTGTACTTTTTTTCAAAGAGTACAGTCTGAACAAATCGCATGCGTAATGTATTTAAATAGACCTAAAATCGTTTAAAAAAGTACTGAAGTATATACAAATCTAAAAAACGAAATTCAGGATAATTAAGGAACTGGAAAAGAATCAATCTTTTAAATAATTTTTATAATTCTTTTTTTCATGGGAAATTTCCGGTGTAAAACATTAAAATTTTGTCTATTTCTTATAGGATCTTAATTTTATAACCCCCTAACACATTTTTATTATAACTTTATAAATACTTAAAGTAAAGTATACAAACAGTATACTTTTCCGCACTGCCAGACTTTCAGAAATTTGAATATGAAGTCAAAATTGGGTGTTGCTATTCAAAAAATCAAAGTTGGCACTCATTTCAATATGTAGATAACCCCTAATTCAAAATTCGACAGCATTTTAAAAAGGTGCATTTAATTTCCTGTTGAATGGTGTCTATTAAATTTTTCTATGTCAATTAATAAGAAAATTACAGCGAGTGCTGCGATTTTTTCCCCCGACTGTACATTTATACAATTAAAGTCTGGTATAACATTTCCATTTCAGGTATAAGGTATATCAAAATGTGTACGTTGATAATATATCTATATACATACTTTTACATATATATATATATATATAAATTTCAAAATGAATGACAAAATGTAATTTGCATAAAATAGGCGCCTAAAGCAGCAAGCACTATTTTTATATACAAAAAGAGAACAATGAATTTAAATTATGATAAGTGAAGATATGAAAGTGGAATGTAAAAACGACAAGAACAAATAATATAACAGTGTTAATAAATTAGAAAATAAGTTAAATTTAGCATTATGCAAGCTAAAAATTTCAATAATGCTGCGTTTTCTTCATCAGCAGGTGGGAACACAGCTATTAAAAAACTATGTAGTACTAACATGTTTCTGAAGATATGTCAAGCTAGCATACTCCAGATTATATTTCAAACAGAATACTAAAGCAAACTTAAAGTTATAAAGACTGAATTGTAATTTAATTGAAAAATATTTTATTTTTTAATCAAATTCTATTAATAATGAGTGATTCTACATTGAAATTTTATATTAAAATTTAAAAATGTTTATTACATGAATGCTAGCAATATAAAAATGCTAGCAAGAACATACCCCCCACCCGAACCTGCTAGAAGAAAATAGAAAAACTCACCACCTGCTAGAGGCAACATTGGCAAAATTGGATTTCAACTTAAAAACTTTTAGAACATTGTAATGCTTCCACCGTATCCACAGATGTCCAACGAATTCCAGATATGGTAGTACATTATACTTTCATACATCAGCTAACCGCTTTCCTAAAAAGTAGGCTTAGATCCGTTAACATCAAACTGGACACCTACATGGACCACCAGTCAAAGCAAAGCCAGTAGCTATGGAGCTGTCACTAAAAATTTGCGTTACTAGTATAATAAGAAATAAAACTTGAAGGATATAAACTGTTATAGAATAATAACGCTTGAAAATTATATATTTGTTTATTATAATTAAATTTAGAATTCATAAACTTTTAATTCTTAGAAGTTGATTAATTATTATGTTTATGCAAATTTAATGGCTCAGATTAAAATACCAGTGCGGCATACAGTTAGTAACGAAGTTGAAGTTTTTTTCTTTTATCATATAAATCAGTACATAAATTATTATTTTTTAAAACGAATGAAATATCTAAGAAATCAGCTTTAAAATTAGTAATATTGGCTTTATTTAATTTGAAAATATCTGGATATATTAAATTGAAAATATTATCAAAATCAGTATTAAAAATAATCAAGTCATCTATATAACGATAAACATGTAAAAAGGTATTATGAGTTACAGTGAAATTGTACTCGAAGAAAAATAAGAAAAGACTGGCCGCACTGAAAGTATAATTAGTCCCCATACCAATGTTATGTTACTGTTTAAAAACTTCATTATGAAAAAAAGAAATAATTATTATTTAGACTAAAATGACATAAACTGAGGAAAAAATCTCTAGGGATATTTAATTCATCTTCAATATAAAAAATGTCAAAAATCGTTCTGATGATGTCAAGTCCATTTTTAGGAATATTATAAAATAAGTTTTCAAAATGATAAGTTTGAATAAATGAAGGTTTAAAAGTAATTCTATTAATTTAATCAATACTATTATCAATAAACCAAAAATAACTTGTATTTTTATATTTGAATTTTAGAAAATCATAATTTTCCTTCAAAAAGAATCGCAATTTTACATTAAAACATTTTCCTATACTATTAGTTGTACAACATATAAACCTGAATTTAACTGGATTTTTATGAAATTTAGGTGTCATAAATAAAAATGGAATATTATTCTCATTAGAGATATTGATATTGTAAGAAAAAAAGACTTAACCTGTTTTGAATAAGCAACAAAACATTTTTTAACAATTCAAGAATTCAAATTTAATTTGTTATAATAAAAATCATTATTGAGTTCTTCTAAAGTTCTCAAAATAAAACTTTTTACATATAATACCATAATTGTTAGCAGACTTGTCAACAGGAACAAAAACAAAATGCTTTTACAACAATTCCAAATATTCGTTGCCCTTTTTATTAGATTGCTGATAATTGTAATTATTACTATTTAAAAATTCAACCAAACAATTGTCAAAATAGCATATTAGATTACATTTCCACTCATGAAAATGCTCGATAGGTGTAATATATTTATAACAAATCTTAAAAATAAAATTATTTATATCTTTTAAAAAAATTTCCTTAAAATTTGATTTTTTAAGTTTCTTATTTAATTTAAATTTTGTTCCCAGGTTCATTAATAACTTTACATTATCATTTTTTATCATATTAAGATCTCCAGTTATAACATGTTTGTAATTATTATCAATATAAGATTTGAAATCATCACTATTGCATATACATTCATTCATCTTGGAGGAATCATCTGATAAAGCAAATTTTCTATTATTAAAAATTTCTTTTAATTATAATTCAGTCTTTAACGTTTTTCAAATACATTATAATTCAGTCTTTATGACTTCAAGTTTGCTTTACTATTATGCTTGAAATAAAATTTGGAGTATGCTAGCTTGACATTTCTTCAGAAACCTGTTAGAACTACATAGTTTTTTAATAGCTGCGTTACCACCTGCTGATGAAAAAAGCACAGCATTATTGAAATTTTTAGCTTGAATAATGTTAAATTTAACTCATTTTCTAATTTATTAACACTGTTAAATAATTTGTTCTTGTTTTTACATTCCACTTTCATATCTTTACTTATCATAATTTAAATTTATTGTTATATATATATATATATAGCTGCCAACCTGATACGGAGTATTTTTAGTACCCACCCTCTTTTCCACAACACTTAAATTTTAGAGTAATTCTCTTGAAATTTATTTACGATGAAATAAGGAGAAAAGTACTCTAAAAAAAGACGTGTAAAAAAAAGGCAGTTACTAATAATATTTCAGATTATTGATTAGGATGTTGCACGGATATATATATATATATATTACTACTGTGTATTACTAACTCAGTCTACTGCGTATATTTTAAGATCTTGTATGCTGTAATTTTTCCTCGAGTCATACACAATGTTCGTATTACGGCAATCAGTGCGATAATATACATCGATAAAAAAAATATTGTTTATTTATTTATGTAAACGTTAGCGTGTGAAAACATAAAAAAAAAGAAAAAAGAAGAATGTAAAAATTTGAGAGTTTCGCTCATTTCTACACAAAAACATACGGATTTTCAAGAGTTAAAATGACATTTGCGCCCATGGGTTCCTGTACAATTCTGAAACCTTGTAATGTTCTCTACCTCCCCTCCAAGTTTATCCCATGACCTCTGAACCACGCTGTATATATGATAAAAATATTCTTGTTTTTTAAATATTCATTTGAGACCTCGCATATTTTAGTAGCACTCTAAACATGTAGATGACAGCATAGGTTCAATTGGCGAAAATATGTTCCTCAAACAATTTTGGTAGATGTAAGAATATTGTAGGTAGGTGCTGCTCGTGGTGTAAAACTTAAGCTTTTTTTTTTTTTTTTTGTAAATTTTTAACAGTAAACTCAATTTGTTTGCGTTAAAATAATCTCAAGACCCAAATCAAGCCAAAAAGACATATGGCGAGTAATATCTTTAGGACTTCCAGACCCACTAATACAAATATCATAAGCTCTTTTTGGAGTACAGTCAATTTTATGTCTTCCGACTACACTAATAAATGACACATACAATTTACATGTAAGTGATACTCTTTAAATACATGTAAAGGGGAGTTTACATAGCGAGATTAACAAGAATCGGTAGAACCTTCTTTATTACGCCTGTTAATTTCTCTGTAGTAATTAAATAATACAAAATAAAGGGCAGTTAAAAAAGCATTTATGTAGCAAATTTGAAAAGACTCATTAGGTATGTTTTTGAAATACCTACTTCAAGTTCCATTTCCGATTTTCACCAAAACTCGTCAAACTCATCTCTTCACTAAAAACGAACAATTATATACAAAAAATGATGAATGATGATTCGTTTAAAAGAACCGAACTTACGAAAACTAAAAGTGATCTACTTTTAAGGACTCCTATAATTTTTCCTAAAGTAATCAACTAATACTTACGATATGTCATCTTAAAGAGTGTTCATATAGAAAATTTGAAAAAAATCAGTTAAGCACTGTTTTTAGATACGGAATTATGGTCCTAAATCTGATATAAGGTCATTGTGCCTAAATGCGACGTGATTTTTGGTAAGTTTATCGCATTTAGGAAACTTATGACATTTTAGTACACAAAAAAGTATGAAAAGAAAAAGAAAATAGTTGAGCATTCTACTCTTAGTTCTAAACTTGTGTTTTGTGTCATTTCTTTTCAAGAAATTAAAAAAATATCTGTAATTTATGAAAAAAAATACCAGAGTCGCATTTAGGAAATTTTTTGTCGCATTTAAGGTACTATATCCTAAATGCGATGTTCAAACTCCCTAATTGCGATAATGCATTTAATGCATGGGAGTTACTTGAATGTTATTAACACTTTCCAAAGAAGGTCGAAAACTGTTATTAACACCTTCCAACAAGCTTGAAAATTGTTAATGACTTCGGTTTGTCTGTCTGTCAGTCTGTCTGTCTGTCCATTCGTCTGTCTGTCTGTCCGCGCTCTAACGCCCGTAAATATTTACGGAATTTCTTGAAACTGATATATGTTATTCAAGTTTACTATCGGATGTTCCCTATTGAAAATGGCGTTTATACCTCTACTGGTTTGTGTACAGGGACCCCCGAAAATATTTCATAGCACTGTGTTCTATGAGAGGTATTTCTACAAACCATATTTTCATACCCTTACTGTACAAAAATCTTAATGAAATTGAAATATGTTATTCAAGTTTACTATCGGATGTTTCCTGTATAAAATGGAGTAAATACCACCACTGATTTGTGTACAGGGACACAAAAAAGTATTTCAAAGCATTGTGTTCAATGAGAGGCATTTCTAAAAACCATATTTTCATACCCTTACTGTACAAAAATCTTAATGAAATTTAAATACGTTATACAAGTTCACCATCGGATGTTTCCTGTTGAAAATGGAGTTTATACCTCTACTGGTTTGTGTACAGGGACCCCCGAAAATATTTCAAAGCATTGTGTTCTATGAGAGGCATTTCTATAAACCATATTTTCATGTCCTTACTGTACACAAATCTTAATGAACGTGAAATATGTTATTCAAGTTCACTATCGGATGTTTCCTGAATAAAATGGAGTAAATACCACCACTGATTTGTGTACAGGGACACACAAAAGTATTTCAAAGCATTGCCTTTTATGAGAGATATTTTTATATAGATATTTTTCTTTGCACGAAGATTTATGAAATTGAAAATTGTTATTTATAAGTACAAAAGAAAATGCTTTGCATAGAATATAGCATGATTTGCATTAGATATACAGGGTGACACAAAAGTATTCAGTTATATATAGAGCTATCAATAAATATTTGCTAAAATTGTACTTTCGTTTACATTAAGCGTTTTCAATACTTTCTAACATTTTTAACACTTCCCAACAAGGTTGAATAGTGTTAATGCGACTTCGGTTTGTCTGCATGTCTGTCCGTTTGTCTGTCTATCTATCCGCGCTCTAACTCCCGTAAATATCTATGGAATTTTTTGAAACTGATACATGTTATTCAAGTTCACTATCGGATGTTCCCTATTGAAAATGGAGTTTATACCTTTACTGGTTTGTACACAGGGACACTCGGAATTATTTCAAAGCATTGTGTTCTATGAGAGGCATTTCTATAAATCATATTTTCATACCTTTACTGTACGCGTATCTTAATGAAATGGAAATATGTTATTCCTCTTCACTATGACATGTTTCCTGTATAAAATGGATTAAATACCACCACTGATTTATATACAGGAGCACCCGAAAGTATTTCAAAGCATTTTGTTCTATGAGAGGTATTTCTATAAATCATATTTTCATACCTTTACTGTACAATATCTTCATGAAATTGAAATATGTTATTCAAGTTCACTATAAAATAGATTACATACCACCACTAGTTTATGTACAGGGACACTCAAAAGTAGTCCAAAGCATTGCGTTCTTTGTGAGATTTTTCTATAAATCAAATTTTAATAACTTTACTTTCCACGAAGTTTTAGGAAATCGAAATATATTATTTATATGCACAAAAGATTGCTTTACATAGAATAACATGATTAGCATTAGATTTACAGGGTGACACAAAAATATTCTGTCATATTAAGAGCTATTAATAAAAGTTTGCTAGAATTCTATTTTCGTTTACATTAAGCGTTTTTAACACTTTCTAACATTTTTTTGAGTGTGAATTTGATATCAATTTGTCTATCTGTCCGTCTGTCTGTCTGCCCGCGCTCTAACTCCCGTAAATATTTATGGAATTTTTTGAAACTGATATAAGATATTCAAGTTCACTATTAGATGTTCCCTATTGAAAATGGAGTTTATACCTCTACTGGTTTGTGTACAGGGACACCCAAAAGTATTTCAAAGAATTGTGTTCTATGAGAGGTATTTCTATAAACCATATTTTCATACCTTTACTGTACAATATCTTCATGAAATTGAAATATGTTATTCAAGGTAACTATAAAATAGATTACATACCACAACTAGTTTATGTACAGGGACACTCAAACGTAGTCCAATGCATTGCGTTCTTTGTGAGATATTTCTATAAATCAAATTTTAATAACTTTACTTTCCACGAAGCTTTAGGAAATTGAAGTACAGGGTGGTCGGAAAAACATGACAGAAAGTATTTTAATTTCCTGATTTCAAATGTACTGATATAAGTATAATTCATCCATATTGTAATTGCACATATATTGACATTTAAGGTGAATGCTTGATTACCGGAAATAATGAATAACCAATATGGAATCGCTGATCTTGGAAGAACGATTATTTATTGTAAGAATATTTTTTGAGCTGCCATTGAGGTAGGGAAAATCCTCATCTCAGTGTCGTCTCACGACTGTATCCACAAAGGGTCACGGTGTGGTGTGCCATATCGTCGAAGCAGATGAGTGGTCCAATATTCATTGACCACACATCCGCAAATTCCACTCATCCGGTCCAATATTCATGAGTTATGGTCACGGGAGTGAAGTATCGAGAGTTTCTAGAGCGTCACTTTGGCCCTGTCTCAACATGACACGCCAGTACTGGTTCATGCAAGATGGGGCTCGTCCCCATACAACTGCTGATGCCTTCCTGTGGCTTAAAACGACGTTTAGTGAGCGTTTGATTGCATTTTATGTAGAAAAATTCATGGGGCACGGGATAAAGGGGTCCCCATACAGTCCGGACCTAAATCCGTGCGACCTCTTCTTATGGGTTTACACCAAGGAAAGAATCTATAGGAATCACTTGATTCACTTGAAGGCCTGAAATCGACCATCATAATTGAGATTGATGCACTTGATTCCGACATACTCCAGGGCTTTATGACAGAGTTTCGGAACTGGCTTTATAACACTATAGTCGGGGACGGTAGACATTTCGAGTACCTTGAAAATTAAATGTCATTCATATCTTTATTTAATAACACAGGTTTCATGTTCTTGCATATTTTATTTTTTTCCACAACGATCACTTACTTTCTATCACGTTTTTCGGGCCACCCTGTATGTTACTTATATGCACAAAAGAATGCTTTGGATAGAATATAGCATGGTTATCATTAGATTTACAGGGTGACACAAAACTATTCAGTTGTATTAAGGGCTATTAATAAAAAATTGCTAGAATTGTACTTTCGTTTACATTAAGCGTTTTTGACACTTTGTATAATTTTTTACTTCCTTATACAAAGTATAAGGAAGTATAGTAATCCCGATTTGCGAAATGGATTTTGTATTTCACATTGCTCGAAAACGAATGATCGCTGAATGTTGCCAATTTATACGTGTGACTGTCATGATGTCTAGTTGCACACCTGCAAGTGTCGTCTTAACACGAGCTCTCGTTTTAGAGATATAAGGGATTTTACACGATTTTTCGTGACGTCTGTATGTGTGTGTGTGTGTCTGTGTGTGTGTATGTCGCATAACTCAAAAACGGTTGGACGTAGAAAGTTGCGAATTGGTACATAGGTTTGTTATAACATCTAGTTGTGCACCTCCCTTTTTGGACTTTCTATGATTTTCCGTTTTCGAGATATTTAGGAAAATTAGGTTCATAATGACAAAAATACATAGGTTTTGGCCATAATGTATCAAAAAACGGTAATAACTCAAAAACGGTTTAGACAAATTTTGCAATTTAACTGACTTTCCGACTAGCTAGACATTTGAAACTTTCAGAAAAGCTCAGAACACGTTGACCATGCATTTTTTAAATATTTTTAGCCAACTGTTTCCGATACCTGCTACCTTCAGCAGCGTTTATGGGATTCAACAGAAAATTTATTTAACTAACTTCCCGACTAGCTAGACATTTGAAACTTTCAGACTAGATCAGAACACGGTGAAAATGCATTTTTTAAATACTTTTAGCCAGCTGTGTAGGGTCCATGCTGCCTTCGGCAGCGTTACCAGTTCAAATCTTGGAATCGATTTTTAACTAACTTCCCGACTAGCTAGACATTTAAATATTTCCGGAAAACCTCAGAACACGGTGACAAAGCATTTTTTAAATATTTTTGACCAATTGTTTCGGGTCACTGCTGCTTTCGGCAGCGTTTACATGGTTCAATAGAAAATTTATTTAACTAACTTCCCGACTAGCTAGACATTTGAAACTTTCAGAATAGTTCAGAACACGGTGAATATGCATCTTTTTAATACTTTTAGCCATCTGTTTCAGGTCCCTGCTGCCTTCGGCAACGTTTATATAGTCCAACAAAAAATTTGTTTAACTAACCTCCCGACTAGGTAGACATTTGAAACTTTCAGAATAGTTCAGAACACGGTGAAAATGCCTTTTTTTAATACTTTTAGCCAATTTTTTCGGGTCCCTGCTGCCTTTGTCAGCGTTACCAGTACAAATCTTGCAATCGGTTTTTAACTAACTTTCACAAAAGCTCAGAACACGGTGATAATTCATTTTTTTTTTTTAATATTTTTAGCCAACTGTTTCGGGTCCAATGTCAATGTTTTTTAACATTATGTATATTTCTAAAAGTGTATAAGGAAGTCATGTGGTGCCCACATCAGATTTTTTTATTGTAAATATAATTTCAATTTGTGTATCTGTCTGACTGTTCTTCTGTCCGTCTGCCTGTCTCTTTGTCTGATTTTCTGCGCTCTAATTCCCGTAAATATTTATGGAATTTCTTTAAACCGATATATTTTATTCAAGTTCACTATTGGATGTTCTCTATTGTAAATGGAGGGAATACCTCTTCTGGTTTGTGTACAGGGACACCTAAAAGTATTCGAAAGCATTGCGTTATGTGAGAGGAGTTTCTATAAACCATATTTTAATGCATTTAATGTATAGAAATTTTAATGAAATTTTAATATGTTATTCAATTCCCTATCGCATGTGTCCTATATAAAATAGAGAACATTTCTAACTGGTTTGTGTACAGGGGCACTTGAAAGTATTCCAAAGCATTGTGTTGTATGAGAGTTATTTTTATAAACCAAATTTTAATAATTTTATTTTTCACAAAGCTTAATGCAATTGAAATATATTATTCGTATGCACAAAAGAGTGCCTTCTATGTAATATAATATGGTTAGCATTAGATTTACAGGGCCACAAAAAAATAATCATTTACCTTAAGAGCTATTAATAAAAATTTGCTGGAATTGCACTTTTGTTTACATGAGCGTTTTAACACTTTCATACAATTTTAGTGGGAATATGATTTCAATTTGTGCATCTGTCTGTCCGATTATTTACCTTTTTATCTGTTTGTCTCTGGCTCCTATCATCCGTGAATATTTTGAGAAATTTTTAAAAAATGATACACTCAATTTCCTTATGGAATGTTCCCTATTTAAAATGTCATTAATAGGTCTCGTACAACTAGTTTGTTTACAGGGACAACAACAACAATAAAAAAAAAGGCCAATGTTTTACCTTTTAGGACAGAATTTTTTTTAAGTTATATTTAAAAAACTTTCTACTATAAAAATCATAAAAACATTGACATGTATTACTAATATTCAAAAAATTGTTTTGTATAGAATATGATATGATTAACTTTCAGATTTACAGGGCTACAGTAAAATATTCAGAGAGATTAAAAGCTGTAATTGTAATCTAACAGCTGCATTTTCTTTTGCGTTAAGCCTTTTTCACGCTTTCCAAAATTCCTAAGAGTAATTTTAAAATCAATTAGTCTATCTGTATGTTTTTCAGTCCTTCTGTCTGTTGTGTGATAACGTAGGCAAAGAATATTAAAAGTTATTCGATACAACAATTGCGTACAGTTGGAAAGTGTTACTAATTAATGCGTACTGCGTGATTTTTCTTTCTTGTTGACTTAGAATTGGGTTTGTCCGTCTGTCTGTCCGTGCACTAACTCCCGTAAATATTCATGGAACTTGTTCAAACTGATATATATTATTCAAGTTCCTTATTACATGTTCCCTATTGAAAATGGAATGTGTACCTCTACTGGTTTGTATACTGGAACACCCGAAAGTATTCCAAAGCATTGTGTTTTATGGAAGGTATTTTCATAAACCATATTTTATTACCGTTACTTTACACATATCTTGATGAAATTGAAATATGTTATTCAACATTACTATCGGATGTTCCCCAGTGAAAATGGAGTAAATACCATCACTAGTTTGAATACAGGGAAACTCGAAAGTATTCCCTAAAGCATTGCGTTCTAATTATTTCTATAAACCAAACTTTAAAAACTTTACTTTGCACATATCTTAATGAAATTAAAATATGCTAGTCGTATGCACTAAAGAATGCTTTCTATAGAATACAGTATGATTAGCGTTAGATTTACAGTTCCAAACAAAAATATTCAGTTATACTAAGGGCTATTGGAAATTTGTTGGAAATGCAGTTTCGTTTACATTAAACGTTTTTATTACTTTCTAAATGTTTTTAACACTTTCCAACAAAGTTGAAAGGTTTTAATAACTTCGGTTTGTCAGTCTGTCCGTTTGTCGGCTGTCTGTGCGCTCGTCTGTCCGTGCTTTAATTAGCGTTATTACTTATGGAATTTCTTGAAACTGATACATATTATTAAAGTTTAGTATAGGATTGAAAATGAAGTGTGTACCTCTACTAGTTAGTTCACAGAGGCACCCGAAAATACTATAAAGCATTGTGTTCTGTGAGAGGTATTTTTATAAATCATATTTCATTACCGTTACTTTACACATACCTTAATGAAATTGAAATGTTATTCAAGTTCACTATCGGATGTTCCCATTGAAAATGGAGTGAATACCTTCACTGGTTTGTAAACAGGAACAATCGAAAGTACTTCAAAGCATTACGTTCGATGAGAGGTATTACTATGAACTAAATTTTGATTCCTTTATTTTACCCAAATTTTAATGAAATTAAAATATGTTATTCAAATGCATAAAAGAATGCTATCTACAGAATGTAGTATAATTAGCATTAGATTTACAGGGCCACACAAAAATATTCAGCTACATTGAGAGCTTTTATTGAAAATTTGCTGGAATTGTATTTTTGTTTACATTAAGCGATTTAACAGTTTTTGACATTTTGTAAGTCTGAACGTGTTTTCAATTTCTGTATCTATCTGCCCGACTCTCCATTTGTGTATCTGTTCGTCTACCGCACTCAGCGTCCGTAAATATTTTCTGAATTTTTAAAAATTATATATGTTGTTCATATTCTCTATTGAATGTTCCCAAATTAAAAGGGCATTAATAGGTCCTATACAACTGTTTTATGTACAGGGACACGCAAAAAAATGCCAATGCATTGCATTTTAGGAGATACATTTTTATAATTTACATTTAAGGAACTTTCTACTACAAAAATCGTAAAGAAATTCAAACAGTGTGTGTAATTATACTTATGTGTAACTAATAGTATATGTGTAACCCTGTATGTAATTAAAAGTGTGTGTGTAACTCTGCCTTCTTATTAACTATGTGTGTGTAACTCTGTGTGTAACTCTGCATTTTTATTAACAGCGTATGTAACTCTGTGTATAATTCTGCCTTTTTATTAACAGCGCGTGTAATTCAATGTTTAATTTTATTTTTTTTTAACAATGTGTGTAACTCTGTGTGTATCACTGATTTTTTGCTAACAGCATGTGTAACTCTATGTGTAACTAACAGTGTGTGTGTGTAACCCTGTATATAATTAACAATGCGTGTGTAACTCTCTGTGTAACTCGCCTTCTTTTTAACTGTGTGTGTAACCCTGCCTTTTTATTAACAGTGTATGTAACTGTGTATAATTCCGCATTTTTATTAACAGTGTGTGTAACTCCGTATGTAAATCTCTTTTTTTCTGAAAATGTGTGTAACGCTGTGTGTACCACTAATTTTTTGCTAACAGTCTGTATGTAGCTCTGTATGTAACTCTGCATTTTTATTAACAGTTTGTGTGTAATTGTGTGTGTAAATTTGCCTTTTTTAACAGAGTGTGTAACTCCGTGTTTAACTCTTCTTTTCTGAACAGTGTATGTGTAACTCTGTTTGATTCCATGAATATTTACGGGAGATAGAGCGCGGACAGATAGACAAACCTAAGTTCTTAACACTTTTCAGCTTTGTTGGAAAGTGTTAAAAACATATAGAAAGTAATGAAAGCGCTTAATATAAACGAAAATGCAATTCCAGCAAATTTTCAATAATACCCCTTAATGTAGCTGAATATTTTTGTGTGGCCCTGTAAATATAATGCTAATAATATTGTATTTTATGGAAGGCATTCTTTTGTGCATATGAATAATACATTTCAATTTCTTAAGACTTGTGCAAAGTAAAATCATTAAAATGTGGTGTTTAGAAATACCTTCCATAGAACGCAATGCTTTTAAATACATTCGGATGTCCCTGTATACAAACCAGTGATGGCATTTACTTCAATTTACATGGGGAACATCCGACAGTGGACTTAAATGAAATTAAATATATTTAATTTCATTAAGATTTGTGTAAAGTAAACGTATCAAAATACGGTTTATAGAAATATCTCTCGTGGAACACAATGCTTTGGAAAAATTTTAGGTGTCCTTGTAGACAAACCAGAAGAGGAATTCACTCCATTTTCAATAGGAAACATCCGATAGTGAACTTGAATACGATATATCAGTTTCAAGAAATTCCATAAATATTTACGGGAGTTAGAGCGCGGACAGACAGACAAACCGAAATCATTAACACTTTTCAGCCTTGTTCGAAAGTGTTAAAACAAGAAAGAAAAACCATGCACTACGCACTTGCTTGTTGTATCGTATAACTTTCAATATTCTTTGCCTGCATTATCAAACAAAAGACAGAAGCACAGAAAAAATATACAGATTGACTAATTGAATTTAAAACCGCTCTTAGACATCGTTGATGAATGTTAAAAAAGCATGATGCAAAAGAAAATCCAGCCGTTAGATTATAATTGCTGCCTTTAATGTATTTGAATATTTTAGTGTTGTCCTGTAAATCTGAATGTTGATCATATCATATTCTATACAAAACATTATTTTAGAATATTAAAATACATTTCAATTTATTTATGATTTTTACAGTAGAAAGTTATTTAAATGTGATTTATAAAAATGTCTGTCCTAAAACGCAAAGCATTGGAAGTTCCCGGTACACTTGTTCAGGACATATTAATGGCATTTTAAATAGGAAACATTCCATAGTGAACTTGAATAACATACATCATTTTTTAAAAATTCTGAAAATATTTAAGAACTTTCGAGACGAGAGACAGCCAGATAGAAAGATAGAAAGATAAACAATCGGACAGAAAGATACACAAATAAAAATCATATTCGCGCTTAAAAATTGTTAGAAAGTGTTAAAAACGCTTATTGTAAAAGAAAATGCAATTACAGCAAGTTTTTGTTAATAGCTCTTAATGTAACTTAATATTTTTATGTGTCCCTGTAAGACTAATACTAATCATACAGTATTCTATAAAAAGCATTCTTTTGTGCAAATGAATACCATATTTCTGTTTCATTAAGTTTTGTGCAAAGTAAAGTTACTAAATACCTCTCATAGAACGTCGAAATACCTCTCATAGAACGCAATACTTTCAAGTCTCCCTGCACTCAAACCAGTGGTAATATTTTCTCTATTTTACATAGGAAACATTCGATAGTGAACTTGAATAACATATTTCAATTTCATTAAGATTTGTGTAAAGTAACGGTATTAAAATATGGTTTATAGAAATACCTCTCATAGAAAACTATAGTTTACAGTACTTTCCAGTGTCAATGTACACAAACCAGTAGAGGTATTCACTCCATTTTCAATAAGGGACATCCGATAGTGAACTTGAAAAACGTATATTAGTTTCAAGATACTCCATAAATATTTACCGGAGTTAGAGTGCAGAAAGACAGACAGATGGACAGACAAACAGATACACAGATACACAAATTAAAATTATATTCACTCTGAAAAATTGGTAGAAAATGCTAAAAACGCTTAATGTAAACGAAAGTGCAATTCCAGCAAACTTTTATTAATAGCTCTTAATGTATCTGAATATTTTTGTGTTTCTCTGTAAATCTAATACTAAACATACTATATTCTATATAAAGTAGTCTTTTGTGCATATGAATAGCACATTTCTATTTTATTAAGCTTTGTGGAAAGTAAAGTTATTAAAATTTGGTTTATAGAAATACTTCTCATATAACGCAATGCTTTGGTATGCTTTCAAGTGTCTCTGTGCCCAAACCAGTGGTGGTATTTACTCCATTCAATATAGAAAACTTCCGATAGTAAACTTGAATAACATATTTCAATTTCTTTAAGATTTGTGTACAGTAAAGGTATTAAAATATGGTTTATAGAAATATCTCTCATATAACACAATGCTTTGGAAAAGGTTAGAGTGTCCCTGTACACAAACTAATCGAGATATTAACTCCTTTTGCAATAGGAAACATCCGATAGTGAACTTAAATAACATATATCACTTTCAAGAAATTACATAAATATTTACGGGAGTTAGAGCGCGGACAGACGAACAGACGAACAGACAGATGGACAGACGAACAGACAGATACTTAAATTGAAATCATATTCACACATAAAAATAATTAGACAGTGTTAAAAACGCTTAATGTAAACGAAATTGCAATTCTAGCAAATTTTTATTAACAGCTCTTAATGTGACTGAATATTTTTGTGTGGCCCTGTAAATCTAATGCTGATCATACTATATTCTATAGAAATCACTCTTTTGTGCATTTGAATAACACATTTCAATTTCATTAAGCTTTGTGGAAAGTAAAGTTATTAAAATTTGGTTTATAGAAAATCCTCTCATAGAACGCAATGCTTTGGAATACTTTAGAGTGTCCCTGTGCACAAACTAGTGTTGGTATTTGTTCCATTTTATATATGAAACATCCGATAGTGAACTTCAATAACGTGATTCAATTTCACTAAGATTATACAGTTAAGGTATTAAAATATGGCTTACAGAAATACCTCTCATAGAACACAATGCTTTGAAATACTTTCGGGTGTCCCTACAGGTGTTAGAGCGCGGACAGACAGACAGACGGACAAACAGGCAGACAGGCGGACAGACAGACAAACCGAAGTCACTTTTAAACCTTGTTGGAAAGTGTTAAAAAGGAAAGAATGCTTAAAGTTACCTTTATATATCAACTTTAAACTCTCCGCATTTAAGGGATAAAATTTGTCGCATTTAGGAAAATGGTGTAAACAGACCCTTAAATGCGATAAAAATTTTTAAACCCCTCTTTTTAAAAAATTGTAGCATTTTCTTTAATTTGCTTGTGATAGGAGTAAAGGGTATTCAAGCACATGACGTAACAGTGGTTATTTCCCTTGAAAAATAAAAGGATGAAATTACAGTTACTATTTGAAAATATTTCATCGCAATTAGGAAAAGACGGCGGAAAGCCATAATGAGCAATGTTTACTGCAAAAGAAAATTCTACTAGAAAAAAACTTTTAAAATTTAATGAAAAGTTTCGCGAACCATTCTTGAAACGTGTATGTTCCATTATAATTCATAAGTATGCGATTTATGCATTTAGATTTTCAGTAGAAGTACTTTGTCGCATTTATGGGTTATCGCATTTAGGCACAATGACCTTATGCCAATTTTCAACAAAAGTTGTTAAAAGCATCTGTAAACCGGATATATCTTAATTCTACTCGCAGGAGTACTAACGTTAATCATTTCTCATCGAATGTTACGTATATTGTATCTTTCTCTTGAATCGTTTTTATAAATTTATGACCAAGATTTTACTACATTGAACTTTTTTTCTCTTTTTTTTTTTTTTTTTTTTTTTGTAATTAAACATAAGCTTAGGACAAACCGGGGCTAGTCAGCCATAGGAGCACTTTAGACTAGTTACAATATTTTTTAAACTTTCCAATGGATGGCGTTTTCACTCCAGCCAAGTACAGTGGGTGATCACTTTATTAGAAAGATTTATTTTTATTTATTTATTTATTTATTTTTCATTTTGACATTTTTCTGATTATGTAAAGAAATTCGAGACGAAATGGCCTGAAACTTCATGCAATCAAAGAACATTTTAAAACTCATATATTCAATTATCGATTTAGTCCAGAGTACAATTAGGCGACCAACCACAAATTAAAGAAGAGGGAAAATACTTTGGATCACCCTGTAGCACAAAAGTTACAAATGACACATAACTTTAATGCGTACAATATTTGTATGTTTTGGTGCGGGAATTGCGCAATTACATTGGGAGATATAATTTTTTTTTCCAAAAATTACTAATTTTTCTACAAGTTTTTTGCTTATAACTAGAAGAGATTTACATAGAATTTTACAAAACTTCCTGAAAAATTGCCAACTTGCTGAAAACATTACAGAAACATCATTCTTAAACATACTGTTAAAAACATACTCTTAAACATCCTTGTAATATTCATTGAGATATGAGCATTTTTAGTAAATATTATTTTACTGCGCATGCACGAAAGATAGAAAATTTTTATTGCATAGGTTGAAAGTTACATATATTGAGTAACTTTTTGTCAAAAGTTCATTTGAATAGAGAAAAAAATAAGCAAATTGTCGGCAAAAGAACGACCTAGATTTTAGGTATTTTCCAGAGTTGAAATTTCATGAAGGGTTCGTGCATGCTGCATAAAATCCAATTATTTCAATAACGTTCCAAAAGTTCATTTTTGTGAAAAACCCATTATTAACTCGCAAATTAAATAAATAAAAATATGCTTAAGTTACAAGTCTATGAGGAGTTTTTGAAAAAAAAAAAGAACTCTTGCTATGTGATACTTTCTAATAATTTGATCACCCACTGTATGTGTTGCCCCGTCTTCTTTCTTAAACATCAATGTCTCTGAAGAAGGAACATTCATTAAAGAAAATGAGAGCGAGAATTTTCAAATTTTATATGTCTAGTGCATTTTCTCGCTTAAAAGTAATCACTTATTTTATTAACACGCTTTTATTAGCTTCACCTGTATGTATGTATGTATGTATGTTTGTAACTGCTCTGGGAGCAAACAAAAAATTTACATTGTAAAAGAATACTTTCCCTACGTGAACGATGTGGCGTTGAGGTAAGGCGCCGCGGTACGAACCTAAAGGTCCAGCGTTCGATCCCACTCAGGGGAGATTTTTTAAAAATAGTTTTTTGTTTAATTCTAAGTTATTTTAATTAAAGATTTAAATGTATGTAAATATTGTGGTGTGTCACTCACACGATTTTCTCTTACCCTGCATTTTATAACTAAGATAGATACTTTGTGCTTTTTTAGTTCACATTTCTGTTATAATTGGTTCTATGCTTCCGTTTTTAAATCACTTAAATTAAATTCAATTTTTGAACTACAATATTTTGAAAATTGATTTGGATCGTATGGTGTTGTATTTATCATTTTTTTACTAGTAGTACCAAAACGCCCATACAGTACTCATTAGATAACCCGGAATAATTAACTTGGCATTAAACCCAGTAACAATAAAAATCCCAGAATTTGCTCTAACACTTTTTAAAGTTCAAAAACAAAAACAAAAAATAAAACAGGTGGTGAATATACGAAACAACAAAAGACCCAAATCCTGACCCAAAAGAAATTAAATAAAGATTTAAACTTTTAAGTTACAAAGTATTACTTCTAAAATCATTACTTCTAAAATTAATAGCTAAATAATCAAAAACATTGTATAATCTGGAATTAATTCACAGGACCAACAATTCATTTCCTTGCTTTAAAATTTAAATTTACCTTTCCAATACGATTTCAAAGTAATTCATTAGAGTAACAAAACTGACTTTTTAATTTTTATCTCAAACCAACGTATTCCAGTATATATTTTAAGTATATTCACCACATAAACAAAAGGCAATAAATATTACACACTAGGAAGAACATTCTACAGGTTAATTAAATCCCAAAATTTTAATTCACTTTTTTTTTTTTTTTTTTTTTTTTTTTTTTTAGCTCTAATGAGTACCATAAATTAATAACCCATAAATTAATAGACCTTCAATCTCAGGATCTCTTCTCGAAAAAGGCAGTTTGTCACATAACATACGAACAGCGAGTATTCACAGGCGCCCAGAGTGAACGAATAATGAGGCCACCGGAGAAGGCGAGCGTACCTGAGAAGGACATGAGTACCTCCAGCCTGAGAGATTTGAGATGGAGCAAAATATCAGGCTGTGTAAACCATGTGAAGAGATAGAGAGGGTATGTCGAGATGGAAACTCAGGAACATATGTGAGAGAGGGCACAAAGGCCCCTCTCCCTTAAAAATTTCTCAATAACAATAAAAAAAATTACTCTATCCACAATAAAAAGAAGTACCAATATATCGAAAACCAATCCTACTTCCGCACACCGCTGCACTCGCAACGACGCAGTCACTTGAAAGAAAACCGTAATCCAATCCAGCATCGTTGCCAGAATCTACGCACAAAAACGAGGTTCTCATTTGCTACCCGTAACTGATAATATCACCTTGGTCACTCCTACTTAAAAATTAAATACGCCCTCATTTATACATTTTTCAAACCCAAAATTCTCACGCCCACGGTCAACTTAACCTTGCAAGCCTCATTTTCACCCCCCAGGTAAAGACAGATATTTTAATCTCTAAGGCATTTCCCTATTTCCCTCTTCACTGCAACCAAGGAAAAAAAAAACAGCTGAGAGACACACCTGCTGACCTTCGGTTTGGATCCTCCCTACTCGATTTGACACATCCCAGTAGTCGAACTGTCAAAAACGGAAGAAAAAGTAACATTCTTTTCCACCTTAGGAACAAGATTCTGAAATATTTTCTCACGGCTCTGAGGGGTGAGAGAGAGAGAAAAAAGCACTTTTATGAAAGGGATGCAAGGAATGAGTATTTCTCTTTAATGTGCAATACACGAAATATACAAAGCACCTTGAACAAAAATGTAGCTAAAAAGAATCTATCTTTTTTTTTTTTTTTACAGAAAGGAAATTTTAATTATGAAATATTAAAAATGAACAAACAGTTATGAAGCATCATAACAACGAATTTTTAAGGGAGAGGGGCCTTTGTGCCCTCTCTCTCATATGTTCCTGAGTTTTCATCTCGACATACCCTCTCTAGCTCTTCACATGGTTTACACAGCCTGATATTTTACTCCATCTCAAATCTCTCAGGCTGGAGGTACTCATGTCCTTCTCAGGTACGCTCGCCTTCTCCGGTGGCCTCATTATTCGTTCACTCTGGACGCCTGTGAATACTCGCTGTCCGTATGTTATGTGCTTTAACTGCCTTTTTCGAGAAGAGATTCTGAGATTGAAAGTCTTCTTTCCCCGATAGTAAAAATCTGCACTTATTCCGCTAAGAATTTCTCTCTGCTTACCATCACCCCAAGCAGTGAGCAGCAGTATACTGGAAGCAGTACCTAGTTTTGGTGATGAGCTTCTTTTCGACTACTGATGATCAAATCAATTCTTTTGGGCAACTTCGATTCTCCGACAATTGAGGGACAGAGTTTTGTCTCCTGACGACTCCTACTTGTTAAATTATAGTCAAGGTTGTATATAACTTCTGCGTGTAAAATTATGCCACTACAAACGAAGGTAAATCTATTTTATTTTTCTTTATTATCTTAAGCAACTGTAAAATTTACTCAAGAGGGAACAGTAACTTAATATAATTAGCATTGTATTTTTGCCAAGAATGAGATTTCAACATGTGTACAAACTTTGTTTTGTTGTGGTTTTAACTGAGTTAACAAAAATAAGTCCTATCATTTTAATAGTGTATGTTGAAATTATGTATTAATATAAAAGGGGTCTCAGTTTTCTGTCAAAGAAAATGTTGTGGTTTAAAAGAAACAGAAATGTTACTAAATGTCCATTATCGTCTTAAATAAATCACTAAATTTAAAGTTAAATTTTATTTGTGTTTGTGCTTATTTAGCTTTTTCTTCTTTTACTACTTAAATTGCTGAGTTAATGAAGTTATGTGAAAAAAAAAATACTGTTTAAAGTTTTTGGACTAAAGGAAATGAATGTAAAATTCCCTTATGTGAAACTGGTGTTTCACATCGAAAATGGGTTATTAATTTATGGTACTCATTAGAGCTAAAAAAAAAAAAAAAAAAAAAAAGAGAATTAAAATTTTGGGATTTAATTAACCTGTAGAATGTTCTTCCTAGTGTGTAATATTTATTGCCTTTTGTTTATGTGGTGAATATACTTAAAATATATACTGGAATACGTTGGTTTGAGATAAAAATTAAAAAGTCAGTTTTGTTACTCTAATGAATTACTTTGAAATCGTATTGGAAAGGTAAATTTAAATTTTAAAGCAAGGAAATGAATTGTTGGTCCTGTGAATTAATTCCAGATTATACAATGTTTTTGATTATTTAGCTATTAATTTTAGAAGTAATGATTTTAGAAGTAATACTTTGTAACTTAAAAGTTTAAATCTTTATTTAATTTCTTTTGGGTCAGGATTTGGGTCTTTTGTTGTTTCGTATATTCACCACCTGTTTTTTTTTTTTTTTTTTTTTTTTAACTTTAAAAAGTGCTATAGTAAATTCTGGGATTTTTATTGTTACTGGGTTTAATGCTAAGTTAATTATTCCGGGTTATCTAATGAGTACTGTATGGGCGTTTTGGTACTACTAGTAAAAAAAATTATAAATACAACACTATACGATCAAAAATCAATTTTCAAAATATTGTAGTTCAAAAATTGAATTTAATTTAAGTGATTTAAAAACGTAAGCAAAGAATCAATTATAACATTTCTATAAAAGCGTGTTCTTTAATTTTTTAAAACTATAATATTATTTTTAAATAACATTTTAGATATTGATGAAAAGTCTTCAGAAATATAATTTTTAGTAATTATTATTAAATGCTCTAAAAGTAATTCCTTAAACTCATGAATATCAAAAATGGGGATGTGGGGTTAGTTAGCCCATTTAGCATGGGGCACGTTCGCAGGGAGGCCAAAAGGTCACCCGTAGGATCTCCAATGGCTGACTATAACAGAGATAGTCTCCAAAATCAATTTATTTGCATATCACATAACCGGAATTTGGGTCTGAATGGGAAACATGCATCACGTACCATTACTGGGATAACTATATTTTATGTTTGTTTTCATCGAAAATTATGCAAATAAAAGCAATTAATTCTTTTTATAACATAAATCATATTTATTTTATAGGTCTCTTTTTTTTTTTTTTTTTTTTTTCTCTTATTCATAACTTTGCATTTTTATAACTTAATGACTTCATTAAAGTTAGTTGGTTGGTTGGTTGGGTTTAACGTCGTACTAGTACTGTGCAATGGTTATTGGGCGACATTCATTAAGGAAGGATGCATGAATGATTTTATTATGTGATATTGTGTTTTCGTGCGCTCGGTATAAAAAATTAAAATTTGCTGCAAATTTAAAAAATTTCTTTAATTTCTTCCCCAATATCGAGGTAGGTTGGCCCAAGCGACTTACGGCGGTATTCACCAATAACTTTAACTCCCGGTTGAACACGAAAACTTGAAATGCGTATAAAGTCAGTGTTCAACTTTTTATAAAAATTTGACAATTTGCATCTGCCATCTATCGGCCATATTATTTTCAGATTTTTTAGCTGAAGATAACCAATCAAAAATTATATGAAAACTCTGACGCTAGATGACAGAAATAGCATGCCGAATTTTCTTGGAAAGCTGCACTCTGCCTATAGACGTTTTTTAAGTTTTTGCTTTGAACCGGCAGTTGAAGTTAATGGTGAATAAGGCCATCAGTGTTAGTTTGAGCTTCTAAACTAGTATTATTAGTTTATATTTATCCCGTTAGCGCCCAGTGTCCTCATTTGTGGAAGCTAATAAAATGACACGCATATTTTTTGTGGTCTCTTGGAATGATTTCTGCTTTTTAGGGACAGTATATAGCGCCACTCTAAATGAGCCGTGAAAGTTTTATGTGCCTACTATTAATTATTATTTCCTAATTTGGATCGTCATTTTATGATTTTTCATTCGTCGCATATATATTTGCTTTTTGCGCAAGTATACTAATTTAAATCAAGTTGAATAATAATATATATTATAATACTTTACTTTCGAGATCTTTGTCAACATATAATAGGAAATTTGTTATCTCAAAGTTTTCTCGCTAGAACACTAAACGTCAATAAATGAGGATAGGCTTTAAATTTAAAACTATCAGAAGAATTGTTTAAGTTAATATATTTTACTGTTAGTTGTCTATATAAATTTTGAAGTGAAATAATTAGCTAATAATATTTTTCACAATTAATTCGTGCGGTAACAGGTTAAAGTTTTATCATGGAAACTTCTTCCTGAAGGTACACTGATAAGTGGTATATATGTGTCTATATATATAATATTTTTCTCTTTCATTGTCTGTTGTAGAAGTCATTTAGATATATTATACGTGTAATACATAGAATAACAATTTGTTTGTAAATGTTCCAGTTATTCATAGATGTTGAAACATTTGAAAAAAGAAAATAACCATCACTGTTATATGTAATTAAATTAAATCATAAAATAAGATGTTAATCTGTTATATTTAGAACCAATCTAAAAAGCGACACAATAAAGTTTTACTTTTGTTTTACAGTGTTCAAAAATAATAATAATAATAATAATAAGAATAATAATAATAATAATAATATATATATATATATAAGGCGTTAAACCTCTCCCAAAAGTAATTAATAGGAAGGGAATTTTACAAATCAAAAAATAAATATAGATCTCATTTCTTCGATTAAATGTATACTATTTTTTAAAATTCCTGTTTAAACATAAGTAAAATATTTTTTGTCGGCTTTCACTTTATATGTTTATTACACATATCATCAAAAAATATTTTCAAAGTTTTAAAAATTTGTATTTTATTTTTGCTAATTGAAGAAAACATATATTTACTTTTTATTATTTATTTATTAATTTTTATTATTTATTTATTTATTTTTATTTTTCATTTATTTATTTATTTTATTTATTTATTTATTTATTTATTTTTTATTTTATTTTATTTTATTTATTTATTTTTTTTTTTTGGGGGGGGGGTGGATACTTCTGTGAATTAAGGTCTATTGACTGCTTCAGGGTCTTAGACCAATAGATGAAATACCTTTCGTGAAAGGGTCGCAGCTTGAGCGGGACTTGAGCCCGGACTTGAGCGGGTTTTAGAAAAATCCACGGAAAACTCTGAATGGCTAGATTGCGACCTGAGATCAAACCTGCTGTTTCCCGTCTGTCACTTCCTTTTTTCGGTACTTAAGAAATAAAATGTACCTCTAGAAAATATTTACAAATTGTTTTCTAGAGACATTCTCGATATAAATATTTAATAAGGAAAAATGAGAAATTACTATCACTACTAAATTACAATTAACATAATATATGTACTTTACTATTTTTAATTAAAATTGCTAGGCACATGTATGTTTCTTTGTTTTATATATTTGTCTTAAAATGTTCGTAATTAATTTATCTATCCTGTAAAATTAAAAAAAAATCACTAAATTTTTTTAAAATTAATTTTATACCTTTTTGTTCATCTTCATGGTGTAAACATACATGCCATTCTCCAATTAATTTCTTAAATTAAAGAAAATGTCCTTTTAAGGAAGTTCTTAAATGGAGAATAAGAAGGAAAAAAGTTTTTCTTTATTAAAAAGCAGTTTTGTTCACTAAATTTAATTACCAAAGGCTTCGAAGAGTGGAATGTCATTAAAGATAATTTAGGCAATTACTTAGCTAAAAAGGGTATATTTTTTTTACTATCAGGTCTTTTTTTTTTCCTTTCAATTTCTTAAAAAAAAAAAAAAATAAATAAATAAATAAAAACCTTTTAAGCTTATTTAAATAGTATTAATTTGACTTTAAATGTATTTTTTAATAAAACAGCATTTTATAAAATCAATTTAAAAATCTAAAAAGAAAATCTGATGTGAAATCACCACACGACTTCCATTACCCACTATTACACGTATTATATGAATTTTTTGGAGATAATGTGAGCAGAAGACATAAAAGTGACCTAAAGGAATAGCAGGAACCTAAAAATTTTCCGGTAAGAGAAACTTTATACACATGTAAAGACATATAAAACGAAGCTTACATATAGTGAGTTTTAAAAAAAAAGTAAAAAAAAGAAAAAGAAGGTAGAGTTATTTTTTGAAGCACCAATTTCCGACATCTAAAACTGACTGTTAATTTTCCTCTAATAACACGTAATACATAAAAAAGGGATGGATAATAGTTTTCAAGAAAATCGTTAGAGCCGTTTTTGAGATACCAACTTTTACCAAAACTCAATTAATGACCGGAAAACAATAATTACATGCAAAAGGATATTTAAAAGTGAGTTAATATGGCGAGTTTGTAAGATATCCGTTCAGCTGTTTTTAAAGAATCGCGCTTGCGAGACTTGAAATTGAGCTATTTTTACAGGACGCCTATCAAGTTTTCTGAACTAATCAACTATATCATTCGAAAGGACATCTAATAAAGTGTTTAAATAGCAAATTTGAAGAAAATCGCTAAAGCCGTTTCTGAGATACGGACTTCCGGTTTCCGATGTCCCACTTCTGGTTTTTGAATTTTCACCAAAATTTGAAGAAGTCTTTTCTACACCAAACTTGTCTCAATTTTGAAATTTTGTAGATCTGCCTTTATAAATTTCGGAGATATGCTAGCCAGAATGTTCCATTATACATACATACATACACACACATTGACCAATTGCCAAAAATCACTTTTTTGGACTCGTGGAACCTTAAAACGTGTAAAATAGGTGAAATCTCGTTATCGAATTTTTGGACAGAATATAATACTTACATTACCTACGGTAGTAGGGTAATGGAAGTAATTATGCAGTTCGTATATATATATATATATATATAAACACTTTTCAACATTTCGATTTCCCTCAATGTAGTTTTTCTGCGGTGTCATCTTACCGTTTCTTTTTTTAATTTGAAAGCAAGCAAGCAATTTTTTAATAAAGCATTTATATAATATATATATATATATATATATATATATATATATAGATAGATAGATAGATAGATAGAGAGATAGATAGATAGATAGAGATAGATAGATAGATAGATAGATAGAGAGATAGATAGATAGATAGAGATAGATAGATAGATAGATAGATAGATAAATCTTACAATAAATTTCTTTTATATTGTCTAAGTGTACAAATTACCTTTGTAATAATCACTGAGCTGAAGAACAACTGGAGCAAATGCTACCAATACCTGTACACAGTGTTCGCGCGTGCCAGTTTTTCTGCAATCATTTGACGTACAGAGTCAAACCTTGCACGGCCGGCAACATTTGTCAGGTCGTCTATTACTATTACACTCTTTAAAGAATTAATATTTAAAATTTTAATATGATGTTTAGCATATTTTTGTTAGAGCAGACAACCTTTACACAATTTTACTTTGAAATATAAAGATATCAAATGCTTTCTGCCGTGCAACGCTGGGAAGACAAACCTTCCAAAAACGGCCCGCAAAATCCGGTCTAGCATTTCCCCCAGTTGTTCTTCATCTCAGTGGTAATAATAGGGTAGGCGGAAAGTAATGTCGTTTTTTTTTTACAATAAATTCGAACAGATGAATTTTTAACATTCTTTTTTATTATTATCCTTAATCAATGATGCAATCACCCTCGTTCTCAAAAACCTTTTGCTGTCTAGCGTATAAATTTTCAACAGTCGACCGATAAAAATCAACTGGTTTTGAGCGAAATAATATGGAGGTCGCATTTTTTATATCATCCAAATTTTTAGAAAAATTGACATTTAAAAAATATGGTAGCAATCGAAATAATGGGAAATTTTATGGTGCAAAATCCGGTGAGTATAGTTGATGAGACGATACCTCCTACACCAGTTCGTTATTTTTTTTTTCCATGGTTCGTCTTACGTAGCCAATCTTGCTTTATCTGGTAGCAGATGAACACCTTTTTTGTTGAAAATCGCTAGGTACTTTTAAATTAAAGATTGATTTATTCGATACAATTGTTAAAATTAAAGGCCTACACATTTGCATTTAGTCCAATTTTAAGCACTTGAAAATGAACATCTTTGCTACTTTTCCACCAAACACACAAACGTGCCTTTTAGTTGTGTAAAACTGGCTTTACTTTGTGGCGATTCACTCGTAGACAGACAACGCCTTTAACGTTTTGGATTATCATAAAGGACTTATTTTTTACCATCAGTGATCAAGCGACCAAAAATTGCTTCTGTATTGGACCACTGAAGTAAAAAATTTCATGCGGTAGATCGTTAGCGTTGTTTTCTTATGCTGGACAAATATGCTGGATTCAAACATCTGAACTGCTTATTTTACCAATCTGTGCAAACGTTCTTGGGTTCGTTAAATATATTTGATAGTTGCTAGATTGTCTGATGCGGATTTGCTATCACTTCCTCCCTTGTGATTGTCTAAAGTTTTTGGTCTTTCTGATCGACAAAATTCAAAAAGATCAAAATTAACGGATATGAACTTAGAAAACCATTGTTGGTATTTACGAATGTTTGATGCACTTCGATAAACATCACGAATGATTTTCTTAGCAATTGTTGCGTTACTACACTTTCGAAACTCAAAAAGCCTTCAATGCCAGATATGTATTTCTTCTAATATTTGGCTGGCCATTCCACTATAAATTGTAAAACAAAATTAAGCTCTAACTATCGACGAGTAAACGGGTCACACTAACCTTGAAATGTCTTTGGTAAAAGTTTAAGAACACAATGAGCTAATAAATGACAATCGAATACTGACATATGCAAATACGACATTATTTTTCGCCCCCCCCCCCCGTTACATATTATTTAGCATCAGTAGGAATATATATATATCTTATACTATTAAGTGAACAATATTTGTATGCATATATGTATATTTCACAGTCCTCGAAAACGGTAGCTCGGACAGTCACGTGATTTAACACAAAGGTGCCCTCCGTAGGGTCATTATGCACATCGTAGTCAGATTTTCGAGTTTTTGATTAGTTTTCTTTTAATTAATAAAAATATGAAAATAAAACTTCCCATTTCTATAATGACGCAAAATGGAGAATATTAGGAGAAATTTAATTGGTTTATTTGATTTTCATTTATTTGAGTGTATTTTACATTGACCTACAGCTACGTTATGAGGGATTACAAGAGATTTGAATGGTTTATTTGATTTTCATTCATTTGAGTGTATTTTACGTTCAACTAGAGCTACGTTATGAGGAATTACGAAAGGTTCGATTGGTTTATTTGATTTTCATTGATTTGAGTGTATTTTACATTGAACTACAGCTACGTTATGAGGGATTACAGAGATTCGATTGGTTTATTTGATTTTCATTGATTTGAGTGTATTTTACGTTGAACTAGAGCTACGTTTAGATTTTATTTAAAAATATTTGAATTTTAATATTTTAATATTATGCGACTTTTACAGAGAACAAGTTACAATTGGCGCCGCAGGCGCCCGACTGTATGTTTTTTGGTAAAAATTATCATGGGTCTCTGGCCAGCTAGTATATATTTAACCAGGCATTGAAAAGATTTACGAAAGCATTTCAGCCTAATATCTAAACAGAAAACATTTAAATTGCTTTTATATAGCTCTGTGTGTCCTGCAAACTTTCCATACGTATCATATAATGTAATAAAATAATTTTCACAGTACTGAAAATTTACATTGATCCCCAGTGTATCTCATAATGAATTAGAACAAATTTTGGGGGCCCTATAAATCAACCAGCAAAGCTAATCATATTTCATTTTTCAGAAAATATTTTTGTATAGATTATAAATATATATTTATTGATTTCATTTGATTGCATGCACTGTGACGATTTTAAAATAAGTTTAAAAAAAATGATAGACCGTGATGGAACGGAAATATTTTATGATTCCCTATATTCAAACCAGTTGCCCTATGCAGTGCTATATGCAATAGAACACATGTAATGGTGAACTAGAATGACGTAAATTTATACTAAAATATTTTATAAATAATAACGAGCATTAGAGTTCGGACAGACAGGCAGATAAAAATTGAAAAATTCGTTTAGCACAAACTAAAATGCAAATCCATAATTTTCCACATACAGTCTTCGTGTTCAATGTGCGTGAATATTTTGCTGTGATCCTATGAATCTCAAAGCTAAATATGTGTTATTTTACAGAAAATATTGTTTAGTACTCATGACTCATAAATGTCAAATTCATTATGATTTGTGCAGTGCAAAGGTATTTTAATATTATCTATTAAAATGTTTGCATACAATACAAAATATTGGAATTTGTTTAGATGTCTTTGTACACAAACAAATTGAAGTATTTATATTATTTTCCGTAGGAAGCATGCCTTAGTGATTTTGATTAACCCTTATACCAGAACATCGGTCTCTGAGACCGCTAAAGGTTAGGCTTAGTGTAAGTTCTTGCGGATGCATATTCCTAGAACAAGGTACCGGCAAGTATGGCGATAAATGCTCAAGACGCCAAGAGTGTCTAACTAAAGCACTAGTGCGACATAAAATGCACTCAACATGTAGAGGATGGCATGTCTCAGAACAACCCTTAGGGGTGAGTCCCGAACCGTTGCTAGTTGTCCACAGCGTGGCACTAGTGCAACGTAAAACCCGCTTAAACAAGGGAAGCTACCCTTGGGGTTGGCAGTGAGCAGGGGCGGAGCCCCTTAGTGTTGAAAAAAAAAACCTGTAAAATGTTATTAGAATATCAGGAATCTCAATTTTTGAGCGCTAACAGACGCATTTCGTAGAAATGTCAGTAGTTGAGAATTCTTTCTGAAAGTTTAATTTCGATTAGTTTTGTTGATATTAGGTAGAATTACAGTGTTATGAAGAAAGTTTGCGGAAGGAGCTACGAGTTTTAGGGAAGTTGTGAGTTTCTAACGGAATTATGGTTTTCGGCGAGTTTTTGGTGTTCGATTTGGATTGGTAAGTATTTTAGGTAAAGTTTTGTTGCGATGATTTATTAAAATTTTTTTCCAGTCGTCAGATATATTTAAGTAGTAAGTCATTCAAAGAAGAGTTATTTGTAGGAAGTCTTCCAGAGCCAATTCGTTCACAAGCGAGTCATTGAATGGAGTTTCTTGATGAGTTATCTGTCCTTTAAAATGTATATTTTATCAGTAGCTATCATCTTTACCCATTCTTACCGGCTTCGGAGTACTAATGCGATATTAAATCCAATCAACCATATAATACACCCTGTCCCCACTATGATACGTCATGATTGAGAAAGTAAATTTATGGCTGCAAGAATTCATAATTTATCGCCACAAAATTTCGCCAAATAAATTCGGTACCTTTTTTTCAAAAAGTAGTCTGTGAGACCAATGCTCCCGATAAGCATGATAAAAACATGTTCCAGCCAAAGGGTTAATTCATATAAATTTGAAGAAATTCTGAAACTATTTATAGAAATTAGAGCGAGGACATACAGACATTAAACCTGTCGAGTTTATTGACAGAAAACCAAAGAGATAGGGAAATTAAAACATTATTAGAATTTGTTAAAAAGGAAATTAATGCTGCAAAAATATTCGTTAGAAACTATATTTTATTAATTCATAATTCTAATAATGAAGTTAAAATTACCGACGATATAAATTAGTTTCTATATTTCTCATATCACTTTTTAACATCATAAACCAGTATCGCAAAAAATACAATTCAAAAACAATCTGCTTAAAATTCAACAAATACGTATTCCCTATCAGTGTCTCAATGAAGCTTATTAATCAACTCTGTAATCTTGATAGATACTGTAATTTTGACTGGCGACTTGAAATTTTGTTATCACGATAACTTCCGAAATATTAAATTATCTCGAACTAAAATTGTGCAGCAGACGTTTGTCAGAAATCAGTTCCATAAGTTCATAGATTAATATTATTTATCATATTGTTTCAAATGATACCCAATTAAAATTCTTTCATCTTAAATATTCTACCGATCTGAACCAAACTTTGAAATGTGTACTTATCTTAGAAATATTTTGGGAAATTTCGTTAAGGAACTACATCTGCCATCTTATTTTAAAATGGTAGCTACCTAAAAAGTTCGGTTTCATAAAAATATATTTATTAAACAAATTTTTAAAATCACTCTTTTTTTCTCTCTCTGTCTCTCTCTGTCTCTCTCTCTCTCTCTCTCTCTCTATATATATATATATATATATATATATACAGAGAGAGAGAGAGAAAGAGCTCATATAACTCTCAACCAAGTTTTAATTAATTTTTTCTCAATCTAATTTTAAAATGATAACCGCTACAAGGGATTTTAATGAAATTTTTTTGATTCAGTCCTTAGTAATATGTTGTTCGTAGATGTTCGTACTTTTTTTTTTCTTTTTTATAACACTTTCCAACAAGCTTGAAAATTGTTAATGACTTCGGTTTGTCTGTCTGTCTGTTTGTCCGCAATCTAAACTCCGTAAATATGCATTTAACTTCTCGAAATTGACAAAGGTTATTCAAGTTTACTATCGTATGTTCCCTATGGAAAATGGACTAAATATATTTAATAGTTTGTGTCCAGTGACACGTGAATTTTTTCAAAGCATTGAATTCTATGCAAGGTATTTCTATAAATCATATTTCCATACCTACGTTACACAAATCTCAAGGAAATTAAAATATGTTATTCAAGTGTACTGTCTGATGTTACCTATAAAATATGTAGTAAATACTGATTTGAGTACAGGGACACCCTAAAGTATTCCGAAGTATTTCATTGTGTTCTATGAGAGGTATTTCTATAAACGATATTTTAATAACTTTACACAAATCTTGATGAAATTAAAATATGTTATCCATTTGCACAAAAGAATGCTTTCTACCGAATATAATATGATTAGATTTAAAATTTACAGGGCCACACAAAAATATTCAGTTACATTGTGAGCTTTCATTGGAAATTTGCTGGAATTCCACTTCCGTTTACATTAAGCATTTTTAACACTTTCTAATAAAATTTAAGTGTGAATATAATTTAAATATGTGTATCTATCTGTCCGACTGTCCGTCTGTCTCTCTGTCCGTCTGCTCGCCTCCAACGTCTGTAAATATTTTCAGAATTTTTAAAAAATTATCTACATTATTCAAGTTTATCATGAAATGTTCCCTATTTAAAATGAGATTAATAGGTATTGGTACAACTGGTTTGTGTGTAGAGACATTCAAAAAATGACAATGCATTTCGTTTTAGGACAGAAATTTAAATAAATCACATTTACAGGCTGTTCGCACATTTTTTAGACGATTTTATTTCGCAGTAAGAAAAAATCGCTTGCATGGAGAATTTTATTTTCACAACAGTTATATTTTTGGAAGTTTTATTTATCTTCTGATATTTATAATTTTTGTTTAGATGCAAAAATGCGCTTTTAAAATGGCAGTGGATGGAAGGATAGGTTTCCACTCTTTCCAAAGATAGTTTTTAGTGAAATCGTTATGAAAAGCATTTATCAGGAGAAAAATGGAAAAATGTTGCAACAACAGATGAATCTTGGGTCTATTTAAGTGGTTGCAATAGAAAAAGGTCAATTTATTATCACAAAAGTGGAGAAAAAAAAATTGCTACATGGCTCAAAGCATCAAAAGAGAGTTTTTCTAAAGGATTTATGATTGCCACTGGTTTTTTCATACAAGCGCACGATAAAAGCAAAAAAAATGTGACAAAAATGTCAAAATCAACTCTAACTACTCTCAAGAACATATTTTAATTCCAATTTTTAAAAATGAAAATCCAGATCTTTATCCACACTGCTATCAATCCGTTGAACTGTATCAAGACAAAACAAGCAGCCACACATCGCAATCCGCAATTGCTTTTCTAGAAAAAAATGGAACAAAAAACGGGAATGAAAACCATACCCTTCACTGACATTCCTGCTAAATCTTCTGTTGTATCACTGTTGGATTTTTGTGTTTTCGACTCTTAAAATCAACATTATCCAAACACCGACCTACAACGCTTTGTGGACTCTGGAAAGCCGTTCAAGAGGAGTAGAAAAATATACCGCTTCCGATATTATAAAAAGCATTATTATGATGTAGAATGTTAGATAAGAACAAGGGCTATCAAGCTGAACAAATAAAACACGAAATATGAGAGAAATTGCTTCAGTACACTCCATCAAAATCGTCTAAAAAATGTGCGAACAGCCTCTGTATAACTCTTTAAGCTCCAAAAATTCTAAAAAAAATAACATTTATATTTAATATGCTAAAATAATGTTTTGTATAGAATAAGATATAATTAACCTTCAAATTTACAGTGTTACACTAAAATATTCAGATACATACGGGCTGTAATTATGGATCTAAGGACTGCCTTTCCCTTTGCATTAAGTTTTTAAACACTTTTCAACGATATTTAAGAGTGATTATGAATTCAATTAGTCTATGTGTATGCTTTTCAGTCCTTCTGTCTGTCCGATGTGTGATAACTTAGGCAAAGAACACTAAAAGTTATAACAAAACAGGTATGTAGAGTTCGAAAGCGTTAATTATGAATGCGCACCGCATGGTTTTTCGATCTTATTTCTTTATTTCCATAGTTATTTTTCAGAGAGAGACAGAGAGATGTGGATAGACTGAAATTTTGTTCATTCAATCGACGATTTTTTTTTTTTTTTTTTTTTTAATTTAGACGATATTTATTAGCGGTTTTCATGCATATAATTTGGCTAATAAGGCAAATTAATTTTTTTAAGGTTTGTTCATGCGTAGTTAAAATTATTTAGTAAACTATTTATGTTTCATCAGACATTTAGGTTTTTTTATATTATAATTATTGTACGCTGTGTCTAATGTAATATGACCAGTTCCCTAAAAATAGCTTTAATAGCTTTCCATTATATTTAATACCACGCATGTCATAATTAAAAAAGGGGCAATTGTTTTTAGCCTTTTTTTTTTTTTTTTTTTACTTTATGTCTCCCTGAATATAAGTTGTCGCATCATAAAAATTTATAAAGGTAATTAACAGAAGTTCATAATCGCATACTACAAAGAGAACACATTTCGAGCATTAATTTTACAGATTTATCACAAACATTTTGATTTTTTTTTTTAATTTCTTACATTTCTTTTCTATGTATTTGAAACAAAACTTTTGTCGAAATATATACAACATGTTTTTACAAACCCAAAAGTTCAGGAAGATTTGTCAAGATTTTTACTAGATATTTGATAAAGCATCTAAAATAGTGTCTGGTTATTCATGGTAAACCAGTGTATGCATACAGGAGGATTATAAAAAAAAACTATCCCTATATATGTGACCATAGCTATCATACCGTTCACAGAAACTAAATAAAAATTTGGTGGAAAGTATTTTGAGGTACGCGCTCAGGCATCATATACAAAATATCAGTTAAACTCTAACAGTTACGGTTACAGTGATAAAATTTTGAAATTTTCAAATGGTAACACCTACTTTTTTTTAATGGAATGGGATCACCATAACAAAAAAACATAAATAGCGTTGGAAAACAGAAAACAACTATGATGTGCCTACCAGAGTGCCTACTATTATTATTTTTAATGACGTCATATTTCCCACTGAATCTTCGGTTCTGACTAAAGTCTGCTGATTCTGCTTCGAAACGAAAAGAAGAGACCAATTGTGAAATTGCAATCAAAATCGATTTTGATGATGATGATAATGTTTCCCAGTAAGCAGCATATTGTTCACAGAGCAAGAAAGTAAGAAACACATCACGCATTTCACAATGCCTTATTTTTCATTTAGTGCGATGAAGTCAGTCATGACGGTATCTTACGACTAACAACGAAATTAAAACCCTTATTCAGTATACCTACACTAAATTAAGGATACCATGGTTTCTTCTTCTCGTTTCGAAGCAGAATCAATAGACTTTAGTGAGAGTCGAGGACTCAGTGCGAAATGTGACGTCATTAAGAAAATGAAAGTCGTGCTCTGGTAGACATATCACACCTGTTTTCTCTTTTTTGATTAGTATGCCTAGCGTTGGTTATTTTCATGTTAGAGGTACCGTTCCAACCCTATTTATGTTTTTTTCTATGGAGATCCCATTCCAATAAAAAAAAAAAGCAGGTGTTGCCATTTGAAATTTTCGAAATTTTGTCACTGTAACCGTAACTGTCAGAGTGTAACTGTTCTTTTTGATATAATTCTTGAGCTCATACCTCAAAATATCTTCTACCAATTTTTTATTTAGTTTCTGTGAACGGTAAGGTAGCTATGGTCTCATGTATCAGAACAGTTTTTTTTTTTTAATCGCCCTGTATAACAATACACACACACACACACACACACACACACACACACACACATATATATATATATATATATATATATATATATATTGTAAAATTAAATTTAGCTTCAGAATTTTTGAAAAAAAAATTTTAATAAAATTAAATATGTTGTTCCACACTAAGGAATATTAAAAAATTGTGAATTATTTAAATTGTTCTGAAAAAAAAAAAAAAAAAAAAAAAACACGTTTTATCAATAGACAATTAGGCAATTAACAATTACACGATTTTCAAATTTAGTTTTTCTATATGAAACTCTTTTTTGATTTCTAAAATATTTAATTTTAATGAGTGCGGTTTCTGTATTAAATAGCTTAGAAAACTTTTAAATATATTCAGTGCTAAGAAAAAAATAATAATAATATTAATTAATTGCCTCAGCAGAGTAGGCAGCTATATTAAGAGATCACCAGTGAATGATATTTAATCAGGGGTGTTTGCGTTTCGGGTTTTTTATTTTATTTTCCACCAGTAATTTTTTAATAGTGATATAATGATCACTTTTCTAGTAATGTTTAGCAATTAAATATAGCCAAAAATACAGTTCGTAATGTCTGGTGGAAAATAAAATGAAAAATCCGTAACGCAAACGTCTGTTTGATTTCACATCTCAATGATATGTATTAGAATCTTTTCATATTTTTCATTATGCACCCATTGAAACTTCCTGCTTTTATAAATAATTTACTCACTTATTTCTGGAATCCTATGCATAATAATAATAATAATAATAATAAAATAAATAAACAAATAAATAAATAAAATCCTATTATGTATTTATACGTCATGGAAAAAGTCTTTTGGCACTTTAGCATTCAGTTCTAAGTATAATATAAAATAATTATAAAGATTTTATTTTTAAATAATTGCTCACTTTTATTTGTTTGTAATTTTAATAGTTCACGTAAAAGGTGTTTTTTTCTAACCCACGCAATTGTAAGCTAATGCAATTCCTCGTCTGACTGAACCTTACATACTGATATCCAACTACCGTTTATTACTTATTTTTCTAAATATATTTATTTACTAATACTTATCAACTAATATTTATTTACTGATTTTTTTTTTTCATTTTATGAAGAAAAGCTGTCTTTAAATACTTATATGTGAATGAAAACTAAAAGGAAAAAAATGTTTTAACAATTACAATTTTACTATCATATTTCATAGTAAAATGTAACACAAAAAATGTTTTTTTTTTTTTTTTTTTTTTATTTTATTTTTTTTTACTTGCTTCTCATTGTTTCGATAATTTTATAATCCAATTATAAAAATTCAATTATGGAGAAAAGAATCTTTATTTTTCTTTTTTTTATCTTTATTTATTTATTTATTTATTTTTTTTTTTTATGAACCGATATGTCAGTAAAATTTGTTTCCCATTCCTGACAAATGTTATTTTTTATTGCTTACATTTTTCCAAACAAAAATCATTACGGTTTACATGAAAAATTCTTTGACAAAGATTAATTGGATTACCACATATCGTAAACAATTCTTCAGAGATCTTCTTTGTTTGTTCACAGCTTATATGTGCAGTAACGACCACAATATTTTTTCTTTTTTGAAAATGTAAAATTGAATCACACTGCTACTTGTTTTTCTATGCAAACAAAAATAAGTTTTTCATATTGGAAATGCTAAATTGATTATGTATGGATTCTGTAGCATAATTTTAATGCTTCATTTAGAAATGCAACATGATAACTGGAAGAAAACAAATATTGAGAATATATATGTCTTTAAACCCAGCCCCACATTTTTTTTTTTTTTTTTTTTTTTTTTTTTTTTAAGGAAGAAAAAGCAATTTCAATCTTATTGAGAAAAAATATAAACTAAAAATTTTAAATATAAAGTAAAATACCGGGTGATCCAAAAATCAGGACAAACTTTAAAAATGAATAATTCGAAAACGAATCAAGATACAAAGATACGGTTTGCACTAAACGGATGGAAAAGAAGCTGGGTTTTGAGGGGCAATGAAAAAAAAATAGTTCTGTTGGCGGCCAACAGATGGCTCTGTCGGATTTCTGATGTAGGATTATGCAAAGCAACAAACGATATAAAAAAGGAGCAACTGCAGTAGGTAATGGTAGCCGAAGCTTATATGCATCGAAATACTGTCCATAGTTGAGAAAGCCCTCTTAGTTAAACTGTATTATAAGAATTCGGAAAGTGTCACTGCGGCATTGCGAGCATATCGCTACATGAAGGTTATGCGAGATAGCAAAGGACCAATAACTTCTTCTGCATTGAACAAAATGATGAAGAAATTTGAAGCTACAGATTCTTTGGCATCACGTTCAAGAAGTGAACTCCCTCAACAGCCACTGCTGTTGCCACGACAGTGGAGCAGACGGTTCAATCCATGTCGGCGGTTTCTGCACATGGGGAGTGCAGTGCTCGAGAAGTTTCGAGTCTCAGGAGTGTCGTACAGAACTGTTTAGAGAGCACTGCGAATAACTCTGAAACGGTATCCCTACAAGTTGCAACATAACCAAGAACTGAAACCTCCTGACTTCGACTCTCGCCGAGATTTTGCACATTTGGTATTTAATAAGATGGAAGAGCAGCACGACTGACTTCACACTGTGCTTTGGACAGATGAAGCGCATTTCACACTCTCTGACGCTGTTAACACCAACAATGTCGAGTGTGACCCACAGAAAATCCACACGCATTTGTTGAGGTACCCTTGCAACAGCCTAAAGTGACAGTCTGGTGTGGCTTCACTCCTGGTTTCATAATTGGTCCATTTTTTTTCGAGGATGTCACACAGACGGGTTACAAAACAGTTTCTGTCACTGGTCAGCGATATGCAGCACTGTTACAGAACAACATTATTCCTGAACTGCAAGCGCAAAAGGCACTCCAAACAGTCACCTTTATGCAAGATGGAGCACCACCTCATATTGCTCTACCTGTGAAACGCCTGCTACGCTCAACATTTGGGGAGGATCGAATTCTCAGTCGCTACTTTAATCACGCATGGCCTCCAAGATCTCCCGATCTGACACCCTGTGACTTTTGGCTGTGGGGATTCTTGAAATCAAAAGTGTACCGCGACCAACCGGTATCACTAGCAGCACTGAAAGATGCCATCCACCAAAATGTGTCTGCCATAACGCAAGAAATGCTACTAAATGCTGGGAACGATGTGGTGAATCGTCTCACAGCTGCGTACTTCTGAATGATGGACAGCACATTGAACAGTTACTGTAGTAGTACTAATTAACTGTAATTAAGCTGACTTGTAAGTTATCAACATTTTTTCATTTGTAAATCACCTTTTGGTGAAATAAAACACTATAGCGCCATCTGTTGGTCGCCAACAGAACTTTTTTTTATTGCCACACAAAACCCGGTTTTTTTTCATCCGTTTGGTGCAAACCGTATCTTTGTATCTTGATTCGTTTTCGAATTATTCATTTTTAAAGTTTGTTCTGACTTTTGGATCACCCGGTGCAATACGCTAATCGATTAACTATGATATTAGTTTTCTGAAAAAAAAAAATGTCTACCTCCAAATACAGAATAGCCGTTCCTGTTTTTATGGGTAAAAATATGAATAATTTTATAACGTATAAAGCGAGTTGCCTCTATTGCTAATAGTAAAACATAAGGTAATTACTGAAAGCTGATTTTTTTTAAGAATCTAAATTAATGCTAAATATGATTCGTTCCAGGTATAACAATTTGGTATTCAGACTAGAAATTAATGAAACCTATTTAATATTCCTTTTGAAGAAATAAACTTTATAAAAAATAAACTATCAAATATACCAATATTTTAATTGTACAGGTATTTAATGATATTAGGTGTCACAATATAAATCAACTGACATCTACATGCATTTATTATTATCTAAAAATATATATTTTATTAACAAGTATTTTACATACAAATGCAATACCAAAATCATTTTTTTTTTTTTACTTCTATTTCAAATTTAACATTTTATATCTTAATTTACTTCAGTATCCTGCTTTATTTTTCTTTAAAAATGTATCATTCAAATATAACTGTTTTTAAAGTCGAAAAATAAAATACCTCTGTTTTCACCGATTTATTTGCTAAAATAGTCTAACTTGAAAGACTTCCATTTAAAAAGTAAATTCCAAAGTAATAATCTGCATTTCTTGCTCGAGGAAAAAGGAAACATCCTTGTAATTTTAATTTTCTCTTTCGCATCGAACTAATCTAGATAGAATGAATGGAATCTTGAATAAAGGAATTGAACAAATTAATCATTGAAAAAAAAAAAAAAAAACTGTGAAATCAACTGACATCTACATGCATTTATTATTATCTAAAAATATATATTTTATTAACAAGTATTTTACATACAAATGCAATACCAAAATCATTTTTTTTTTTACTTCTATTTCAAATTTAACATTTTATATCTTAATTTACTTCAGTATCCTGCTTTATTTTTCTTTAAAAATGTATCATTCAAATATAACTGTTTTTAAAGTCGAAAAATAAAATACCTCTGTTTTCACCGATTTATTTGCTAAAATAGTCTAACTTGAAAGACTTCCATTTAAAAAGTAAATTCCAAAGTAATAATCTGCATTTCTTGCTCGAGGAAAAAGGAAACATCCTTGTAATTTTAATTTTCTCTTTCGCATCGAACTAATCTAGATAGAATGAATGGAATCTTGAATAAAGGAATTGAACAAATTAATCATTGAAAAAAAAAAAAAAAAAAAAAACTGTGAAACAAAGCATTTTAACATAATTCAGAACTTTTTCTCTACATCAATTAAAAATAAGTAAGATATTAATTCGCTGTCATTTTATAAAAGTATATTGGAATAAAACTTCAAGAGTACTTCACAAGTGACGCAAATCACAAAAGATACTTTCCTGAAAAAACAAAAGATAAAAACAACAATCACAGCAATTTTTTTTTCAAAGGTATAGAGTTTTTTTTTTTTTTTTTTTTTTTTTTTTTTTAATTTTTAATGTAAAAAATGTCTATTTTCTGCACTGTAATTCCCATTACATCTGATTATTTATTTTAAGATTCAGATTCAGTATGGTTGTATAACGTCACACATATAAATTATGAAACTGTTCTAATTTAGATAGTTCAGATAGTTTTAAGACCTATAAGCTGTCATTGTTTCGACTACCACTTTTTTTTTTTTTTTAGTAATCTTCATTAATCGTTTGAGAACATATCTTTATAAAAATAATGCAAAGATTGCTTTTTTATAAAAGTTGTATTTAAATTAGTGACTGCTGAGGATGTTTGTTTCTGATTCGATCCTATTAATAATTTAAAACTCATATTGTTTGAGTTAATAATCTTCATTAATCGTTTGAGTACATATCTCCGAAAGAATAATGCAGAGATTGCTTTACATAAAATGTTGTATTTATATTAGTGACTGCTGAGGAAGTTTGTTTGTAATTCAGTTCCTCATAATAATTAAAAAGTCATATTTTTTTAATTATGTCACTTTTGAGCTCGTGAATGCATTTCCAGTAGTTTTGAAATGTGTTCGTTATTGAACTCTATAATCATCGTATAAAAATCTTATGATTTTTTTTTTATCAATAGGGATGGGCAACGTGATCAGAAAATTATTACTAAAAAAAAAAAAAAAAAAATGTTTGTAGAAATATTTGGCTTTTATTATCGTGCCTATAATTATAAATTTCCGGAATACTTACAGTCCACCAAAAAATACATTTTCAAAAAGGATGTTCATTATGCTCTTTTTACTAAAAGCGTCAAAAATAGTTTCTCAACTTTATAAGATTAATATATATATATATATATGTGTGTGTGTGTGTGTGTGTGTGTGTGTGTGTATGTGTGAGTAATAAAACTTTACTAAAATTGATTTTTCAGAAGTATTTGAAGTCTTTTATTAGGTACGTAAAATATACAACAGTTAAATTTACAAGTTTTTTTTTTATTTATATTTAAAATAATAAGTTTAAAAAATCATGAATAATACATTTGAAACTTTAAATCATATTCTACAATTTTATGAAAAAAATACAGGGGAACATCTCCGGTTGTGGGCACCCCCCCCCCCATATATTTTAACAAAAAGTAAATATGGTGGCTTTGAGTACTGTCAATACATATATTGCGACTGAATTGACGCATTTCCTTAGTAAGTGCAAGCATCGAAACAAAATTATTAAAAAAAAAAAAACCACAAAACTAAATTCTGAATTTTTTCTATGTACCATAAATCGAAGTAAATTAATTTAAAAAATGTGAGTGAATATTCATGCAGTGTATTCAATATATTTTGTGATGCAATACCGAATTAAGCCAAAATTTGGAACGAAAATAATTTTTTCTGACATTATAAAAGTGATTGTCATTCCCGGTTGGGGGCACCTTCATGTAACCTTTTGTGAACACCCATGTTTCTTTCATTTAAAGCGTGCTTTTGACTTGTCAAATGTGTTTGAGAATATGTTATTTAAAACAACATAGCATATTTTATTAGTGTTTTATGTATCTTTAGGCTTTGTTCGCCATGTAAACCCCGGAAAAGTCAATCGATCCAAAAAAAAAAAAAAAAAAAAATACATTTTAAGGCGATGGTTAAAGCAATTTAGGATTGCTTAGTACAGTCGGTAACAAAAGTATCCGAACACTAGCAAAAATTCCTATATAAAAAAAGTAGAGTTAATACAGTTTTATTAAATAAATCCTTGTCGAATCATCTTAAGAATATGATTCGACAAGGATTTATTTAACAAAACTGTATTAACTCAACTTTTTTTAAACAGGAATTTTTGCTAGTGTTCGGATACTTTGGTTATCAACTGACAAATTCCATAAAATCGACTGCCCGAGAATATGGACCTCCTCGCAGCTTCTGTTTTCCTACAGAAGAAGCCTAGAAAAAGTAAGGGAACTACAAACTCCTGACCAAGTGCGCTAAAAATAGGAACATTCACAATCAGGAGATGATGTCGATTTCTGCATCATTTGTTTGAAGCACCTGCTTCCATGCCGGACAAGAGAAAATTGAATCAAATGCAACGAGCATGATCGTCTGACGCATTTGAAATATGCCAATATACATCAAAACTATTTTATTTACAAGCATTGCACTTCTGCTTTGATAGATGAAGAAGATGACGAATGAAAGAAAATGTCATTTTCGCCACTGAATCCTTACAAAATAAATGATTTTTATTATTTTCTGTATTTATTGTGATTTTCTTATTATTTTTCCATTTTTACCTGATTTTTAAGGTGTGCCCAGAACCAAATACATTTTTTTTTTATTTTTTACTTATCACTTCACAAAATTGGCGATAACATTTTTCTGATTGACGGACTAGATACAGTTGCTTTATCAAACGTTAGCTAAGGGCACTTTCTATTGGTATTCATATGTTTGCATAATATTTACTCTATCAATAGTTATAAGCCACAATCAAAACTGTGCCCACAACCGGAGACGTTCCCTTATTTTATTGAATAAATTATTAATGAAAATCTTTCTTTGAAAAATATGGTCTAACATTAAAAACAACATATTTAAACTTAAAATACCCTTTATAGAACAACCTTCTAACAACCCGATATAATTTAATAGAACAATCCTAGCAATAGCCCTAGAAAGTCAGTATGTATAAAAAATCATGTGAGATATCTTTAAAAATACTAAAAATATATTTAGTGAGGAATGTTAAATATAATTTTTCATGTTTAAGGAAGGACAAAAAGTTAAAATTAGTGTGCTAATATTGCGTATTTGATAATTGCAATAGAATTCAGAGAGAAAAAAGAAAAATATACAAAATTATATTTTTAATAATTTTTAAAACATCTTTTAATTTTATTAGGTATAAACTATGAAACAAACTCTAATTAAATATCATGCTTCAATCTTAGTTTATTTTCAAATCATTCAATCAAAAAAAAAAAAGTATATTCTGAAAGTTCCCCACTTTTCTTTCTAATAAAGCAAATGAAATACAATTAATCTAAAACATTATACGTTACTCTTTTTATTTACCATGTGTTCTGTAACGTATTTAGCGTCACATTGTTAGAACAACTTTCCCTAACACAATTATATAAATCTAGTTATAAAAGAAATCAATATATGGCTTCTTTTCGTCAACACAACAAGTGAATAAATCTGCGTCATGCTCTTTAATAAAAGTTCTTTTCCATTCCTTTCATTCACAGAAAAAAGACCATATTTTTTGCGTTAAATATCCCTCCTAATAAAACAATTATATTAGTATGTATCGCATAAACAAAACCTTTCTGAGATTCTATGTGTTTACACGTAGTTCAGATGCATAATCATAACCCCATTTTTTTTTCTTTCTACTAACATATAACACCATTCTTTTAATTTTAATTGTGCCACAATTATATAACTTTCCTTTTAAAAAATTATATTATTTGAAAAATATCATATGTAGTTTTTCAACAAAGTAAAATTAAATAAGACATAAAATGAAAAATTTTTAAAGAAGGGTTTTACTTAAAAATGTGTATAGTGTGGGAATAGTGTTCAATTTACAAATCATCAGATCAATCAAATGTTAGAAATTGAGTTAAAATTCAAAAACAAATTTGAGATCCAGACCCAGAGATCCCAGACATTTATCTATAAGTATGTTACGACTTTAGCATGTATTTTCATCGAAATTATACATGTATAAAATATTAACATGTAATAAATGTTATACATGTTTTCTATGTTCCTATTCGGAACATACAAAATTGGTTAAAATTTAATTCCTAGGCTAAAATTACATGTGAAAGCATTAAGCCAAGTTATATAAAAGCCTGTAATGACACATAAATTAAACAAAAAAAAAAGAAAGAAAGAAAGAAAGAAAGAAACGATGTTATTTCAAGATATGCTAAAATCTGCCTTTCAGCGGCATTGGACTTGAATTGCCTAGAATTGGACTAGGCCTGCAGAACACCTTCCTAAATTACTTTACTGCGTATGCGTATTTTATTGTAGAAATTGCATATGCCTGCAAAATTTCAACTAAATTAAACAGTAGGAAATGGATTGAAATTCGAAACAAATTTTGAATTGGGTTTGGAGGCCTACAGACTCAGGCCCGTTACTACTTGAGCATGTACTGTTATTGGAGTTATATTGGAGTTCAACATGAAAATATTTAGATAAATCTTCATATAAATATGCATTGGACATGAAAAATATATGCAATAAATGAATTACTTTTAGAATCCTAAACAATAATTTGTTATTAAATAGAGTCATTTTTCGAGAAATTTATAAAACATCAAATTATATATCCTAAAACTAAGCTAATACTTCATAAAAGTACATAAATCAACCTTTGAAAACGTAACGTTTTACATGCAAACGAACCATTGGTTTTACTCTTAATTATTTTTATTGTAGCCGAAACAAACATAACGTTCATGAAAAAAAAAGTTTTATTTAAGATTGACGCAGTTCCGTGAGCCCAACCTTCACAATAATGTACTGAATTTCCTTTTATTGTTTTTTTTTTTTTTTAATCTTTCACAACAGATGATACCGTAAGTCTAACTTCCTTCTCACATTTCTTTTTCAGTTTTCACTTCATTTTTGCTTTCATTTTTACGTCTCTTTTTTTTTTTTTTTTACAGAATATTTTTCACTCGCTTCTCCAACTGCTATTTTGTCCATTCTCACTTTTCATACATCTTCGGATATTTAAATGTATCGTACAACTTCTATTATTTATAATTATTTAAATGTTATTGTCTATCTGTTTAGTTTTGTAAAGATTATTTTCAAGAATGATACTCAAGTTTTGTGCAGATGTCGGCTAATAAATAAATCCTAAATAAATCCCTAAATAAATCCTTGTCGAATCATGTTCCTAGTCAATTTAAGAACATGATTCGACAAAGATTTGTTTAACAGAACAGTATTAAGTGTACTTTTTTTATAAAGGAATTTTTGCTAGTGCTCGAATAATTTTGCTGCCGACTGTAAATAGAAGCAATAAAACTAAATGCAAACAAAACAATATCATCTTACTTAAACTTCTTTTTTAAGGACTGTTATCATCTAAATTTCGATAAAACAAAATAAATTAAATAAACGTAACGGATTTTAATGTTGAAACGAGAAGATTTCAAACCAAGTGAAATTAAGGTTTAGCGCTTTGAATATTTTTGTGCGTAAGATTTTGGAAAAAAATAAATAAACTTTAATAAATAGCAAAAGGTGCGCGGATTCTTGGATTAAAAGTGAGTGGGACTAGCCATATATCATTTTCCCCATATGGTGTGCTGGGGCCCCAGCGGTCCTATATTTTTACGTCTGTTTTAATATTTTAATTGCACAATTTTTTATACATTTTTTGTAAAGATTCTGTAAAAGTATACCGATTGATTAAAGCGGTGGGAATATAGGCGCGGATATAGGTGGGAATATAAGCGCGTAAGAATATAGGACTGCTGTGGCTATTGGTTGAGTTACTCTTTTTTTTTTTTTTTTGGCTCAAAAGGTCCTTGCACAGTGTGCAATCCGTCTCGAACAGGTTTACTTGTGGCAGGTGGTTGCATGATAACTTCACCGTGTGCAACGATTAAGGAGAACGAGCGTATCAGTCAGCAAACAAAAAACTATTCAAGGTAAAAAGGTACTAATGTACTAATTATAAATTAAACGCCTTATTTAGTAACTTAATGTTGTATTGCAATCTTTATCTGGTCTTCTCCTTTTTCATGTTTCTTTAATAATTTTCTTTAAATGAATTTTTGTCATTCTTTTTAATAATTTTTTTGTTTGTTTGTTTGTTTGTTTGTTTGTTTGTTTTGTTTGTTTGTTTTGTTTTTTTTTATTGATGAATTGAAACATCCACTCCCAATACAAAAATATTTATTTATATATACTTTACAACAATGTCATTTAAGTGCAATTATTATTATTAACTGTAAAATTGTAGTTATAATTAAGCGCAATCTTTCTTACCCATGTTCGCGATCGCTCCTACCGAATAAGGAGAGATTGAGTAAGATTGGTTTTATTACAGCTATTATTTTAAATTATAACAGAACAATAAAATAGTAATAAAATGCATAGAAGAACAATCAATTCAAAATTATGCATCAATAGTTAAACAAAAAATTAATATCTTTTGTTATTTATAACTTTTTTATTTTGTGCGCAAACTCCCCTAGTTTTACCTTATTTTTTAAATTATCTTCAATCATGGATATATATTTAACTTTTAAATTGAATGGTATATCATAAATATTATTTTTCGAATGCTATTTATTTATATATATGATTATAAATTAATACAACAATATATGCATTATGTAAATGCATCTTCGATGTTTGTTTTTGATATGTGACTATGCATAAACACATAAAGTTCTACATATGCCTAAAATATCTAAATATACATATAGAGCTGCAATCAAATACATATAAATTTATATATATAATTTCTTAACTTTCAGTATAACAATTTAAAGTCTTTAATAAACTCAGAGAAATTGTGTTATATTCATAAATATATGGATTTTAATTCGATACTGAAATTTTCAAACTAATTCTCATTATGTGACATTTATATACGAAGTTTTGTCCTCTACTGCTTATTAAAAATTATGAAATAAAAATTAATTGAAAGCACTAATCTTTAGAAAATAGCCCATCCAAATATAATTAGCATTGATTCCCAAATATAATTAGCCCCCCCTACTAAATATAAGTGTAGTAAATTTCATCCATTGGTTCCTGAAACATAGCGTCCATAAAATGTTTGATACATACACAGAGAGAGACTTTTTCTAAAAACGATCAAATAATGCCTAGGGTATCTCAGAAGCGTTTATCTATCTAAAATTGGAGATAGAAATGTTTTTACGAATATAATACTTTCTTCTTAAGGGTACTTGTGACCTTTGACTTGTCACCAATAAAGTTTTCATAAAAAATAAGCTGATAGTTATAAATTGAACTATATTAGATTTCTTCAACGAAATATATAGTAAGGCAATAATTCTTAAGATTCTTTAACACTTTCCAACAAGGTTGAAAAGTATTATTAACTTCGATTTGTCTGTCTCTCCGCGCTCTAACTCCTGTAAATATTCATAGAATTTCTTGAAACTGATACGGTATTCAAGTTCACTAACGGATGTAGTTACTGAAAATAGAATAAGTACCTCTACTGGTTTGTGTACGCGGACACCCGAAACTATTCCAAAGCAACATGTTCTATAAGAGGTATTTTTATAAACTAAATTTTAATAACTTTTCTTTGCATAAATCTTATTTATATCCACAAAAGAATGCTTTCCATGAATATAGTATGATTAGTATTAAATTTATACAGCCACACAAAAATATTCAGTTACACTGTAGATTATTATTGGAAATTTGCTGTAATTGTTTACATTAAATGTTTTCTTTCTTTCTAATTTCTTTTTAATTTTAAATATGATTTCAATTTCTGTATCTGTCTGTTCGGCTGTCCATATTTCTATCTGATCTTGGTCCGCCCCCATCGTCCTTAAATATTTTTAGATTTTTTAAAAATTGATTTACGTTATTCAAGTTCACTGTGGTATAGGGACACCCAAAAAATTTCCAATGCATTACGTTTTAGACAGACATTTTTATAAATAATATATCATAAAGAAATTGACATTTATTGTTAATATGCTAAAATAAGGTTTTGTAAAGTATACAATATGGTTATGCTTTAAATTTACAGGGCTACATTAAAATATTCAGATACACTAAGGGCTGCAGTTAGAATCTCAAGGCTGCATTTTCTTTTGCGTTAGGCAATTTTATCGCTTTCCAAAAATGTTTAAGAGTGATTATGAATACAATTCGTCTATTTGTATTCCTTTCATTTCTTCTGTCTGTCCGTTGTGTTATAACGTAGGCAAAGAACATAGAAAGTTATACAACAAGTACGTACTGTCGGAAGGTGCTAATAATGAATACGAAGCACAAAATTTTTCGGCTTTTTCTCTTCTTTTTTTATTTATTTTTTTTTAAGTGTTAGGCAACAATTCTTATATTTTTTACAGATTTGAAATCATGGAACTGGACTTTATCAGTTTGCATAATTCATCATGTCAAACTGGTACTAATTTTTAACGCTTTTGAAAGTAGTTGAAAAGTGTTAAGGGGATTTCCTACTTATCTTTTCCGAAATCCAAGCCAATGTTATTGTATGGGAAATTTTGCCCCGTTATAACTCATTAATTAAAACATACTTTTAAATTCATTTCATCAAAACTGATTTCTTTAACTTTTAAGATTTTAATTTTTTCGATTAAAAATAGAAAATTTCACATTGATAAAATTAGCGTTTCTCAACCTCAAAATAAAATATTAAAAGTTTAAAAAATCAATTTTTAGAAAGCGATAAAATATTTCTTAGTTGTGAGTTTTCTGAATGTGAAAACGAAATTTAAAAATATGTATTAGTTAATTAGTTATAACGAGGAAAAATTCTCCATAGAATAACATTGGCTTTGGCTTCCGGGGAGGTTAAGTAGAGAATCTTCTTAATGACTTCAGTTTGTCTGTCTGTCTATCCGCGCTCTAACTCCCATAAATATTCATAGAATTTCTTGAAACTTAAATATGTTATTTAAGTTCGCTAAATGAAGTTCCTTATTGAAAATGGAGTGAATACCTTTAATGGTTTTTGTACAGGGACACCCGAAATTATTCCAAAATATTGTGTTCTATGAGATGTTTTTCTATAAACCATATTTTCTTATCTTTACTTTTAACAAATCTAAACGAAATTGAAATATGTTATTCAAGTTCACTATCGAATGTTTCCCATTGAAAGTGGAGAAAATACCATTACTGGTTTGTATAGAGGAACATCCGAAAGAATTCCAAAACATTGCGTTCTAAAAGAGGTATTTCTATAAACCAAATTTTAATAACATTAATTTCCATAAATCTTAATGAAATTCCGCTTTTCATAGAACAACGTATAATTAGCATAAAATTTACAGAGCCACGCAAGAATATTCAGTTACATTAAAGGCCATCATTGGAAAATTTTTGGAATCGCCTTTTCGTTTATATTAAATGTTTTTATCACTTTCTAAACTTTTTTAACTGTGAATATGATTTCAATTTGTGTATGCTGTCTATTTTTCTACCCGTCCCTTCGTCCTTAAATAATTTCAGAATTATTAATAATTGATCTATCTTATTCAAGTTCATTATGAATATTTCCTATTTAAAATGGCTTTAATAGGTCTTGTGAAACTGGTGTATGTACAGGGACAGCAAAAAAAATTCGAATTTATTGCATTTTAGACGGAATTTTTATAAATCACAGGTAAATAACTTACTACAGTAAAAATCATAAATTGACATTTATTGTTAATATGCTAAAATAATATTTTGTATAGAATATGATACTGTTATCCTTCAGATTCACAGGGCTATGCTAAAATATTCAGATACATTAAAGGTTGCAATTAAAATCTCCGGGCTTCATTTTCTGTTATATTAAGCAATTTTAACACTTTCCAACAATGTTTAAGTGTATGAATACAATTAGTCTGTTTTTATGCCTTGCAGTCCTTCAGTCGGTCCGTTGTATGATAACCTAAACAAAAAACATTGAAGAATATACAACAAGCACATTCAGTTGTGAAATGTTAATGACCAATGCGTATCGCAAGATTTTTCGTTCTTGTTTTTAAATCGACTTGAGTTGAAAATGCAATTCTTTGAGATAATTAGCAGCTTTTCATTTAAGTGAACTTGAGTTATCGATATTTATTTATACTTGATTTATTTATACTTATTCGAGCACCTATAAGAGGCAACATCGCTCTCGCTGCAACGCATTTCTTCAGTAACACGCAAGTGCAACTACTTACGCCATTGTAAAATGACCCCGTTTATTAAAATAATTTGTATTAAGATCATTAATAAATTAAATATAAATTACCCAAAAGCAATAAATGAATGAAGTTTCAGTGCATTATGTTATCTCATTCAATTTCATGAAATTAAATCAAGATGAAAGGGCGCGTTTCTTCTAAGCAAATGAGTGAAAATTTACTGAAGTTCAGTTGTTTTCATGCTTTTTATTTTAAAAGATTATTATATTCTCATATGTTTGTTTAATATAGATTAGTTTTTATTAAAAAAAATATATAGATATAACATGTTTTTCCAGCCTTCTAAGTCAATTTATCCCCTTAAACTTCTACCATAAGAAATATTGATAAATTGTTTTTCAAAATATTTCTGAAGATAAGTCACATCGGTATAACTTTTTAAACAACTAAGTAGACAATTTTAATAATTAATAGTACTAACTAATTACTCTGTGATTAATATTAGTACTTATATTTTAAGGAATGATGAAAAAATACATATGCAGGGTGGTTATAATTAAACTTCTCCTATAAACAGCATCCTACAGCGCAAACGGGTGAACGGAATGCAACGAAATTCGGTATATAAACTATACACGAGATGCGCTCACGAAATTTCGAAAACAAATTTTAAGTTCCAAAATGTCCATCAGAGGGCGCCTTTTCCGGAAAAACATTAAATTTAAAGCAATAAACGACCAATACGGAATACAGAAATAATATTAGCATTAAATGACTAGTTTGGGATCAGCGTGATGTATCGTGGAAGTGTTGCGACGTTGAATGACTTAAAGAACTCCATAACGCTTCATATGCGAAGCATTACAACTGATCAGTTAGGATCTGCTGTTGAACACACTGTCCATCGCCTTTAAATTTTGCTGGTGAATGAGGGTGGTCACATGGAGCACCTTTCCCTGCATTGTCCTGGACACGATTAACAGCTGCTTCTCCTTCGTGTAATTTCGTCCTAATCTGTTCTTGTTTCTGCAAACTGATTTTTTTTTTTCCTCAAACAGAGTACTGTTTTTTTTTTTTTTTTTTTTTTTTTTTTTTTTTTTACCTTTTCTTAATGTGGTGCAATGACAAGACGATCAGAAACTAGCCAATAAATGTTAATATTGTTTCTGTATTCCGTTTTGGTCGTTTATTGTGTAAAATTTAATGTTTTTCCGGAAAAAAGGCCTCTGATGGACATTTTGGAACTTTCTTTTTTTTTATTTATTTATTTATTTTTTTTTTTTTCGAAATTCCGTGCGCGAATCTATGTACAAAATTTCGTTGCATTCCGTTCATCCGTTTGCGCTGTAGGATGCTGTTTATAGGAGAAGTTTAATTATAACCACCCTGTATATCATAAATATGTTAATATTTTCTCAGACAGTTCAAAAACATAAAAAAAAAAGAAAAAAAGAAAACTTAATATTAATGAAAGAAGTATAGTTTTATTGTGACTTGTTTTCAATACAATTTTAATGAGCACACTGTAAATAGAAGCGTCTTAAATTCAGGAAAAAATGAGTCTGAAATACCAATTCGAATGCATAGATGTCTGAAACACTTACGCAAGCAAAATTTCAGACGCATGTGCTGTCTTAAGTTAAGACACATAAGTGTCTTTTTATAAATGAGCTGAGGTAAGTGTCTGAATAAGGTTGATATATCTGAAACAAAGAAATATTATAGTTTAGACACATGAAAATTCTGACATTTTACAATTTAGGCACTTAGAAATTCAGACATTTCAAATTTCAGACACTTAGAAATTCAGACATTTGTATTACTTAAAAAAAAATTCCATATGAAATCTACTTCAAGCAGCATGCATATTCTGTTTTAACATTTCTCTAATAAATAAATTTAATATTATTTTATATAATATTCGTAGTTAATTTATTTAAAATACTTAGACGCGAAACTTATTCGGTTAAAAATTAAAAAACAAAGTTAATTTTTATTTAAGGTTCTCACATGTAATAAACAAAAAATATTAAGATAAACAGAGCATGTAACTTGTAGCTAAGAAAGCAACTTTATATATATATATTTTTTTTTTTCTGTTTTAAAAATTATTTTCTTTCGCAATGTTTCCCTACACATCAACATGTAAAAGAACAATTTTTTTGCTTTTGATGTACATAGTTTACTTTTTTGTAAATACCAGTTTTAAAAAAAAATCGTTTAAAATCCATAGTTTTCTGTTTTTTTTTTTTTTTTTTTTTTTTTTTTCATATTTATTGCGCATTTTACAAAAAACAATTTAAGATACTAATATGCATTAAGCTTTAGTTATTACGGGTAGTTTTATTGCAAAGACATAAAACTTCGATTTGCTTAACTGATACCAGAATACATTTCATTATACAATCAAGAATTGTCGTCTGTCCTAGTGGTTTGATTGGAAAGATGCTCGCCTTTGATTCCGTTGGTTGTCGGTTCGATTCCCATCACTTTTTTTTTTTTTTTGTAAAATTATTACTTTTTTTAATGTTCTAGGAGATACTAAAAACTGTTTTTCACAGATAAAAAGTATAACACGCAACTTTTTATTTATTTATTTATGAAAACCATTCACTGTAGACAGGATCAAAGATGGCGGAATTTCAGACACTCCAAGTGTGTGAAAAGGTGTGCCTTTTAAGATACTTCAAGTTTCTGAAATAAATAAAACACTTTTTAGCATCTTAAAATTAAACACCCCATTTTAGAAACATTTGTGTCTGAATTTCAGACACTTGTATTTACAGTGCATATATCTTCTTATGAGCATATATTAGGACTGAGGGCTTATTAGTCTCAATCTGGGATTTTTGCGTTGTCGTTTTCGATAGTTGGACATTTGTCGAAATCTAAATGTTATCGAAAATATAATTGAATAATTTGAAAGCGATGTTATAATTTGAAAAAGAAAAAAAAAATGTTCTCCGTCCTAAACTAAATTCTGCTTTTGCCAGTATTTCATCAAAATCTTTTTTTTTTTTATTATTATTATTATTGAAAAAGAAAAGAAAATTAAGAATAATCAGTATCGTTACAAGCAATATCGAAAAAGTTTTTTTTTTTTTTTTTTTTTTATAATTTTAATTTAGGAAATAAAAAGTGCGCGAGCAATATGAAATAAAAATAAGTAAAAAAATGAATTTAATGGTTTAATTTTTATATAAAACAAGATCGCGTGCTATCTTAAAAAGGAGATGTAAAATTTAAAGTTTAATTTTTTTGGCAACAATTATAAATTAAAATAAATAATTTAATGAAAGTTTGGAAGTTAGAATTTCTACTATTATTATTATTATTTTTTTTTTTTAAGGTGGATGATGTATGATTCTTTATTAGAACTAAAATAATATGTTCGTCAAAAGAATGTGACCCGCGAAAATGTTATAACATTTATTATAGAGTTATTAGGGAACAAAAAAAAATAATAATAATAAGTAGTTTTCAATTCATAAGGAATTTAGCAGTGGTGTTAAATTTAGAGACATTTTTATTTAATAGTTTTATCACTAATTTTGAGGAGTGGTATTTAATACATCTCCAAACGGAGGTAAATGACACCGTATCATAAAAGTGTAACTTTAAGGAGAGTACCATTTTTTTTCAACTTTAAGTGCGTGTTTAAATGCATTTTTTTTTTTTTAACTAACAATAATCCCTATATGATAGTTTAATATGGAAACCATAAGGTAAACATTACTATTAAAAATTAGTGAAATAAATTTGAATATAAAAATCCCTAAAATCTGACAACACTAGGTAGCAGGAATATCTGATTCAATCTGTAATTGGTAGATTAAGCAAGAATATTTTATGTTACCGCACCGCGATATTGGTAGATTAAGCAAATTACCGCGATATTTCTAGGCCATAAGCAATTTCGTATGCGACATTTCGTATTGTGAATAAAGGTTAACATACATATATAACATTATTAAAAATTGTTATATGTATTACGAAACAATTAAATCGGCAATTGAACAGTAATTGAAATCACATAATTATTCCGTTCCTATAAGAAATTCGGGCGGACTGATTCTACTTCTGCTGACTCGAAAATTCCCGCCTACCATAAGTCCAGCCTGCGTTGGACCTCATATGTTTGTTCAAATAAGGGCTCAAGATCAGTAAATGACAGATTGCATATCTATCCCAAAAAAAAAAAAAAGAAAATTATAATCGATGAAAGTAAGCCAGCGGATGTCTAGAAGCTTGTTTAACCACGGGTTCTTTCTGACGTGTGATTGACAGCAACGCAAGAATGTTACAAGCGATGTTTGACGTTGTGTAATTTTTTTATAACGTGTTTTTCTTCTTCTTCTTTTTTTATATTATGTTTCTGAACCTAGTTGTGGGTATAAGCTGAGGTAAATTATTTGTTTCATTGTAAAAAATCCTAATTAAATTGAGCGAATTGCATCACATATATGACCTGGATATAAAGTCAGTTTACCAACCGAAGATTTCTCTGCACTGAGGCACTTTCATCAAATTTATTATTTTCTTTTTGATTGCTGTCCATATTGATTAGAGGGAATAAATGTAATTCTGTCTGTACAAGGGCTTTTATAAATGAAAGTGAAACCCCTTAAAAGAAATGAGTAATATTTAGAACAAACAAATATTGCTTTATAATTTTTATTATTATTATAGCAGGGTTATTTAGACAAGCAAATGATAGCTTTCAAATGAAATTACATCTCATATAAAGATAGTAAGATAGCTTTCAATGTAAAAAAAAAAAAAAATGCCCTTTTGCCTTTCTAAAAGTAATAGTTTATTTGTTTGTTTGTTTGTTTGTTTTATTTGTTTATTTATTTATCTTCTTATATTGATTTAAAAAATAAAATTTTCAATTAACTCTGCATCGTATATAAAAATTACAAAAAAAAAAAAAAAAAAAAAAAAAAGCGATAAAATAAATAAATATTATAATTACAATTAAAATATATGACAAAATATTGAACTGTGTTTTTTTTTTTTTTTTTTTTAAGAATTACGAATATTTTTCTTAGTTATTTAATTGAATTACACTATTCTAATCAGCACATAAAATTAAGCAGAAAATAAAAATAAAATTTTTATTAAATTTTCAAAATTTTTCTTTTCTTTCCCTCATAGTTTATGATGTTTTACTATATTTTAAAATTAACTATTTTTTAAGCCAGTTATGCATAAAGATTTACTAAATTTATTTCGCTTGCGCATACCTTTACATATGAATATACCTGTTGTCCAACGCATTAATTAAACCAAATTGAATTTTTTTTTAAAAGGGTCTTAAGTAATGAAGGAAAAAAACACAATGCTTTTATTTGGAGCTTTAAACAATAAAATTTCATTATGAAGAAATTTATAGAATTGTTGGTCATTAAAATTTAACTATACAATTATTTATTTTCAGAACTTTTTTTCGGATTAAGTGTTTTCCTTATTTCGGTTTAAAAATTTAATTTCCCTTCTTCTTAAAATATGTATGCGTCGCATAAATATATTTTAGCTTGAAAATTTAATGATTTTTTTCCACATAAATATGAGTGATAAATCTATAGAGACTTTAAAATATTCGAAATTAAATTTATATCTAAAATCTATTTTATGTTCTCGGCTTTACATGTAATTTGTTAAAGTGATCTGAATACATATAAATAAATATAATAAAAAATGATACGGTATTAAGTAATCTATTTCATAGAAAACACAATGATTGAAGAATTTATTTGAAATATTATAATACTCGATAGAAATAAAATATTTCTAAAAAATTATTTTTTTTAACTAAAAATCTCAAAACAAATTACTTGTTCTCTTGAAGAAACTAAGTGGAAGAAAACAATTAATTAAAAAATTAGAAAGCAAAATATTATTAACCATTTCTTATCATTTTAATAGGGCACCACAAATAGCCGATGGCTTATCCCTTAGGAACTTGTAGATGAGAAATGCAGAGTTTGATGACTTCGATGATGATCACGGTCATCGTCGAAGCAACACTGAAAATAATTCTGTAACTGACATCTAGAAACTAAATTGCCGCTCCAGAAAAATTGGTTCCATGTTATCCTCATAAATTCTAGTTCCCTCTCACAGTGAGTTCAAAAAACCTTTAATAGAATTCTAGAGCGTTTTCCTATATTATCGTAAGATCAATCTCATTTAAAAAACTTCTGAAAATAAACGCGAATACAAAAGGCAAATTTTAATAACTATAATTCTGTTTTATAACCCAATTCTAGGAAATCAAGCGAGAATTTCTAGCAGTACAAAGGATTTATAATCTTAATAATCTTAATATTGTTTCACCATCTAGAAAAGTGTACACTAAAAATTCTCAATCATTTCGTCTATCAAGGTTATATGTTTACCTTATACTAAAAGCTCGGAAATCTATATTTCTAGTTTACAGATTCAGAAAATGGCTACTTATTTGTTCTTTATGAAGGCGATATATTTTTCTTCTGGGTGTGTTTGGAGTTTATAGCGGTTTTTATGAAACATGTGTAACTATGTTAATAAGAAAGCACCACAGAACTGGCGTTGTAATCTATTACTTACAAAACTATAAAAAAAACACCATAAAATGCATTAAATTCGCAACAATTGTTTCGGGTCGAAAGAGCACATGACCCTTCATCAGGCGAACAATGTAGGCACGAGGGCTGCAGTCAAAGCGGCAACGCACAGAACCGTTTATAGTGAAAAGCAAAACTATATAAAGTCGAATGTAAATATAACTACTGGTGTGAGTAGAATTGTAAAATAAAACAGAAAAATAAATAAATAAGCAAAATTAAACATATACTAAAATCTAAAAATCTAAAAAATATCAAAATTTAACGAGAAACTAAGTTACGTGAGTAATTTCTAAGCATCAGAGAAGAATGGAGTGGAAGAAATATCATTAACAAGATTTTTCGAATTTTTAAATATGTAAAATGCTTCATGGATATCCAAATGGGAATAACACACAGGGGATGAAATTATGATAGTTTTGGAAAAATCAAAACGACGACCATGAGTCCAGCAATGGGAAGCAAGAGAAGATTTGGAAATCACTTCATTACGAACATTTCGACGGTGCTCCTTTATTGTGTACTTCAAACGCCTCCTAGTTTGGCCAATATAACCTAAGTTGCACGCCGAACACGGAAGTAAATAACGGTTTTTGGTAGGAATGGGATCCTTCAGAGAAGGTAATTTATTTTTTTTTTTTTTTTTTTACTGGTTTGTAAATGACTTCGAAACAACACGGTGAAAGAATTTTAGAGATTTCAAAAGAGAGTTAATAATATAAAGGTAAAACAACTGGGATGAGACTGTGATCGTTCAATTTGGGATCGGAACGTTTAGGATTCATAAATTTATATAGAGCGTTATCGCTAATAGAGGGGTTATAGCCACGGGAGAGAGCAAGAGATTTAAAATAATTAATTTTTTTCGAAAGTTTAGACGGATCAGAACAAATGTGTAAGGCACGATAAACATAAGTATAAAAAGCAGATGCCTTATATATTTGTTCTGATCTTTCTAATCTTTCGAAAGAAATTAATTATTTAAAATCTCTTGCTCTCTCTCGTGGCTATAACCCCATCTATTATCGATAAAGCTTTATATAAATTTAGGAATCCTAAACGTTCAGCTCCCAAATTGAATGATCACAGTCTCATCCCATTTTTTTTACCTTTTTATTATTCACTCTCTTTTAAAATCTCTAAAATTCTTTCACCGTTTGTTTTCAAAGTCATTTACAAACACGTCAAAAAGAATTAAATTATTTTCTCTTATGGATCCCATTCCTACCGAAAACCGTTTTGGCATTTATTTATTTCCGTATTCCTCGTGCAACTTAGGTTATATTGGTCAAAGTAGGAGGCGTTTGAAGTACAGAATAAATGAGCACCGACTGAATGTCCATAATGAAGTGATTTCCAAACCTTCTCTTGCTTCCCACTGCTGGACTCATGGTCATCGTTTTGGTTTTTCCAAAACTAACATAATTTCATCTACTGTCTGCTCTTCCCATTTGGATATCCACGAAGCATTTTACATATTTAAAAATTCGAAAAATCTTGTTAATGATATTTCTTCCAGAGCACTCTTCTCTGATACTCGGAAATTACTCACGTAACTTAGTTTTTCGTTTAAACTTGACATTTTTCTAGATTTTTAGATTTTGTTAAATGTTTAATATTAGTACTTATTTATTTATTTTCTTGTTTTATTTTACAATTCTACTCACACCAGTAGTTATATTCTCATTCGACATTATATGGTTTTGCTTTTCATTACAAAAGGAATTGTGCATTGCCGTTTGACTGCAGCAATCGTGCCTCCTTTGTTCGCCTGATGAAGGGTCGTGTGCTCTTTCGAACAAAAACAATTGTTGCTAGTTTATCGCATTTTATGGTGCTTATTCAAAGTTTTCGAAGAAATAGGTGTAACTGTGGGCTTAGGTGTAACTATGGGACTAAAAATATGGATTATTCTTTAAACTGCATTCCACTGACTGATAGGTAACGAGCGTAAACAATTGGCTTTACTCGTACAGAACATCACCACTACAATTCATTAAAAAATAAACAATTTATTTTCTCAGAACTTGTTACTTAAGTTATCTAAAATGACGTTTTTTTTTTTTTTTTTTTTTTTTTTATATATAAAATCAGAAATCTGAAAATAATAGATATCCTGTTTAATAATTATATTGTTTTAAAAATCTATCCAAATATTATCCAATGTAAAATGATTATCAAATAAAGTATCTTTTACTTAAGCCAGAAATACGGAAATACTTTGGTTTTTTAGAAAACAATTACCAGAGAAGGAACTCGAAAATAAAAAACTAATTAGATAATTAAAAAAAAAAAAAAAGAAAAAAGAAAAAGAAGAAGAAGAGGAAAAGAAGAAACGAGGGAAAAATAGAGAGAGAGAGAGGATTAAAGAACTTTGTATTTATTTTCTTATTTTTTCCAATTTGTAAGCAATATGGCCTTAATTAAAAAAATCTCCAAATATTTAAAACACATTTTTTTATTTAATGATAGGCAAATGGTACTGTCCTTTTTTCTAAAACGTAAAGGAAAGGTGTTAGGAATGGTGGAAAATTGTGTCACTTTATTTACTGAATGTTTGTAAATATTTATCAATGGAATAGGTATACTTTTTATAAATCACTTAAACTATTTATGCAGATAATAGGTATCAAAAATAAATTGTCTATTTTTTATGTCCAACTAAATATAGACCACAGCTGTAAAAAAAAAAAAAAAAAAAAAAAAAAGTAACCATTAGTTAATATTTTGTTTTATATTTTTTATCCCAATAATAATGTAAATTTTGATCCCAATAACAGTAATGATTTAATACTATAAGATCAATTTTGTCAATTAAACTTAATTTTAGTTCCCCATCATACTATATGTACGGGGAACTTAGGTAATCGTGAAAAATTTCGACCTAGGTTTCGACCTATACGTTTTCAGGTGTGAGGAATTCGAAAATGACAAAATTTGTATTGTGTCTGTCTGTAGGGTGTCTGTTAGTGTGTTAAACCGTTAGTGTGTTAGTCCGTTAGTGTGTTAGTCCGTTAGTTTGTTAGTCTGTTAACACGATATCTCACGAACAAATGATCGCAGAGAGGTCACATCAGTTTTAAAATATTACTTTCGATAGTGGCAAGAACCCTATTCATTTGCAACATTCGAATTAAAAAACTTCGTAAGTTATCAGAAATTTAAAATTTTCCTAACATGGGAGAATAGGACAAAAATTCACTTAAACGTGCATTAAATGCTAACTTTTTACTGTAAAAATGTCAGACCAGTTTTAAAATATCGGTTTTGATGCCGGAATGAACATCAGTAACTATAAATATGCTACGTTGAAAATTTCGAAAGTTATTGGAAATTTACGAATTTCTTAACATGGCAGTATAGGGCAAAATTTCACATAAACGTCAATTTTGAGAGGTATTTTATTTTCATCGTAAAGATGTCAAGACTACTTTTGAAATATTATTTAGGACACTGGCATGAATATTAATGACTATGAATTTTCCAATATAAAAATTTGGTAAGTTATTGGAAAATTACGAATTTCTTAACATGGCAGAATAGAGCAAAATTTCACATTAACGTCAATCTTCATTGATATTTTCATCGTAAAGATGTCAAACCACTTTTTAAATATTATTTTGGATACTGGCATGAATATCATAGACTATGATTTTTCCAATTTAAAAAATTCGTAAGTTATTTGGAATTTACGATTTACTTAACATGTTAGAAAAAGGCAAAATTGAGCATAAACATCCATTTTGAGGATCATAAATACATTAGACAACTTCAAAATTACATTTATGATATTTGTTTGAACATGATTGAATAGAAATATTCTAATAGGAAAATTTCGTAAATTATTCGTAATTTACGATTTTATCAACATAGCGAAATTGTAAATTTTTCATATAAATATGAATTTTGAGGATTATTGCATTGGAAATAGTAGCATAAACTAAACAACAGAATTGACCCTGATAAAATAAATTAATAGATTAGAATAAGATAAATATATCGAAGTGAACGATGGATAGCCTATTAGGCGGGGATTTCATTCTGTCACTGTATCAAGCTTTGGTCAAATTCATTTCTTTTATCATGATTATAATATGTCTCGCACTAGAAATTTATGAGAAGACAAATATGATGGGGAACTGAGCAGAGTCAACCTATGTCAACTAGTTTAAATACGTATTTTGACAATTTACTATCCATAGTATTTATGTAAGCAGGGAGTTCTTCCCATAGTTTATATTCAATAAGAAAAATATCATTTACTTCCTCGACTATTATGTAGATAAATACTTTTTGTACATTGTAATAGTTTATTTTTTATTATATTTATTTAAAAGATCAAAAAGAATTCTTCTTTTGTGCATTTTTTCCCCTTCTTTTGGAAGACAATACTTGATATTAAAAACTGCCAATAACATATGTAATCGAGACATTCTGTAATTAAAGAGAACTAAAGAAATTAAACATTAAATATATAAATAAAGATAACGTTTCAACAAATATTTTTTCTCGCTTATTTTATTTTTATTCGTCAGCCACTTCATTAAACTAAAATATTTTGAAATAATTTAATTGTACAATTTCCTTAGTTGTTGAAACCAAAGGAGTATTTCACGCTATATTTTAATTAAATGTGTTAATTCAAAAGTAAAGTCAAAGGCAAGAACATCTCCAAAGATAAAGTGTTAATTAAAAATACTTGTATGATATAGAAATTAAAAATGCATAAACATATCATGCAGAATATTGAAGTATCATTTTATATTTACAAAAGTGTACTTAAAAATACTTAAGGATTCTATCAATCAGGCTTTATTTTGAAACATAATTTCATAATTCAAACACTGAATAGTTTGTAATGATAATAACAAAAAAATAATTCCGAAATTTAGTTAATACTTAAAAAAAAAAAAAAAAAAAAAAAAAAAAAACATATAACTAAAAATATTTTGGAGGTCAATGTGATTACCTAATTCACTTTAATAATTAATTACGTTCATTTACAAAATATTTTTTCTTGGTGTAATTAAAATATAAAATATTGATTATTGTTGTAATATATATTGTGGAAGATCAAATTATTAGACTCTTTTTTTTTTTTTTACATTTGTTTTTAATTTTTTGAAAATATACTAAACGAAAATTACTTGTTCTAAGACAAGTAAAGAACATTTAAAAATTCACATTGTTCGCTATCGATTTAGTCCAGATTCCAATTAAAAGATTAACCACAAATTGAAAAAGAGCAAAAATACTTTGGATCACCATGTATCAAAAAAAGCTACGAATGCCTTGTAACTTTAAGAGGTTGTTACACATTTTGTCCACAATATTTGTATGTTACTTTGTAGGAATTGCCCAATTATTTATGCAGATATATATATGTGTATTTTTTTTTCTTTCAATAATTATTAATTTTCTTGCCACGTTTAGTGCTTATAACAAGAACGGATTTCCATAAATTTTTACAAAACTTGCAGGAAAAATGGCAAATATTAAAAAAACATCATTCTGAAATATGCAATTTACACGTTTAATGATTGTTGAGATATCAGCATTTATAGTAAATTCTTTTTACAGCACATGCGCAAAATATAGATAATTTTTTATTACATGGGTTGAAAGCTAGATATATTGGGCAACTTTTGTCAAAAATTCATTTGAACAGAATAAACATTAAGCACATTGTCGGTAAAAGACGAACTAGATTTTAGTCATTTATTAGAGTTAGAATTTCATAAGGTGTTTTACACATGTTGCGTAATTTTGAAGATCTAATTACCTCAACAATGTTGCAAAAGTTCTTTTTTTTGTGTGTGTGTGTGTGTGTGTGTGTGTGTGAAAAACCCGTTATGAAGTCTGAAATCTTAGTAAATAAATAAAAATATGCTAAAGTTACATCCCGTAAGGGTTTTTCTTTCTTTCTTTTTTAAGTTTTGTAATGTGCTTGAAATAATTGGATCTTCAAATAAATATGTGGCATGAGCAAAATTTCTTATGAAATTTTAAATCTGGAAAATATATCCAAAATCTAGATCGTTCTTTTACCAACAATTTGCTTGATTTTTACTCTATTCAAATAAACTTTTGACGTAAGTTGTCCAATGTATCTAGTTTTCATTCTATATAATAAAATATTTTCTATCTTTCGCGCATGCGCAATAAAAAATATTTACTATAAATTTTGATATATCAACGAATATTCCACGTGTGAATTTTATGTTTAAGAAATTCATTTCTCTATCGTTCTGTCATTTTTTTCTACATTTAAAAAACTTTTATGGAAATCCGATCTTTTTATAAGCAAAAAACGTGCCAAAAAATTAATAATATTTGAAAAAAGAAAAAAATCTGCCTAATTAATTGTGAAATTTCCATAAAAGAACATACAGATATTGTGCATAACATGTGTAATATTTTGTTAAAGTTACAAGTCATCTGTAGCTGTTTATGATACAGGGTGATCCAAAATATTTTTGCATTTCTTCTATTTGTGATTGGTCCTCTAACTGCACTCTGGAATAAATCGATAGAGAAAAATGTAAGTTTTTATAGGCTCTTTGCATGTCTGAAACTCAATGCTATTTCATCCAGTATTTTTTAGAAAATCAAAAAAATGGTAATATATATATATATATATATATATATATATATATATAATATGGATCTGTCTGCTTTTGAAATATATTTTCTTTTCGAAAGAACGCCTAATAAGGGTACAATAAAAACAAAAGAAAAGAATTTTAAAATTTTCAGCTGTGCAATCCTGCTATATAATATCATTTTAAAAAATCTAATAATTTAATTTATTTAATACAACATGGTTTTTAGAATTTTAATTAGTAAAGAAATTATAAAATATTTAAGGCAGGGTTAGAGTTGTAAAAATAAGTTTATGAGAAGAATAGCAAACAGTTTTTCAAAATAATGTTTACAAAATATTATTTAACGACATTTTAATAAGATTTCCATACAGTAAAATATAGAAACATTAAATGTCATGAAAAAATCATATTCTATACGATTGTTAAGAAAAAAATCCTTCATTATTTTAAAAATAAATTTATATATATATATATATATATATATATATATATATATATATATATATATATGTGTGTGTGTGTGTGTGTGTGTGCGTGTGTGTGCGTGTGTGTGTGTGTGTGTGTGTGTGTAATTTAATTAAAAATAATGATAAATTATGAAAAAATTATAGTGGGTATATTAACATAGCAATGACCATAAAAACAATTTTGTTGTTGTTGTTGTTGTTGTTGTTAAACCATTGATTTCCCATGCACCACAAGGACCGTCGCCAATTGCCCATTTTCGCAGCACTAGTGCGACGTAAAACCCAACCATCCTTCTTCATCCCATGCACCACAAAATATAACATGGCCCTTTCAGAGGTAAGTAGCAAAAAGATAAAGGCAGAATGAACTAATGACAAAAAGAAATAAGTAAAATAAAATAAAATAAAATATAAATAAATTACAGACACACGGATATATGTACACATGAATATACATTTACAGCATACAAACTCAAAAACATATATGCAATAATATACACATAAACACAGGAATATTAAACGACTTGAACGCCAAAGGAAACAATATACTATAAGACATCTGTTTCGGCAGCATTTAGCTTATTGTTATCAGTGCATAAAATAAACGAAACGAAACGAAAATGTTCCTATATGAAAGAAAGGAAACAGATTTTGCGATTATTTAATCAACCAATAAAATTAGATGAAATTTGGGGGTTTATCCAACAGGAAATTGAGAATAGGTAGTCGTGGAAAATGTAGGAAAAATAAAGAAACTACGCACTGAATAAAAAATTCCTGACAATCAGATAAAGGATTTAAAACGAAATCAAAAATAAAATTGTTTCTCCGATTCTTATAAATGTAAAATAATTCAAAGAAATCGAGTTCAAGTGAGCATTTAGGCCTGTAAATTACTTTAGCTTTATCAAATTTAAAATTATTGTTTTTAACTCAGCAATGCTTAGAAATGACGGTTTGTCGGTTTCTTGTTTGTGTATGTAACTGATAATTTCTTATAAACGTAATTCTAGACTTCGTTTATTCTTACCAATATATGATATAAAATGTTGGCAAAAAAATACAATAAATACCTCCAAGAGTTATGCATATTTGTAGGACCTTTTAACTAAGATAGCGTGAGGTTATTCCAAGGCAAAAAATTATTTTAAAATCCCAATATTTGAGAAGTCTAGCTTAAATTGGCTTAGAAAAATAAGTTAAAACAATACCGATATTAAAGGTTACCTATATGGAAGACTATGGAAAGCTACATGGAAGCTATAATTTTTGAATAGGGTTATAACCTCTGTCAATTGCATTCGCTTTCAGATGTTTTATTTCATGTTCACTTCTTTTCCTTGACACCAATGTCTTTCACTCTGGAAAAGGCTTCTGCACCACCGTCTATCTCTAAGGATTTGCAGTCCCATTATCTTTCCATGCGCATTCATATTATCCATCCCTCCAAAAAATGGCAGTTTTTATACTTTTGTTAATCGCGCTCTTCACTGAGCTCTAAATCAAATATTTGAAAGACATTTTAATTGACAGTGATATATTTTTAATCGTTTCCTATCTTCACTGGTATGATGTTAAATATTTGAAAGAAATAATAATAATAATTCTTGTTTGCATTGTATGTGTTTTTTTTAAAATGGTAGATTTTACCGCAGAATGTGCTGGCAAAAAGGGGTACCAGCACATTCTGCATTTAAAAATATATCATTTACAACAGAAACATCTGTAAAAGAATTGCTCTTTTTATAGACGTTTCCGCTATAAATTACCCTGTTTAACAGCTGAATGTGTCGGCACCCACTTTTGCTGGCACATTCTGCGGTAAAATCAACCATTATGTTTCACAGTGTGTATTTGTGTAAATCTTAATATTTTTTCCCTTAAAAAAATGTATTTTAAGTGAACAAAGTGTTTCTCGGTTACCATAAGACCTCACAAAAGTTTTATCTCAGTTTTACTCTTTGTATTGTTTCTGTATTTTGGAGAAATGGGGTGTGTCTGTTTAGATAAAAAATCTGGGAGATTTTTTACTAAATTGTTTTAATTGGTATCGAAGAAAAAAAATTTATATTATCACATTGTTGATAATGTCTTCTCTCATAAAATTGTTATTGGAAATTATAAAAATTATAAAATGTTTAATGTATAACAATTTTTATCATAAAAATATATCACTCATTTATGTATTGCTACAAAGTGTATTATAATGCTTAGCAATATGCTTAATTCGCATGTTATTTTGTAATATCATCTTATTTCTTCTTTATAGTATCGCGCTCACATTTTATTAATCTCTACATTAACGTCATTTTTCATTCATATTCGAAAGCGCTTAATTTCTTTTATTAATAGTTCTCAACTTTTAAAATTATTAATTGGTCATCATGAAATGTTAATGAAATATCGTCCAGTACACCTTTGTTTTTTACCCTCTTTCAAATATATTTTCTTTTAAATCTCTTTTTGATAGCATGAAATCAGATTTCATATACACGTTACGGATATGCAGTAAAAATGCAAAAAAACGTCAATCTATTTTCTTTAGTGGTGCCATTCTTTCAGTCTATAGGAAAATATTTCATTTCAACTGTCCATTTTCTGCCAAAATGTTTTGCCCTTTTAACGTTTTAATGTCACATTAAAGTGTGGATAAGGAATACGTTATATGTTTGGAAAAATAGTGGTTTTAGGATCTTAAATAAAATTTATAAAATGTCATTTTTCATAAAAATAAACGGAATTTCTTACAGTCATGCAGATTTATATAATGTAATAATTCATATACTTCAATTTATTTAGAATGTATTAGTTAAAACAGCTAATTTTAATAATGGAAGAAGTTTTTTGTCATTTTTATTTTGTAATTTATAAATCATTCTTAATATTTCGCGATATGGTTTTCATTTGTATTCGTTTCTTGTAATACTATTATGTACAGTATTAGATATATGTAGAAAATTTAAATGTATTTAGAAAGTTAAAAATACTCAGAAAAACGATCTATATAGCAAAGAGTTTGCAAATAAGTACAGTCGGTAACAAAAGTCTCCGAACACTAGCAAAAATCCCTATGTAAAAAAAGTACACTTAATGCAATTTTGTTAAATAAATCCTTCTCGAATCCTGTTTTAATTGACTAAGAACAGGTTTCGACAAGGATTTATTTAATAAAACTGTATTAAGTGTATTTTTTTATATAGGAATTTCTGCTAGTGTTGGGAGACTTTTGTTACCGACTGTATATAGACATTTTTCAACAGATTGCTAAAGAAGGGAGATCTTTTTAAGTTATGTATCATTTTTTTCGCGTTATCCTGAAAATTAGGCGCTCAGCTTGTATGTGGCGCAAAGATTTTTTAATAATCATGTGATAACCTTGGTGACGTTTACGTTTTTGATAATAATAGTTACAGGGTAAAAAGCTTTTTCTGTGATGGCTCCACTCATTTTCATTTTACTTAACAGAGCTTAAAATATCAATGAATAAATATTATTTTAGTGGTAACAATAAAATTTTTATGAATTTTTTGGGGATAAGAAATAAGCAAAATCATTCAAACTCATAATAAGTCAGTAAACTTTTCTTAAACATCGATAATTCAAAATATTTTCTTATCTGGGTTCTCAAAACACATAGTCACTTAAGTGTAACTTTGTAAACACTTAAGTATTTGTCTCTACGTTATCTTCCTTTAAATTTGTCAAAGTTACGTTTCTGAACAATACAACCAACAGTAATTTTTCAACAGCTTACCCTCGGTTTCCCGGACTATTCTTGCATTTATTTCGGTAACAACTCACACAGCCTCTTGCATTCATAAGATATCTATAAACACGTAAAAATATTAAAAAATGATCCATTAAACGTCTATAAATATCCTACAGATATCTATTACCAAGAGAAATGTCACTCTTTCTTACATGCATTAGATGTCCGTTACGTACACTGAGAAAAAATTCTGTAATTGACATCTAGAATCTAAATTGTGGCTGTAGAAAAAATAGTTCCATGTCACACTTATAAATTCTAGTCCCCTTTGAAAGTGATTTCTAGAAATCCCTATTAGAATTCTACAGTGTTTGCCTATATTCTCGAGTGCAAAGTTATTTAAAAATCTCTGCAAATAAATGCGAATACGAGAGGCGGGTTTCAGCAACTATAATCATGGTTTAGTATCCAATTCTAGAAAATCAAGCGAGAATTCATCGCAATACAAAATATTCAGAATATTGTTTCACCATCTAGAAATGCGTAGACTAGAAATTCTCGATCATTTCGCCTATTCAGTTTATTGACATGCCTTATGCGCATAACTCGAAAATCTATATTTCTAGTTAAGGGAATTAGTAAATGACCACTTATTCATTCTAGATGAAAGCGGTATATATTTTTATTTTCTCAGTGTATAAAATAAATATCCAAATATCCAATAATTGGACTTTTTAGGTGCAATGGAAATTGAAAAAAATCGAAATTTTTTTATCTAATATGTTACATCTATTAGTCATCGAAACAGGCGTGTCTAAATTTCGTCTGTATTTAACCATCTCATAGATATCTATAATTAGTACAGAATATCGAGGACTTTTAATGGTCATTCTTTAGATATTTTGTACCTTTTATGGATCAATGGATGTAATTTAGATGCCTAATGGATATCAGTGGCTATGTGGGACTTTTCTCCGGCAGGCTGATTCAACGAGTACTTGTACTGGAATATTCTTTCCTCTATGCCGACTTTGCCTACTGCTTTCACTAGGGGAAGTGTAGTCACATTATATTTCAAATTTCTCTTCGCAGCTCTCTATGGAAATATGGTTTGTCCAGTTCTCGCACTAGAAAGTTTATTTTCTGGCTTCTATATACGCACGCTGTTCCGTTGGGAGACCAATCTTTGGCAGAAAAGATTTGCTTGCGTTGAATCAGTTGTAATCCTGGTATATACTTACTACCCTTTCCCGTTTCGGTTTGTAGTGTAGCCTAACAAATATAATTGTGTTGTAGATTCAGCTACATTTTCCAATATGCTTGGAAATCCAGGGAAGGAGGCGCTGTGCTATACGGATTTTTCCGAGCGACCCGTCTCTTCTGGATAGAAAAAGAGTAAATAATGTCTCAAAAGTATTTAAGACTTTAAATAACATACTTATGACGATATTTATGTATTGTATTTTATCTGTGTTCAAAAGTTAACATTATTTCTTTTCTTAAAAACAGAAATAATAAAATAGTGTGAATTTCGTTCGTGTAATTCCGTGAATTTGTGATTTACCCGATAGTAGTCGCTAGTTGGTAGATTCGCCGCCTATCCCTTCAGTTTATATTCTACAGACAACAAAAATTTTTAGAAATGGCATTTTATATAAATAAAAGGCGAATCGACTCGAATAATCGTCGATTACGTATATCAAATGCCACTTCTAAAAACTTTTGGTGGCTGTTGAATAAAAACTGGAGAAATGGGCGGAGAATCGACCAACTAGCGACTATTAACGGGTTAAAACACAACGTTTACATAACTTTACATAGCTTCTGTAACACACATTCAGGGAATCAGAGTGACGGAGAGACAGGCAATATTTTAAAATAATTAATTTATGCTTAGAACATTTTAAAATGTAAATCTTTGTAAATCTTCAAAGTTTAAATCTTCAAAAGTTTTCAAAAAACCATTATTTTTTCTTAAGTATATAGAATAAAACAAGAATTACTGCTTTGTTTTAAATATTTGATAAATAGTTCTGGCTTGCACCTGCATCTTTGTAAACTCTATTAAGGTTTACTTACGCTTTTGCTTCATCTAAATCCTTAGATATTAAAAATATACATTATTTTGTTATCCCTAAATTTACCTCGAATGAAACCATTGTTTTCGTTTTATTAATATATGGAATATTTATAATGAAAATTTTAAGACAAAGAATTTAAATTAGACTTTGATAGATTACGAGAGATGTGGATTGTTAAAAAATGCGATTTATGTATTATTACAATACATTTTATTTTTCTTGTAAATAACATCTTTCAAAATAATCAACTTATGAAAAGTAATGAGTTCATTTTTATGTATATCCTTCATAGAAATGATCGAATCCAATATCTATGCATGCTGCTTGCTGTCCTGTGCAATATAATAACACTTGAAATAACATTTTAAACGTTATGCATTTTAAGTATTGGCTATCTTTTGCCAATAAAAACAAATGCAATATTTCTTTCAATTATCTTTAATATAATCTTAATATTCAATAGTATTTAATCTGATTTCAAAGGTAACTACGAATATTTCATATTTCTCCTTACTGCAGAATCGATTTTTATTACTATTTCTGAAAATACGTAGGACTCTTTTTCTAAAGTTCAGAAATAAATTATTTTTTCTTTTATATAAGTTCTTCTTTTTAAAAAAAAAAAAAAGGATTTCTAAGATAAATTATTGATTCTTTGCTTAGAGGGTGAAAAAAAAAATCCCACAATTTTAATTTGCGTCGTTCATAAACTGTCAAAACAAAAAATCGAATATCAGAATTTCAGAAACTCTAAAAAAAAAAAAAAAAACAAGAAACTGAAGCACAATTTAATTCAAAACATTTCTAACTTATTGTTTTTCGGATTTATTTGTAATCAAAAATGAGTTAAACATCGATCCGCTACCAAAGACAGAATCTGAAATGAATAAAATAATTTTTAAAGAAGTATTGTTGTTAGAAAAAAAAAAAAAAAGTTTTTATACCAGAGCAAATTCGAAAAATACCATAAAAGTACCAGTTTTGTATACCGTATACATTTGCCTTACAATTAAAATATGCTTTCTCTTATAATATCAAAATCTAAATGTAGTTTAGTAATCATTTAAATCCGATACATTTACTTTGGAAAAATGATAAGCAATAATATGAAGTATTTTAAAACATTTTCGTGTATGCATACTTACAAAGAAGGTGCATTTGTTTATATTAGGGAAAATTTAAAGAATCGATTCAATGTAATTTAAATCTAAATGTATACTAGTAATAATTTAAATCGAAAATTTAAATGAAAATTATAAGCATTAAAATAAAATATTTATGAAGTATTTTTAGACACACGTATTCAAATTTGTTAATATGATAATTAAGAATCATTTCATTCTGACTAAATTAATATTTTCAGTAAGTTATAGTAACAGTAAATTAAAGCAATTATTTCACTTACAATCACATTAATTTTTTTTTTCCTTCTAATTTTTTAACATGTTCAAAATCATTAAATGTATCTCAAACATATAATTGTGAATTATCGTCTAATTGTGTTTTACAAACAAAGATTTATGACCAACGTAACACATTGGTCGAAAAAATGTTAAGTTGTGTGCACATTTAATAAAAATTGGTGGTATATACGTCTACAATAATAAGTTAAATGAAAAAAAAAATTCTTTAATTTTCTTTCTATAGACAATCTTATTTTCAAATCCAGACTTAAAATATTTGTGGTAAAGTAATGACTGTCAGTGTAAGATGTAAGACAGTTGTAGATATACATGATATTCAAATACTATTTCATGAAAAAAAAAAAAAAAAGAAAGATAAGAAAATTAGTAACCACTAAAGTGAATTTTGAATCTAAACTTAGAGCACCTAAAATAAAAAATGATTTTTTTTTTTTTTTTTTTTTTTTTTTTTTTGACTGTCCAAATATAACTTACAATATTAACTAATTTTTTTCGCAAAACTAAGTTATTTCTTAAAACGCTTAAAATGACAGAAAGCAAATACCAACCAATTAACACTCTAAGTACGAAAGCAATGTGCAATTTTACCACGAAAATTCGGTGTAACCTTTTCATTTCAGGTATAGCCAAGTGTCCGCGTTGATTTAATTATATATATATGATAAAAAATATTATTATTTTATTTATTTATTTATTTTTTAAATATTCATTTGAAATCTACTACATTGTATTTGTATTCTTATCATATAAATGACAGTATGGGGTCAACTGGAATAAAGATTACTCTCAAATATTTTTGGTAGACGTAAGAATGTTGTAGATAGGTGCTTCTCGAGGTGTATAACGTAAGTTAATTTCTTTTTCTGGCATAAATTTTTAACAGTTACTTGTGTATTAGTGTTAAGAAAATCTTAAGCAACAAATCAAGCTAAAAAAAAATATATGGTAAGTAAAAACTTCCATACCCACTAATACTCATACTAACAATTCTTTTTGAAGCAAGGTTAATTTTATGTCTTTTATGAAATTATACTCTGTAAATATATATAAAGGTGAGTTTACATAGCGAGATTAACAATGATAGATAGAACCATTTTTAAACACCAGTTTTCAAAAACTAAAACTAATTTATTCGTTACATCTGTTAATTTTTCTATATTAACTAAATAATGCATAATAAACAACAACTAAAAAGGAGTTTATGTACTGTAAAAAAAAAAAACTGTCGAAAAAACGGAAAAAAATTGTCAGCCAGGACGCCAATCATAACCCGTTTTCTTCACAGAAAAAAAGCGTTTAAAAAAAAAATTGGGAAAATCTGTAAATATTTCCGTAAATACTTCTGTTAAAGCAACGTAATTCTTCTATTAAAACAATGTAATTCGTCTGTGAATTCAACGAAATTTGACTGTTTAAAAAAACAGAAAACTCATTTTTAAAACATTTTTTTCCTGTGATGTAAACAGATCTCTTTTGTCTTTTAAACAGTGACATTCTGTTATATTTGCAGAAAAAAATGTTACTATAACAGAATTATTTTAAATTTTTTGCAGAGAAAACATGTATTTTTTACAGAAAAAAAAAGAGGATTTTTCGTAAACTTACAGAGTATTTCTGCTAAAATAACAGAATTTCACTATTTAAAAAAAAAAAAAAAAATCTGTTTGCATCACAGAAAAAACTGTTTGTAAAAATGAGTCATATTCTGTAATGTTACAGAGAAATCATGTAATAAATATAGATTTTTTTCCGTACATTTACAGAATATATTCATTAGTTTAACTGTTGTTATCTGTAAACATAACGTATAACAACAATTGTTTAAAAACAGAAAACCTGTTTTAAAAATAGTTTTTATCTGTGAAGAATACAATTTTTTACTGGCATCCTGGCTGACAGTTTTTTTTTTTTTTTTTTTTTTTTTGTATGTGTGCGTGGGAGCAAAGGTTATGCAATCTTTTTAGGTCAACAAGCTGGCCTAAGTGGTATTTTTCAATAAAATCCACTTGAAAAAACTCAAGTGTTTTTTATCAAAATCCTTATTTTAAAATCCACTTTTTATCTAACTTAAGCTGCTATCACACGTACTCTCATGTGATCAGCAGTATCAGATACTTTCTCTCCCGAAACCACCTGAAACAGGTTTTTCGAGAGACAAACAGTCGAAAATGCATCGTGTGATAAGTTTCCCTTTCCTACCTTTGTCAATGACGAACTTATGACTGACTAAATCTCCTACGCTAGATGTTAGCTCGTATTCAACCAATCGGAGTGTGAGAAAATCAGAGTGTGTTTAAAACATGAAATAGTGAGCAATTAGTAGCCAATTGTTAATGCCTTTTTGAATTCATTTTAGTCTTCAAAATAACCCTATTACCTAATGCTTGATTATTCGGAGAGGTATTAGCGTAAAGTTCAGAGGGTAGGATCTTCTGTGTGATAGCTGCTTTACAATAAACATATAAATATACACCCATAAACATATAAATATAGCACCATTATGACCACCCTGTTAATAACATGTAGGATCACCTTTAGCCTTCAAAACTGCCAGCACCCAAGTGTAGGATTAACTCTACAAGGTGCTGATAGATAGTCTGATGCATCTGGTATCAAGCGTGCATCAACTGGTCCTGAAATTCCTGCACATTGCAAGGGGGTAGCGTGGCAGCACGAATTAGGTTTTCCAGGTGGGACCACAAATGCTCTATTGGATTAATGTCAGGTGAATTTGGAGGCCAAGACATGACTTGAAAGTCACTAGAATGTACCTCGAACCACTCCATGACGATTCGACCCTTATGATATGGTGCATTATCCTGTTGGTAAACACCATCCCCTGCCGGAAATACTGTTGTCATGAATAGGTGAACCTGGTCTGCAATTATGTTCACGTAGTGCACAGACACCAGGGATTGTTCTATGCTGATTATGGGTCCTAATGTGCTCCATGAAAACATTGCTCACACCATAATGCCCCTGCCACCGGTTTATCTCCGTCCATCTGTGCATCCGGAAGTGAGGGTTTCCTTTGGAAATTGGCGTATTCGCACACAATGTGATGGACCAGAAAACGACATTCGTCAGACTATGCGACTTTCATCCATTCTTCTAATGTCCAATTCCGATGTTTCTTGCCCCATTGCAGACGCAACTGGCGATGACGTTCCGTCAGTGCAGGGACATAAGTAGGCCCATACACAGCAATGTACGCTGCACAATATGTTGTGAAACACTGTCTGGGTCGCCACTGTTGTAGCTGGTGGTGATTTCGGCTGTTGTAGCTCTTTGGTTACAGCGAACAATACATAACAATATCCACTCTCCTCTGGAATCAATGCATCATGGACAACACACTGCTGGCCGGCGACTTGTCATTTCACCATCCATACACCACTTTTGACATGTGTTCACAACAACTGAACATGAACAGCCCACTAAACATACCGCTTGCGATTTTGATGTTCCCAGTCGCTGAGCCATAACGATTTGACCTTTATCGAAGTCTTATAAATCAACTGCTTTTCTCATTATATCGCTAATCGCACTATATTTGGAAAGACAATGCATAGCCGCTTTATATACTCCAACATCAGCTGTACACGCGCAGTAGTTCTGTTCCTGGACGAGCCCATTATTACAGATGGAAGGTGGTCATAATGTAATGACTCTTCGGTGTATAACAAATATTATATACATTATTAGAACATGAACAAAGAATTTTGAGAAATATTGGAGGTTCTCAAACTACTCTGTAGAAAAAAAAAATCCGGAAAAATCCCCCATGGAAAAAAATTATAATTATCTTATTATATCAGAGTAAACATAGAACAGAGTAAACAGAGAACATCAGAATAAAAAATTATATGTGTAAAAGCAAAAGAAGAGTTGTTTGTTTATATAATAAAAACTGTGGAACTCAAGGAATGTAAAATATAAATAAAAATCAATTTTAAAAAATAATTCTGTAAACTTTAACACTGCAACACTGTTAAGTAATGTAGAGGGACAATAATTAAAACTATTTTATGAGAATCTATTGACTATGAAACATTTAATAAAACACTAAATAATTATTAAAATCCAGTTTTTTGTTGTAAAGGGCATATAAACAGAATTTTAGAATATTTAAAGAACAGTTATTAATTATAAAAAGACTTTATATTTGGACTCTGTATTTGGATATATATTAGTAATGAACATATATTATATAGTACATTAACATAGTATGTTAGTACTAAATTATACAACATTATATTTTTATCGTTTATGTTACAAAAATTTGGTGCATAGTAGTAAATTATACAATATTATATTTTTATCATTTATGTTAAAGAAGTCCAGTGCATTAACATGTGCAGGATTTAAAATGGAAAAATATTTAAAATAAGAAAAATGTGAAAAAAAAAAAAAAAAAGTGAAAATTTTACCTAGTAGTCATGCAATTACTATTGTGTTCCTTAGCAAATAGGCACTACATTTAAAATTTCTTCCACATGATTTTTTTTTTTTTTTTTTTTTTTTTTTAAATATATATTCTTTATGTGACAGGGAAAAAATGGGAGTACCCTTATTTTAATTGGGTTAATTATACATGCACTCCTTATCATTTTTTCCCCCGTTTTTTAGTGGCATACTGCTAGAAATGTACAAAGTCCATAAGCTAAAACTTTTAAAAAAATAATTAGCTGTAGTTTATGCCTAAAAAGTTTCACAACTAAGTTTTATAACAACTAAGCAAAATGAAGTCAAACTCAAACTAAAGTGCATCTCAAAATCCCACAGGCAGGTAATTTTTTTCAAATAAGTCAAAAAAAAAAAAAAAAAAAAAAAAAAAATGAAGAGAAAGGAGATCCTAAAGAAAATAAATAATAAGCATATGGAACTAAAATATTACTGCATTATAGCAAAGAAATTTAGTACAGTTTCATAGAATTTTTCTAAAAATATTAAAAACACAAATTCTGTCTCAAAAATAGAGACATTTTATGCTATTTGGTATTTAAATTCAAATTTTGGATCTATTCCTTTGAATTATCTTGAAAATCTTATTAGGCAAGCTTAGAATTAGAGTTTGAAGAATGCATGACTGAATTAGCACCATTCTTCTGCTCTACTTATTATTTTAATTTCTGACAAAATTTATTTTTTTACAGCCACACATTCTTCAACTTCTCACCCTGAACATGTCTGATAAGAGTTTTAAGATAATTAAAAGATACTGATCCAAAATTTGAATTTAAATACCAAATACTCGAAAAGTTTTCATATTTTTGAGACAGCATTTTTTTTTTTAAATTCTGTAAAACTTATACTATATTACTTTGTTATAATACACTTATATACCGATTCCATATGCTTTTTTTTTTCATGATTATTACAGTTTTTTAACTGGTACTACTAAAAAATCACCTGTCTCGATAATTTTCAAATGCACTGTATGCCAAAACATACTTATACTTAAACCCCAGAAGCAGAACTTCCTGTATTTATCTGCAGCAAAACAAAATTTGTCTGCAATCCAACATGCCAATATATATATATATATTTTTTAACTACATTTTATCAGCAATATATTCAGAATTTAAAAGAAAAAAAAAAAAAAAACAAGCAATAAAAATTAAGATATTTATTCAAATTCATAAATACAGCATTTTTATTCAAATAAAATATATTGATTAACATATGAATATTAACATCTGAATACATCAATTCAGATAGGAAAAAAAAAAAAAAAAAAAAAAATCAATTAGCATATAAGTTTACATCAACATAGTACATCAAGTCATATAAAATACAAATTATCAACACAATCAATTATCCATTCTAACACAGATTTCTTCGAATTCAAAATTTTAGAGTTCATACATTCTTTCTTTTTTAGTTCTGGATTTACTTTCGCCCCTTGATTTGGGTTTATTCCTAGAAAACACCTGTAAAGAAATATTTTTTTACTTTAGCAAGTTAAATAAGAATAACATATTAATTTTTTCCTATGTGAATAAATAAAACTATTTTAAACAATAAATAACTGTATGCACCATTAAATTGAAATAACATTCTCAAATTTGATGTCTCATGCCATGTCTGATTTTGATATCTTGGATGCTTTAGAAAAAAAACTAAAATGATTACACTTATTGCAACGCTACTCTCATCTGAACTTAAATCACTCAAACTCAGTTTGGTAGTATATTTAATGATAAAGGGCAAAACTGGAAAAATTCTTTAGTAGCCAGTGGCCAGTACTATCAATTTTATCACTAACCACTTTAAGTTAATAGCTATTTTTTATATCATGAGAGTAGCAATTTTAATATAAAATACTTTTTAAAATAATTTTATTTCAATAGAATTAAAGTATTTCCTCTTTAAAAATATAGATACAAAAGCTTTAGATGACCTACATTACATAGCTGGCAACTTTGCAGCTTTAAAAATAGGAAGATTTCTACCCACAGAAAGCAAATAGGAATTTAATATATATAGAGAGAGAGATGTGAGGTGAGAATATTCTCTGAAGCTCCAAATTCAGAGAATACTCGAGAATATTCATAAATACTTAACCATGACAGAAAGCATTCAGTAGCAAATAATAAATAATTATACAAATTTAATTTTTTTTAACGCCTATAGATTTGCATTTATAACAAAACCATCACTAAAATTTGACATTTAAAGAGAGTATTCTTTTCATAAAGATTTTCTAAAAAATTAAGAACGTGTTATATCTCATACATTTCAGTTTACGTTTTGTGCCGAAAGTTAATGAGGCACCAATAAAAAATTGTAGAAAAATGAAAGTGTTTGGCATCACCCTGTAAAAAGTAAGGCTTGAAATGCAATCTGGCTGTAGCATGTGATTACGGGGCTCTTCCTTATTAGCTGTATAAATTTTTATGTCTCTACCACATGCAATCAGGGAGATAAAGGTTTTAAAAAATTGCAATTTTTTTTTTTACTTTTTTAGCTATAACATACAAGGTATTAAACCTAGCGCAAAGCTATTTTCAGGAAACCCGATATGCAATATTAGACACAGCATACTGCAATCAAATTGAAGAAATATTAAAAATCTAATAAAATATCAAAGTATTTACTAAATAATTTTTAACTGCACATGTGTAAGATTTAGCAAAATTTTACTCGCATAATTTAATAGCCAAATGTATTGAGCTACTTACATAAAAACTCAAACAAGTATTACAAAACCCCAAACAGAACTTAAAAAATTCTGTGGCATTTAACGAACTAAATGTCAGCTGTTCCCCCCAAAAAATTAATAAGGTAAAAAAGTGAGTAAAACCCCTTATAGTTGAGTTTTTTTGGGGTAGAAAGAAACTGGATAGCAGTTTATTCTATGGTGTAGAACTTCTTGAGTTTACACAACACTTGTCTGGGGTTTTTACATGAGTAGTTCAATACGTTTGGTTATTAAAGTATGCAAATGAAATTTCGCAAAATGTCACACATGCATTGCTAAAAATTTTGTAAAAATTCTCATATCACATCAGATATTTAATATTTTTTTTATATTTTGATTGCAGTTTGCTGTGTCAAATATTGTATGTCAAGTTTCCTAAAAATAGCTTTGCTCTGGGTTACCTTGCATGTTATAGCAAAAAACGTGAAAATTGTTTTTCTATTTAATTTTATTTTTAAGGAAAAGCACAATTATACTTTTGCTAAAATTTAAATACCTTATACAAAACTTTTCCATTTTGTTTGACTGATTAATTTCGAACACTCCGTGTTCATCTTCAGAGTCGAAACACTAAACGCCGTCGTTCTTCTGCTGATGTTTACTTTGTCGGTGTATCATGTGGTTGCCATTTCGCTTCACTTCGTATTCTTCTAGTAGCTGTTGCCATGCGGCGGGTATGATATAATGCTCTCTGTCATTCACGGTATTATAATTAGTGGTAATTTCGAGGGCCTCCCGTTTTAGTGCATAGTTTTGGTTATTGTAAGGGGCTATTTTTTTGGTGTTAATGGAGTTAATATTAATGGGGTTATTGATGTGGGTGGCGGAGAAAGCTGTGGAGGATTTTCCTAGTTTTAAGTCTGCACGATGTTCTTTTTCCCGTTCTGAAATTTTTCGTTTGGTCATCCCGATATAGCAGGCTTTATTTCCGTTTAAATGTTCAAAGTCTATTTTGTAAATTCCTGGGGTAGAGTTTTGCTGAATGAGGTCTTTTTCGTTGTGGATATGTTATAAGATACTTTTGTTTGGTTTTATTGGGATGTTAACGTTTAAATTTTTAGCTTCATTTTTTATTTTAAGGCTAGCACCGTTACTTTATGGGATGGCAGTGGTGAAGATGGGTTTAGATTTCTGGGCACTGTTGATTTTGTTTAAAGATTTTACGCGTTTTTTATATAATTTATTTACCTGATTTTTAGAGTAGTTGGCTTTCGCGGCTATTTTTTTGATGTAGTTAAGTTCGTTGTTAAGTAGTTGTTTGTTGGAACAGACAAGTATAGCGTGGTTGATATAGGAACGAAGGGCTGATAATTTATAAGAGAGGGGGGTATTACAATTTTTATTTATGATTTCGGTGTTAGCTGTGGGTTTTCTGTGAATAGTAGTGTCAAATGTGTTATTAGGATTTTTTATGATTTTTATGTCGAGAAAGTTTAGGTTATTGTTGGATTCTTTTTCAATGGTGAATTTAATATTGTTGTCGAGATTATTAAGTTCTATTAGAATGTTGTCAGGGTTTTCGGATTCAGGAATTATGGCAAAAATGTCGTCGACATAGCGCGTCCAGAGTTTACATTTGTTAATTATGTGGTGGGCTGAGTTTTCAAGCAGTCGGAGTTTTAGTTCGGCCCCATCTCCGGAATCATCGCCGAACTAAAACTCCGACTGCTTGAAAACTCAGCCCACCACATAATTAACAAATGTAAACTCTGGACGTGCTATGTCGACGACATTTTTGCCATAATTCCCGAATCCGAAAACCCTGACAACATTCTAATAGAACTTAATAATCTCGACAACAATATTAAATTCACCATTGAAAAAGAATCCAACAATAACCTAAACTTTCTCGACATAAAAATCATAAAAAATCCTAATAACACATTTGACACTACTATTCACAGAAAACCCACAGCTAACACCGAAATCATAAATAAAAATTGTAATACCCCCCTCTCTTATAAATTATCAGCCCTTCGTTCCTATATCAACCGCGTTATACTTGTCTGTTCCAACAAACAACTACTTAACAACGAACTTAACTACATAAAAAAAATAGCCGCGAAAGCCAACTACTCTAAAAATCTGGTAAATAAATTATATAAAAAACGCGTAAAATCTTTAAACAAAATCAACAGTGCCCAGAAATCTAAACCCATCTTCACCACTGCCATCCCATATAGTAACGGTGCTAGCCTTAAAATAAAAAATGAAGCTAAAAATTTAAACGTTAACATCCCAATAAAACCAAACAAAAGTATCTTTCAACATATCCGCAACGAAAAAGACCTCATTCAGCAAAACTCTACCCCAGGAATTTACAAAATAGACTTTGAACATTTAAACGGAAATAAAGCCTGCTATATCGGGATGACCAAACGAAAAATTTCAGAACAGGAAAAAGAACATCGTGCAGACTTAAAACTAGGAAAATCCTCCACAGCTTTCTCCGCCACCCACATCAATAACCCCATTAATATTAACTCCATTAACACCAAAAAAATAGCCCCTTACAATAACCAAAACTATGCACTAAAACGGGAGGCCCTCGAAATTACCACTAATTATAATACCGTGAATGACAGAGAGCATTATATCATACCCGCCGCATGGCAACAGCTACTAGAAGAATACGAAGTGAAGCGAAATGGCAACCACAGGATACACCGACAAAGTAAACATCAGCAGAAGAACGACGGCGTTTAGTGTTTCGACTCTGAAGATGAACATGGAGTGTTCGAAATTAATCAGTCAAACAAAATGGAAAAGTTTTGTATAAGGTATTTAAATTTTAGCAAAAGTATTGTTTTCCTATTTTTTAAAAGAAACCTTTATGTCTCCTTGATTACATGCGGTAGAGACATAAAAATTTCCATAGATAATAAAGAAGAGCCCCATAGCCGCATGCTGCAGCCAGATTGAATATCAAGCCATACTTTTACAGGGTAATGCCAAACACTTTCATTTTTCTCTAATTTTTTACTTGTTCCCCTTTTATTTTTGGCAGAAAACTTTAACAGAAACGTATGAGGTATAACATGCTCTTTACACTCCTAAAGTTTCTAGACGATCTGTTTAGTACTTTTTGAGATATTTTTAAAAAGTTTGAAATCGAAAGTGTCGGGTCATTTATGGTAAGGTAGTGTATGTTCTATTTAAATTAAAAACTAAAATAACAAATAGCTTAAAAATGATATTAATTTTATTTTGTAATTAACTTGTTACACAAAATTTAGAATCAAAGTTAATAGTTAGTTTCATCTTTTGATAACAGATCATTCAAGCTACCTTCTTTATACTGACAACCCATGCAGTTCTTTGTCATCGATATTACTTTGTTTAAATTCAACTGTTCCTGTTTTTATTTTAATAATTTATATTGTGCACCACACATGTCAATTTGTCACTTCTCTTTATAGAAAAACAATTTTTTTTTTACTGTGAACAGTTCCATATAAAAATGTTTATCCTTTAAATACATGTTGAATAAAACCTTTTTTATTTTATACAGATAAGTGTAAAACATTTTAAAGCAAAAACATTAAATAATTAGAAATATTTTTCAATAAATGTCCCCTTTAAAAATAAGTATCTGTAATGAAATAAAAAAAAACTAATTTAATGATTTGTCCCTTTATTACTTGAGATATCACTAGATTTTATCTTCAATAATTTATAAGATTTCACCTTTTAGCCTTGAAGAGGATTTATTTTATTATTATTTTTTTAATATATACAGCTAAATAGATTTAATTATTTAATTAATCTGATTATTTTATTAAAAGAATAATTTCATACATTTTTTAACTTATTGCACATAAATTAATACTTATACAGAGCACAAATTTAAAAATTATCCATTATTATAGCTTCAGTGAGAAAATTCTCGATTATTCTCTTCCAGGAGAATATTTCTCAGAAAGATTATTCTCGAGAATTTTACAACTCTCTCTCTATATATGTATGCATTTAAGCCAGATCAAATTTTGAAGCACACATTTGTCAAATAAAGGGCAAACACATGGCGACTAAATAAAAAAAGATGGCGATTAAAAATTATCCATCGATCGCCACTAAAGTCGTCACTTTTTGTGATCATTAAAAGATTTTAAAAATCGAGCGACGATAGGCAATCGAAGCCTTGTGATTTCCAATCTTTTTCCATCCATGGCATAAATGTCAATGTTAATCTTGCTTTATTATATTCTACAACCTATAAAGAAGTAGAATTGTTCAATATATATCTCACTCATATAATTTTTTGACCCCCCCTTTCCCTCCCCCTAAAGATCTGTGATCACACAGCTTATAAAAAGCTTTATAATTTCTAATCATACTCCATTTGCCGCAAAAATATAAATATCTATTTTAAACTTACTTTATTAGATTCTAGAATCTGTAAAGAAGTAGAATTGTTTAATATCTCGTACTCATAATTCTTGTAATCCCCCCCCCCCTCCAACGATTGGCAATCACATGCTCCACTGAAGCCTTGTGATTTACAATCTTTCTCCATCCATAATATAAATGTAAATATTTATTTTAAAATTTAATGTTTAGATTCTAGAACCTATAAAGAAGTATATAGATGTATCCCCCCCCCCATACACACGTGTGCTCCATTTCAACTAACAGTTAATGATCAAATGTCCTGCAAAGCACAATCTTTTTCCATTATTATCTCCATAGTATTTAGTGTATATTTAACCCATTTAAGATATTTGACAAATGTGTGTATCAAAATTTGATTTGGCTTAAATGTGTATTTTTCAAAAAAATTTGTATTTGCTTTCTTTTGAGTAGAAATCTTCCTTTTTCCTTCCCATTTTAAAGTAGAAATCTCCCTATTTTTAAAGCTACAAATTTGGCAGCTAATTAAATTATTTTTAATAAAGCAGCTAAGTTTCCATATCTATACTTTTTAAGAGAAAATATTTTAACTCTATTGAAATAAAATCATTTAAAAAAGTGTGTCTTTAGAAATAAGAAAAAATAATAAAACTGCTAACTGTATTTACACAGGACCATGTAAAAGGTTGTGATGATGATGAATCAGCTGATTCATTTACTAGAAAATATCCATGTGAACTGTGAATGATAACAGCTTATTTCACTTTTAAGTGAAAGCTTTTTTTTTTTCAATTTGTTTAAAAATAAATTGAAAAAAAAAAGTACTACTGAATTATTTGAAAAATAAAAACTTTTGCTGTTATTGTTACAGCCATAAGCAGATTTTAATTTAGGATGTGCAATTTAGGATTTTTAAAATGAGCGTAATTACAAATTACAATTTCAGTGTCCCTGTGTTAATTGTATTATTATATGTATTTCTTATTTTTCTTGTGGTGATTATACCGCAAAATGGTGACAATGCTTTTTGCAGTCTGAAAGAAATAGTCTTATGTGAAATGTGGCCACTAACTTAAAAAAGTGGCTACTAATGAAACTGTCAGTACCGGCCACTGGCCACGAATAAATTTTCCCAGTTTTGCCCTTTATTGTCAAATAGCTTCTTAAATGGGTAAATTATACACTGAATACTATGGAAAGATAATAATGGAAAAAGATTGTGCTTCACAGGACATTTGATAATTCACCACTAGTAGAAAATGGAGTGGGATGGGAGGGAAGAAAAAATTACATGAATGGGAGATATTAAACAATTCTACCCCTTCATAAGTTCTAGAATAAATTGAATAAAATGAAAATTCAATGAAATGAAAAATTTCCAAAAGTATATTCTCATTCAGGGCATCTACTGACTTGACAGAAAAAAATGCATGATCTATCGACGTATCCAACTTTTCTTTTTTAATAGATAGTTTCTTTTTTTTTTTAACCAGTGTAAAACCTTATTAACAAATATATATATAAATAAAGGGGGAAGAATATTTTTTAAGTTATCGTTTAACATTATTAGCAGTTAAAAAAAAAACTTTAAATTTTATATAATAAAAAATATTTTTACCAATTTCAATATTTAAACTTAATTTGAAATTTAACTCCACTATTTGGTCGTCGAATATTAAGATATTCGGCCAAACCAAACATTTGGTGCAACTCTAATTAATAACTAATTTATTTTCACAAATTATTTTTAAAATATATATTCTGTGTATCTGAAAATACAGAAAACTGTTAGTGAATTCATTATTAATTTCTAACAAAATAATAAACAAAATTATATATGAAAGATAATTATGCAAAATAATAATAATATTTACATGCTAATAATGCCTTAGAAATTAAGATGAATAATATATTAAATACAACAATCTCAAGTAATGTTACTGTTGCGTAAACTCCTGAATATTTGCTGTTTTCCATAATAGATATTGAAGTTATATCTTGTAACTAAAAGTGAATTAAGGAGTGATTAATTTTTAAATGAGACACAGGCATTTAATAAAAATAGAAAAGCAATATTTACTAAAAATAGCTTTTTCTTTTTTTTTTGGTGGTGGATTTTCTTTTAAGTTCCAGGGTTCAATCCAGGTTTTAATTTTTGGGCCCTTTCTTTGTGAAATTTTTATTTATTGTGAAAAATAAAATATTTTTATGGGAAAAAAAAAAAAAAAAAAAAAAAAAAAAAAAACTGTAAAACCTCCTATTTTAAGTAATTCTATATAGTGTTAAATATCAAGTTCATAGAATTTTGAAGAAATTGATTAAAAATAATACTGAAAACATGGAAACATTATTTCACAAAAAGGATCATTTTTATAAATTTGAATTTTGCAAAGGATCTCTTTTTATGATGTGGAATTTTGTAAACTGCTCTTTTTTATGATATGGAATTTTGTGAAGGGGTACAAAAGGGACCCAATTTTTCCCTAGATTGATCCCTGAGTTCCATTATTTAAATACATTTGGAATTCCTTTTACTAGAAAGTTTATTAACATATTACATATATACAGTGGTGTAGCTATGATGGGGCAGTCGTAAGTGGTGTCACCCCTTACATACATTAAGATAAATCTTAAAAATTATAAGAAATAAAACTTGAATTTTTTATATAAGTAAAACCATAATAAAAAAATAAGCAAACTGATGATAAATGAAAATTAATCCCAAAACACACAAGGACCTTCTTCAGGGGAGCCCCCTCATGTAGGAAATGGAATATGAGAAGTTTCTGACGAAAGGTGAGCTATTTACCCAAAAAAGACACATTTCTAGCCCCCGACTTCTCAAAGATGAAACAGGGTTCCCACTCTTAAAAAAGAAAAAAATTCCAGGACTTTTCAAGGCCTATTTGAAATTTTTGAAGGACTAGGGGAAAATCGCAGAATGCTAGGCATACACACAAAACTTTAGTAACTGTTTTCATTAGTAATATTTTTTTTTATAATTAGAATAACTTTGCCTGTTTTCACAATAAATTTTTGATGGACTGACCAAATTAACTTTTACAAGAGTCAAAAAACGATTAGTTCAAGATTTGGAATCATTATGATTATTCCAAAGTTTTTAGGTTTGAGTCCTGGTCTGGTCACTTTCTGCTCAAAATTAATGACCAGTCCATCAAACAGGTATGAGACTGGCAAAAAAAAACATAAGTTGAAACTGTATGCAAAAGCAAGACAATGAAATACAAATTTTATGACAAAATCATTATATTAGACAATGGCATGAGCATGTGGAGATGGAGATAGTTTAGCCTTGACAGAATTTGCACTAAGCCCATCTATTGGAGTGGAAAGTTCAAGGATTTTCAAGGGCTTTGTACAAAATTCAAGTACTTTCAAGGGCCCTTGAAAAAGAAAATGAAATTCAAGTACTTCTTAAGGACTTTCAAGGACCGTGGGAACCCTGTGAAAGCAAGACCATATAGCAAACGAATTGAATTAATACAAAGCATTAAAAAGCAATTAAATTCATAAATAAAGTACAAAAGTAAATACATCAATATAAAAATACAAAAATATAAGTAAATACAACGACAAACATAAATAGCAAGTAGATCCTCCTAGAAATTTTTGAAAAAATGTACGATGAATTTTGTCATGTAATTGATTGTGAAAAAGTTTATTGGAAACCTTATTAAATTTTGTATATTTCAAAATGCTTTGTTTAGCAGTGTAGATTATCTTTTTTTATAAATTCACAGTATCCTGATGGAAACCAGTTACTCGAGTGCCTTCGCTAACATTTTTCTATTTATGCTTGAGAGAAAATTTAAAGATATTAAGTTTTATAGATATATTGATGACGTAATAGCAAAAAACTGTGCGAAATATACTGCTGAAATTTATCCCTCCGACCTTATCTTAAACTGTACTGACACTGAAGACAAAATTTCTTTCCTGGATTTAAAAATTCGAAAAATAGTTAAAAAAGTGGTTTATTGGTATTTATGATAAAAGGCACGATTTTAGCTTTAAAGTTTGTAATTTAACGAATTAGTTCTCCCATATTAGTCACAGAGTTTAAAACATTATGTTTACTCAAATTAACATAATTAAAATTATTTGCAATAACCATTTAGACCTAAATTTAGCTCTTGAAAATCTCAAAAATATTTTAGCTGTCAACCACTATCTTGTTTTCCTACTCGATAAATATTTCAATCTTCTTGAATACGATCTAACTTAAGGTTTTTTCTCTATCTTGGGTGACATTAAGAACTGGTAAGTGGTCCTACCAACTGAAGCAGGTTCAGTACTCTTTCTGATTTGGAGGGGGGGGGGGAACGTTCAATCTTTAAAATATTTTCAATCTACTTGCTATTTAAGTTTGTTCTTGTATTTACTTATATTTTAGAATTTTTATATTGATAACTTTTGTACTTGAATTTTATTGCTTTTTAATGCTTTGTATTCATTTGTTTGCTGTATAGTCTTGCTTTCATCTTTAAGAAGTCGGGGGTTAGAAAAGTTTTTTTTTTTTTTTTTTTTTCGGGGGGGGGGGGGGTAAATAGCTTATGTTTCATCAGAAACTTCTCATATTCCATTCCCTACATTAAGGGGCTCCCCAGAAGAAGGCCCTTGTGTGTTTTGGGATTAATTTTCATTAATCATCAGTTTGCTTATTTATATATATACATATTCAAATGTCTCTATTAGATTAAAAAATGCAACATGAAATATATTATTCATAGAAAAGATAAATAAGAAATAAGAAAAATGAAGTAAAAAAAGTAATGAAACATAACTTTAAATTTTTTAAAATTATTATCTACTTTTTATAATATTTCAGGGTTGGCTAGATTTTGCCCGACCCGAAAAAACCCCGAGTGGCTTTTTTCAATAAAACCCACTTGAAAAAAAAAAAAAAAAACAAGAGGGTTTTTTAAAAATCCTTGTTTAAAATTGTACTTCTGTCTACCTTACAATAAGCATGCAAATATAAACCAAATATTATATACATTATTAGAACATGAACCAGGATTGTTCGGTTTTCTCCATAGTGGAAATAACCGCTGGAAAAAACCTGGTTAAAACCATCCCGGACAAATTACCATTTTGTCCACTATTAATTATTTGCGAGTACTAAATTAAAAATTATCTTTATTCTTTCCATATATAGATAAAACAATTCTTTAATTATATGTGTATAAGTGTGGGGCTCAAGAAATACAGTCAAGTGATCGCCATCGGCGACCATTATTTTTTAACTGGCGATGTTTTCAACTTGAAAATTCAACCCCTTTTTTTTTTTTTTTTTTGTGAAAGAATTGGTCTCAGAATTAGGCTCTGATTCTATTTTCGATGTTGGCTAACTCTTACTGTTTTCATTCCTGTTTCTCTCGCCACTTTGAGACACTTTATTGAATCAATACACCATTAGGGGATTTACACATCTCCCTGAATGTTACAGAACACGGTGTTAAATTATTGCACTGTTTTATGGACTTGGTTTACACTGCTCCTGTTTGCCTATGCTATTGGCCTGATGCTGAATCGTTGTGCCGGTGTAATGATGTATTAATGTTGATGGTGCATTGTTTTAAGGAAAATAATAAAACTGGTTTCATGATGTTAAATTTAAACAGGTGTTTCCTGATGTATCATTATAGCCTAATAAATAATTGATTTTTACGCATAGAATTTTGATTTCTACATTCAAGTAAATTTTAAAATTGAAAAGGAAAAAAAAAAAGAAAAAAAAAAGAAAGAAAACGACGAGGATATTTTTTACGGACTATCAGAAATTTTTGTTGGCGACTATATTTTTACAAATTCCTGGAACCGTGTATATAATCAATTTAACTACTTCAAAATAGATATGAATGAAATAGACATGCAAAGTTAACAATATTCAATAAATAAATATATTTGTATTTTTCTAATGGTGGACTGGATGCAAACGTGATAGTTTATAGTTTCAATTTTAATTCCCCTCTCTTTCCCCACTGCACAGTGTTCGGAATTTCAAAAAAGCTGGCCAAAAGTCGAAATTAAAGAAAACAAGTGAAATTGTGATGTATATATATGTTTTCGAGGTCGCTGAATCCGAATCTGACATTGGTTTCTTGAAAACTTCAAAGGCAAACTCAAAAACAAGATGGCGGATCCAATATGGCAGACAAAAAATTAAAAAATTAATATAAGATGGATAATTCTTACATTAAGGGGTTTTTGAGGGCACTGAATTCAAATTTGACGTTAGTTTTCATTAAAATAAGTGATATTACACTCAAAAACAAGATGGCGGATCCAATATGGCGGATCAAAAATCAAAAAATTGATAGATGAAGGATAATTTTCACATTTAAGGGTTTTTGAGGGCGCTAAATTCAAATTTAATATCAGTTTTTATAAAAAAAGTGATCTTGCACTCAAAAACAAGATGGCGGATCCAATATGGCAGACCAAAGTCCAAAAAATTAAATTAAAAAGTTAAAACGCTTTTACACATACAGGGGCAGGCGGGGGCACCCAATTCTTTAACGGCTGAATAAAATGGACATCCCTTAACACTCTCCACTTTGAATCAATGCGGGATCTTGCGAGATAAAAAAGTTTCCATACTTTGAAACTTTTGGTTATGTTATAATTGAGGTTAACTTCAAAAAGCCGCTCAGGAGATCACTTGATGAAAAAAAATACAGCATAAATATTATCTACTAACCTCCACAATTGTCGGCCATATTTTGTTGAATGTTGTTGTTGCGAAATTTTCCGAGAAACACTATTTGTTTAACTGTTAAAATGCATTAAAAGAAAAAATTGTCACGTTTTCCGCAAGCCTACACTTAGAAATATGTAGATAGAAAAATTTTTCCACCTCACAGTTTCATTCAGTGGCTCCCTCTGAAGGTATTTCCGCGGTACTTACGTCTAAAAACGCGCCTAAATTTTTCGACTTTTGGCCAGCTTTTTTGAAATTCTGAACACTGTGCACTGCTTTCAACTACATTGTCATTTCTTCTCCCATAAGTCATAAATACCTTTTAAAAATTTGTTATTAAGCACGATAAAATTGAATGGCTCACATATCTTTCATGGAATTTTTTACTTTCTGAAAATATACAGATAAGGAAAGTATTGTAATCATGACGAAAACATAACTTTGTAATGTTGGTGTATCTACATGTTTTGAGGTCCCATGAGTTCATTTTTACTATTTTTACAATGATGTATGTATGTCTGAGTATGAGTGAATATAATATTGTCTAAATGCTTTGTTCAAATCAGCTAAAATTTAGTAAATATATTACTGGTTATTGTAGCACAAACTGTATGCATCTTGAAAAATCTTGCACTTATAGTTTTTTTTTTTTTTTTTTTTTTTTTACTGGGACACAAAGATAAATTCTTTATTATTATAGCCTAGGGGCTCAAATAAGTAAGTCACCGTCAAATGAATTGTGCAGATTTATTTTGAATCTCACAATTTATACTTTTTTTACAGGGATACAATGAAAAATTTTGTAATATTATGGCCTATAGTCTGAAATTATTTAAAATGTGACAGCGTCTAAATGCCTCATTTGATTGAGCTTTAAATTTATATACATGTTATAGGTCTATGTCACACAAACTGTATACATTTTGGTGAATCTAGCACTATTAGTTATTTTACAAAGATACATAAATTTTTTTGGATATATTCCATTTTGTAAAACAATATACCAATTGGGAGAAAACAATCAAACACTGATTATAATTTTCTCATTTATTTATTTAATGACTTCTCTTACTTTATTTCATTTAAACAACAGTGAATTACTTAATGTTCAGAAATTCGAGTGGAGTCAATCGACATTTTTATTATTTCTTCTCTTAATGCTTCTGCATGTTTACTAAATTGGTTTTATATGTATATATGCGCACATTTATATTATTATAGGCATTACTTTTGTAAAATAAATAAATAAAAAATAAATAACTTTTTTATTTGGAAGTAAAATTTTAGTTTTGTATTTTTTTATCTGGAATTTCTATTACCAATTAATAACTTTTTTTTTTTTTTTACAAAATTAAAATAAGAATATAAAATTATCAAATGATTATGTAAATTTGATTTTTTAAATTCTTGGATAAGAAAATGGCATGTTGGTATTGCAAATAAAATGTTATACAGAATTTAAAGCTTTACTTTGAAAGGACTTGCTGACATAAATTGATAAAAACATTAAATCTACATTTATGAGATTTTTTTTTTTTTTTTAAATCTAGTATAGAAATCTATAATAATAAAAGAAAAGGTTTGTCTGTCTGTCTGTCTGTTCTTTTTATACGTTCAGCCCCTACTGAACGCAGAAGTACAAAAATTGACATACGGATGCTCAGGAGCCTTCCCGAGGGGCTCCTGAAAACAGAATTTAAAAATTTTAATTAGTTGTGGAGATATTAATTAAAATGTCCACTCATGTCTAATCTAAAAGCGATCTCAATGATTGAGAATTCACAGCTATTGCATAAAAAAAGATATTTTAACGGAGTTAAAAGCAGAAAAAGTGGAAAATAAATTAGAAATATTTGTCCGATCGTTACGATTTCGATACCAAATGAAAGGGGCATTTTTTCTGAATCTAAGTGTGCAAGTGACTTATCGGCACAACAATTAGATTTTTTAAAATTAACTAAAGTATGAATTTTTTGTGGCAACATAATTTCAAATGCCAGACTATCGTCTGCCATGAGAAAGGAAATGATTGTAACCAATCAAGATGTTTACAGTGGGGAGAAAAATTGCAATTTTCAAATTTTAATTCACATTACATTTGAATTAATACGTAGACAGCATATTATAAAGCTACTGTTCAATTTTCATGAAAATATGTGGATAAACAAAAAAATTAGATTAAATTTTGTATTATATTTTGCACTATTTTAAATTGAGATATGCCGTTGAAATTTCGTAATATTTGGTTTTTAACGCACGATAATTCGATTCTGAATATTTTTGAAAGTGTCATTGTCAGATTTAAGGGGGGTGCTAGGGGAGCTGAAGCCCCCCCCCCCGAAAAAAAAAAAAAAAAAAAAAAAAAAAAAAAATCTGACATTTACAATTGAATATTGCATTTGTAAATTTTTTATTGGTCTAGAATAACACTTTGAAAAATTTTAGCCCCCCCCCCCCCCAAAAGTCAAGTTGTGGATCCACCACTGGAAAGTGTAGAATTATTAGGAAGGGCTTGAGGGGGCGGGGGGCGAAGGGGCAAAAAAAAAAAAAAAAAAGTTACAGCGTTCGAAATTGTTATTATTAGGTTTTAAGGAAAGATAAATAGACTGCGGATATTTTCAAGTGTAAAATTATTAGAAGGGACGGAAAGGGGGGGAGAAGCAAAAACATAGAAAAGGAACGGTTGTTTCGGAGAAAACAACAGAAAACCCAGAACGCCTTTATTCTTTTATATTTTGCAGAGTTTCGAATTCTGATACTCCTTTCACATTTCATACTATGGATTTTTAAAAGTATTTAGCCCGGAATTACGCAAGTTTCGGAGAAAACCACGAAAAAGTCAGACATAAATTGTTTTATAATAGTGTTTATATCATTTTTGTATCTCAGCTTCTAGTTAGCATAATTTCAAAAGTAATATGTCATTTTGAAACTTATTTGATTTGAATTTCAAGAGTAGATGCCACAAATTTCTGTCTCTTTCCATTAACCGACTACCGTAAGTAATGGAATTCGAGATTTCACGTGATTTACACGTTTTAAGGTCTCCTGATTAAGTTTTCTTTTGTATCTCAGCTACTAATTAAAATAATTTCATAAGTAATACATCATTAGAAAGCTTTTTTGATTTGGAATCGAACAGTGGAATACAGAAATTTGTACCGCCAGATGGCGCTGTAGTATTTTAAAATTTCAATTTCTAATTATGATTAAATTATTTTTAATAAATCATTCGAAAGATATTTTAAAGTTCTTTTGAATTATCGAAAGTTTTCACCAGATTTACACGTTTTGAGGTCTCCTGAATCAGTTTTCTTTTGTATCTCAGTTATTAATTAAAAAAATTTCATAAGTAATGCATCATTTGAAAGCTTTGTTGAGTTCATACACATTTTAAAGTACTTTTACATTATCGAAAATAGCATTCGAGATTTAACCCGATTTACACGTTTTGAGGTCTCCTGATTAGGTTTTCTTTTGTATCTCAGCTACTAATTAGAATAATTTCATAAGTAATACATCATTAGAAAGCTTTTTTGATTTGGAATCGAACAGTGAATTACGGAAATTTCTATCACCAGATGGCGCTGTAATATTTTCAAATTTCAATTTCTAATTATGATTAAATTATTTTTAATACATCATTCGAAAGATATTTTAAAGTTCCTTTAAATTATCGAAAGTTTTCACCAGATTTACACGTTTTGAGGTGTCCTGAATCAGCTTTATTTTGTATCTCAGCTACTAATTAAAATAATTTCATAAGTAATACATCATTAGAAAGCTTTTTTTATTTGGAATCGAACAGTGGAATACAGAAATTTGTACTGCCAGATGGCGCTGTAATATTTTAAAACTTCAATATTTCAATTTCTAATTATGATTAAATTATTTTTAATACATCATTCGAAAGATATTTTAAAGTTCTTTTATATTATCGAAAGTTTTCACCAGATTTACACGTTTTGTGGTCTCCTGAATCAGTTTTCTTTTGTATCTCAGCTTATAATTATCATTTTCTTTGATTTTTTTTTTTTTATTAGTCATGATTAAAATGAAATTACACTTTTCATTAATTAAATTACTAGTTTCTAATAAAATATTTCTATTGCTAAAATAGCTAATTCAAAGTTAAAAGTACAATTTATAGCTTTAACAGAATATTTTTATGCAGCGAATATGTACAGTTGAATGGATTTTATTTTGTCCAGTTTCATGTGTTTTTTTCCAGTTTTGTCCAGGTTCCCGGACTTTTGACAAAAAAGTGGACAAAATAATAACCCTGACATGAACAAAAAATTTTCAGAAACATTAGAGATGCTCAAACTGCTGTATAGAAAAAAAATCCTGAAAAATTCACCGCAAATATATATATATATACATATATATAATTATCTTATTGAAACAAAATAAAAAATTATATTAAAAAAACAAAAGCAAGAAAAAATGGTTGTTTTTCAGTATAAAGAAAACTATAGGACTCAAGGAATGTAAAATATAAATAAATATAAATAAAATTTAAAAATTTCTGAAAACTTTATTTAACAGTGCAACACTCATGTAATGTAGAGGGACAATAATTTAAAACGTTTTATGAAAATCGATTAACTACAAAAAGTTCAATAAAGCAACATGAAATCATTATTAAAATTAAATTTGTTGTTGTAAAAGGCAGATAAAATTTTTTTTAGAATATTTAAAGTACAATTATTTAATACTTAAAATTTCTTTATAACTTAATCATAAAAAGACTTTAGAAATTTTAAAATTAAAATTAAATCTTTAAAATTTCAATTTTAATGAATAAATAATTTTTTTTTACATTATGTTATTATGAATGATATATTTAATATTTAAAAAAAGAAACAATGAAAATATTCCTTAAAACTCTGATAAAATCCAAAAATACTCTGAAAAAAAACCCTTATTAAACCCGATAAAACCCTGTTTATCTGAAAAAAAAACAGGGATATTTTCCAACCCTGTAATATTTACATACACAAGCAACATAATAAGCAAAGGATAGGCAATATTAACAATTTTAAAGAAAAGTAAAAAATAAAAATATTACCTAAAAAGTTTCACTGGCCTCGCACACAGTCCTGCATCAGGTTGGGCACTCGACGGCTACCTGCAAATTTGTAAAATTTTATAAAACTAAAAAATTTAATCAGAAAAAACAAATGTAATACAACATCATGCATTTTGCATAAAATATTTAATTTAAAAATCAACCCTTTTTGCATTATAATGTAATTGCTGATTTTTAAGAGAGCAATATTGATTAATTAAACAGAAATTGTTGAGTTTGGTTTTGGCTTTTCAAATTGTAAACATAATTAAAAATTATTTTATGAGTGCCATTGTTTACACTAGAAAAATTAAATTACACTGCAATCTCACTTACATTTTAGAATATTTTATTATGAATGTTGATATAATTTTTAAAGTAATTCCATCTAAACTTTTAATTAAAAATCAATTAACTATGTTACAAAAAAAAATATATGTATGAACATTTTTTCAAACATGTCAGAGAAAAAAAATGTAAAGTATCATAGGAAGAAAAAATTGATCCAATATTACAATACCATTTAATAAGTAAAAATCCCTTTATGAAATTTAAAAAGTATTTTTTCAAACATGTCAGATGTCAGAGAAAAAATGTAAAGTATCACAGGAAGAAAAAATTGATCCAATATTACATTACCATTCAATAAGTAAAAGTCCCTTTATGAAATTTAAAAAGTAAACAAAATTCAGAATCAACAGTGATAGCAACGATACCCAGTTTATTCAAAACAAATTTAGCGATATTAGAACAACTATAGTACTTTCCCACAGCTGAATTTGGCGATTATGGCTAATTCATAAATCTAAAAATCATATAGCATAAATGATAAAATCATAAGCTAAATTATAAATCATAAATCCAAAATAAATAGCATGCATGCTGCCATATATAGCATATCGCAAACAGTTCAGAACGACATCGTTATCTTTCAAATCGGCGCCAAAGAAAAATCGCTAAATTCAGTTGTGGGGAAATACTACAGTTGTACCGCGATATTCAACAATAAATATTATATTTATGAACTTACCTTCATAATTAAAATGGAAAAATATCCATGATTAACGAACGAAGAACGAACAGGGCCGGCAAAATCCATGTCTCTTTCAAATCAAAAACAGTGCTACGCTACGTTGCCACTAAAAAAAAAAAGATTTGCCATGAAAAATCTTTGAGCTTCAGATTGAATGGGTTTTATACGCCGTAAGTAAATTTGATAAATAATAGCTTGATAAACCAATTAATATTTGTATGAAGGAAGGTATTTTTTTAATTCAAGGTCATTTCGCTTAAGCTCTATGACGTAGTAGATATTTTTCAGTCATTCATACGGTAGGCTGACGAGATCAAAGTACCTTTATAATAGAGAGCGTTAAAAATTGCGACAATTATCAATTTTTCATTCCTAATAAATAAGGACTAAAAATAAAGTATTATTGATTAATAATTTACTTTCTTAAAACTTACAAAAATGCCTTTAAAAAAAAAAAAAAAGTCCCCATTTGTCCCCAAAAAAATGTGAACATTTGGTCAGCTTATCATACACGGGGAACAAATGTCCCCATTTTCCGGGGAATGTCTCCAATTTCGAAGGAAAATAATTTATATAAGTAAGGGAGGCATACTATTGTAACAATCGCAGCTATCATAGATCACAAGTCGGATCATACACTCCGCAGCAAAAGTATCCGAGCACTAGCAATAATCCCCGTCTTAAAAAAGTACACTTAATACTGCTTTTATAAATAAATCCTTGTTGAGTCCTGTTCTTACTCTGTCTAAGACCATGATTCGACAAGGATTTATTTAACAAAGCAGCATTAAGTATACTTTTTTAGACAAGGATTATTGCTAGTGCTCGGATACTTTTGCTGCGGAGTGTACGATCCGACTTGTGATCTACGATAGCTGCGATTGTTACAATAGTATGCCTCTCTAATACTAAGACTTCTAATACTTGGGCCTCCGTGGCCGAGTGGATATGTCACCACACTGCTAATCGCCTTCGAGCGTAGGAGAGCGGGTTCGATTCCCGCGCTGGCCCTGGATGTTTTCTCCAATTCTTCGTATTTTAATTCTGTCATGTGCTATCTGTCGTTATCTGACGAAGATTTACAAGCGGACTATATGTCAAGCATACAAATCTGATGTATATGTTATCAATAAAAGTAATACTTTTATAATTTGTACTGGAATACATAAAAGACAGTTTTGTGATCACCATAACAAACTAATTTTATAATGTTTCAAAAGACTTTTTAAGTTTTTTTTTTTTTTTTTTTTTTTACTTTCTCCTACATTCAAAAGAATATTGGTAAAAAGTTTCAATTCTTGATTTTTGATGGATTCACATGCTTTGATAATCTCGAGCATGATTGCATGATATAACTGTATTTATACTTTCTTCTGTATACCTAAGAAGAAAATGATGGATTCGTGAAAGTTTTCAAATTTTGGTTTTCAATGGATTTGCATGTTTTGTGAGTTCCTTAACAAGATTTGACCATCTTTAGACAGGGTGACCAAACGTCCCCATTTTCTGGGAACTGTCCTCAATTTTGACCATCTGTCCCCAAAAACAAAAACAGCGATTGAAGACCACATTTTCTGTCGTTTATCCCCATGCAAATGTCCCCCAATTTTCAAAAAATTTCTTAAATTTTCAGAATTTTGTTACTTTTACTTTATTTTTTTTTTTTTATTTTTTTTTTTTCCGTTTCATAAGTCATGTGGTGAAAAAAAGTATTTTTCTACTGATATTAACTCTAAAAAACATTAAAAGCTTCTATAGTTGTTCTGCATCTGAAAATTTGATCACCCTATTTTTAGTGAATGTCTGTCTGTCTGACTGTGTGCTAGGGTGTAGCATAGGACAAAATTTCGTATAAATATGTATATTATGAGAATTATTTTTATGAAATGATTGTGAAATTAACAGGAATTATTGATTATCGTAGAAATAAACTAGGGAAAAAGTGTGTGCACGTTAGAACACCCCCCTGGTGGGAAATAGATCCCAGTTGGTGTAGATATTCATTATGGATATATTTCAAAAGAACTCCCCAATACCTTTAAAATGGTCTGTGTTAATTAATTTAAAACCAAGTTATCGATTTTTTTCGAGTAATATAATCGAGTTGAATATTTGTCGAGTCATGGTCTTAGCCTTATGCAGTTTACATGCTGTTAGTTGGTAATAAAAATTAGCAGCCAAACTAAAAAAAAATATGTATGAGAAAAGTAAGTGTGTGCTTCAATAGTTTTTCTGTCGACTGTAAATTTTGAGTTACTGGCGTCCTTTTCCCCTCCAAGTGGTGACAGGGAATAATACCGTCTGAGAGGTCGGGGAGGGGGGGGATAAAAGAAATATATTTTTTGAAGGAATGCTTCACAACCTCTAAAAGGATGTTTAGCATGGCATTCTGTATGCACTGAAACGGAAGATACAGATTTTTAAATATTTGAACCATTTTCTTTTTCTGGACTTGGAAAAAATGAATCAATTTTGCAAACCTAATGCATATGCCCCCAAACCGATTTTCTTTGAATTTCCTTGAAGATTTTTAATTCTGTTTTTTATTTTAATTAAAAGGTCAATAAACTAGTGTGATGTGGCCACCTCATGACTTTCTTCTATATAATTTTACACAAAATTTATTCAATGCAAATTATTTATTAAATTATCAAATTATTTTCCATTATAAATGCAGACGGGTTTTATCTGACAATATTATATTATCACTAAATGGCGAAAGATGTCAATTTTTTGCAAATCAGGAGAATTTTTTTTTTTTTTGTTAAAAAAAATCGATAACTTTGTTTTAAATTATCACAGATCTACAGTTCAACCATTCGTTTTAAAGGTATTGACGAGACCTTTCGAAAGATACCCATCTTGAAAATTAAATCCCCCCTGGGAAGAAGCAATGCCCCCACATGCACAAAATTGTTTTCCTAGTTAACTACTACTATTATCAATAATTCATATTAACTTTACAATCACAAGTTAAAAACAACTCTCATTATGTACATTTATGCGAAATTTTGTCCTATACTGCCATGTTAAAAATTTAGAAAAAATGCGATCACAGCGCCATCTATTGAGCGATTGATCCCCAAATCTAATCAGCACAGTTTATGTCAGGGTCCAACTAAATACCAAGTTTGGTTAAATTTCGTTCATTGGTTCGTGAGATACAGCGTCCACAAAATTTGTGATACACACAGACAGACATTTTCTAAAAACTATCAAATCGTGTTCAGGAAATCCCAAAACGTGTAAATCCATCGAAAAAAGTAGTTCGAAAATTTTCACGATTCCAATACTTTCTCTATATTACATATAGAAGAAAGTAAAAATGTATTTAATGTCATCTCTTTCAGGGATTTACTTTTCCATTTTCAATTCCTAACTTATCAAAACAGCGGAAGACAGTAAAGTGATAGACAAACTGGCGGCTTTTAAAATAGACGCAGGTCAGTATTTTCAAATGAATCACTATAATTAATGAATCACTAACAGTAACTTTTAGTGTTTAGAAAAGAAATTTAAAAAAAAAAAAAAAAATCAGTTCCGATTGGGTAAAAAGTCGCCCCGGGTCTCCACTACCTTTGGCAGTGCAGTCCCGTGCGCGCTGTGCGCGCACAAGTTAAGGGTTACATGCGCGTGTGTCTTTCCCTGACCTTTCGTGCCCCCTAAAAAAATCATTTCTGATCGGCTAAATACTCACACCGGGTCCCCACTGCCTTCGGCAGAGCAGACCCATGCGCTCTGAGCGCGTACGTGTGAAAGTATACGTGCACTGCGCGAACATATTCCTTCTCAAATCAAATTTTTATTCTTAAGAAAAGAAAATTTAAAAAATCATTTCTCATCGGGTACAAAGTCGGACCGGGTCCCCACCGGTCCTTCCACCGGTCGGACCTTCGGCAGCGCAGTCCCGTGCGCGTATTCCTTCCCTGACCTTTCGTGCCCCTAAAAAAAATCATTTCTGATCGGGTAAAAACTCATATCGGGTCCCCACTGCCTTCGGCAGCGCAGACCCATGCGCGCTGCGCGCGCACGTGTGAAGGTATACACGCGCTGCACGCACATATTCCTTCTCAAATCAAATTTTTATTCTTAAGAAAAGAAATTAAAAAAAAAAAAATCATTTCTCATCGGTTAAAAAGTCGAACCGGGTCCCCACTGCCTTCGGCAGCGCAGTTCCGTGCGCGTTGCGAGCGCACAAGTTAGGGGATACGCGCGCGGTGCACGCCTTTTTCTTCCCCACCCTTTCAGCCCCTCCTACTTAACCTACATACACCAATTTTGAACGGTCTAATTCAATTAGCTGAGATGCAAAAGAAAACCTAATCAGGACACCCCAAAACGTGTAAATCAGGTGAAAACTTTCGATAATGTAAAAGAACTTTAAAATATATTTCGAATGATGTATTAAAAATAATTTAATCATAAATGGAAATTGAAATATTGAAATTTAAAAAAATTACAGCGCCATCTTGCGGTAGAAATTTCTGTAATCTACTGTTCGATTCCAAATCAACAAAGCTCACAGATCAACTAAACTTGACAGAAAAGAAGTCTGAACCATGCGGGGTTGCACTTTCACGATTTTTTTTTTTTTTTCGATTTTTTTAAAAATGCTTTTCTTTGTTTTTGCAGTTTCATTTTTACTTTCTTCTATATGTAATATAGAGAAACAATTGGATTCGTGAAAATTTTCGACCTCCGTTTTTTGATGGACTTACACGTTTTGGGATGTCCAGAATACGAAATAATAGTTTTTAGAAAATGTCTGTCTGTCTGTATCACTTTTTTGTGGACGCTGTATCTCACGAACCAATGAATGAAATTTAACCAAACGTGGTATTTAGTTGCACCCTGACATAAACTGGTGCTGATTAGGTTTGGGGATCAATTGCTCAACAGGTGGCGCTGAGATCGCATTTTATGCAAACTTTTAACCTGGCAGTATAGGACAAAATTTCGTATAAATGGGCATATTGAGAGTTATTTCAAACTTGTGATTGTAAAATTAATATGAATTATTGATAATAGTAGTAGTTAACTAGGAAAAAATTTGAGCATGTGGGGGCATCGGTCCCCCCCCCTGGGGGGAAGTACCCCCCAGGGGTGCAAAGTTTCAAGATGGGTATCTTTCGAAAGGTCTCGTCAATACCTTTAAAACGAATGGTTAAACCTTAAATCTGTGATAATTTAAAACAAAGTTATGGATTTTTTTTACTTTTAACAAAGAAAAACTTAGAAAAAAAAAATCGTATTTTTTTTTTTTTTTTTTTTTTACGAAATTTAACCAAACTTGGTATTTAGTTGGTCCCTGACTTAAACTGGTGCTGATTACATTTGGGGATCAATCGCTCAACAGGTGGCGCTGTGATCTCATGTTTTCTAAATTTTTAACGTGGCAGTATAGGACAAAATTTCGTATAAATGTACATAATGAGAGTTATTTTTAACTTGTGATTGTAAAATTAATATGAGTTGTTGATAATAGTAATAGTTAACTAGAAAAAAATTTCTGTGCATATCGGTGTATCGCCCCCCCCCCCTCCCCCTGGGGGGGGGGAAGTAACCCCCGGGGGGAGGGGTAAATTTTTAAGATGGGTATCTTTCGAAAGATCTCGTCAATACCTTTAAAATGAATGGTTGAACTATAAATCTGTGATAATTTAAAACAAAGTTATCGATTTTTTTTTACCTTTAACAAAAAAAAAAAAAAAAAAAAAAAAAACAGAAAAAAAATCGTAATTTATTTATTTATTTATTTTTTTTTTAAATATTGTTACTGATTGAATACGTATTACTTTTAACAAAAAAACACTTAGAAAAAAATCGATTTTTTTTTTTTTAATATTGTTACTGTTTGGAATATATATAGGAAAATATAGAAGAAAGTCTTGTGGTGGCCACAACATACTAGTCTTAATCTGTATTCAAACTACTTATTTATTTACTTCAGTTCTTTTTTTTTTTCATCATCTGCATTGCTTAGCAGCGTTTATACTGGTACGTTTCGAAGAACAAAAATGAACTCAATCTGAGGATAAAATTTCCTGAACGAAGTGATCGTTATATATATTTATATATGTGGAATTAATGAACAGAGAGAGAAGAAAAGTAATAAAATTAATTACCCCAGGTGCAAGCGAAACAGATTGCACCATTCAGGAGACAGCCGGTCTGGCTACGATGATGAAACAGAACTCTTTTTTTTTTGTTCTTTTACTTGGTTTGACTTTTCTATGTGAAAAAGAAGTTTTCTAAGTGAACATTGAGTTATGATTTAGCTATGTAAGCATTAAGATACCTGCCTAAGTGGCTCTGATTACTTTACGATATAATTGATCTAAAATGAGTCCTAAGTGGACACGTAATAGTTTTTTGGACCTATGTGGTCAAATCTTGTAAATATGTAAATATTAATTTATTTTTTATTAAACTTTAATTAATGTAAGAATAACTTCTCAGTGCTCTTTCTAGTCTCTCACTACATTTGGGGGCTTGAGCCGCGATAATGAGCGAAAAAAAAAAAGTAGTAATTAATTCAGTATTCAGTAGATAATTAATTATTTTATTGTTAGTGTTTTGAATGAATATTTTCGTTAAACGACTTTGTATCAAGTGAAACGACTTTGTGTTTATGAATAGACTATGGGAAAACTTTGTGTTTAAGTTTATTGCAACGGACAGTGGAAAAAGTAGCATCTTGTGGATTTATAAATCTGGATCATTAAAGCCGATTCATCGGGTGGATTATTATCCGTCGAGTGGATTATTATTCGTCGAGTGGATTACTGATTCGTCGTTTTTCTTCGTCGGGGAACAAGAACTGTGAGTACAATTTTTTTCTATATATATTTGAAAAATGTCTTTTCTTGGGAAAGCTCGAAAGGAAGATTTGTTACGAGTCGCTGCAGAGTTGGATCTAGAAATCCCAGAAAATGCTACTGTAATTAAATTAAAAGAATTAATTGTGAGTCAAAAAAGTTTTGATGAAGAATTTTGTAAAAATTTAGTAGATAGCGTGATCGCTGAAAGAATAGAAAAAAATGAACGAGAAAAACTACTGCTCGAACAAGAAAGAGAGCAGAAAGAGCGCGAATTTGAGCTAGAGAAACTGAGATTAACGAGTAATCGAAATGATACTCAGGGAGCGAACCCGAACACTTCAGAATCTTCTAGTGTTCCAAACAGAAGTAAAGAGTTAGCGAAGATAATGAAATGTTTTGATTCAACAAATCCAAATAATGATATTAGTACATATCTTGAGCTTTTTGAGCGTCAAGCATCAAGAGTAAATATAGAGAAAAAAGATTACGTAACACATATTTTGGGATTGCTTCCCTTGGAAATAGCACAAATTGTAACACGAGTACCAGTTGAATCCGAAAATGATTATGATTATATTAAAAGTATGTTATTAAAGCGATTCAAGCTTACACCGGAACAATTTCGTCAGAAATTTTTATCGCATAAAAAAGAGAACAATTCGACTTGGCGAGACTTCGCCTTTGAACTTAATCATTTTTTCGAAGAATGGATTGAAGGTTTAAAAGTATGCGATTTTAATGATTTAAAAGAATTGATAGTTTCAGATCAATTAAAGAGAAGAGCTCCGTTAGAAATTCGGACTCATTATTTAGACGAATGGCATAGATTAAAAACGACAGAAAAAATAGTCGAAAAATTAGAAGAGTATGAAAGCGCTAGATTTAACATCGGGAAACCGGAAGTAAATCCAGAAGCGAAACAAAGCAAGATGTACGCACAAAATGTTAAGAGAAATGTATCGAGTGACTCGAACCAGAGAAATAAACAATCGACCTTACGTGCTTACCCAAATAGTAATACTGCTAATAATGATTATCTTGCCAATAAAAAGTGTTATTTTTGTTCTAATTATGGGCACATAAGTGCGCAGTGTAAACTTAAATTTAAAAAAGAGCAAAGTAATAACAATGAAAAAAGTGTTTGTAACTACATTGTAAATCAGTCATATGCTAAGATAGAAAAGATTATAAAGATTAATGATATTTCTAGGCCAGCTGTAATCGATACTGGCTCCGAGATTACATTGATTAGTGAAACTTATTATAAAGACTTAGGGTCACCACATTTAAGAGATAGTAAAATGTTTATTAAAGGTATAGGAAAAAACACGGTAAAATGTAAAGGATATTTTATAGCAGATATAGCTATTGATGACATTTCTTTTAAAACTAATGTTTTTGTTGTAGAAGATTTACAATATTCTGCTATTATTGGTATGGATGTATTGTCCAATTTAAAGTTTAATTTTTCGAAAGGAGAAATTGAATTTAATTGTGTAAATGTAATTGATTTGGTTCAAGATAATGAAAAATATTGTGTTTCTAGAAATGTTATATCCCCTTTTGAAATGTCAGAAGTGCGTAATGTAAAAACAACAAAACCGAAAGATGTTTCCTCCGGTCAAAATGACGATTCATCTTTCGACCCGAAGATTTTTAATTATTTAATGGTTGATATAATTGATGACTCTAGAGAAAGTATTTTAGATACTAGCCATATATTAAATGCTAATGTACGTGAACAATTGATTCGCATGATTACAGGGTACACTCCACGTAAAATACAAAGCACGGATGTAAAAATGAAAATAATTTTAAACGATGAAATACCGATATGTCAAAGAGCTAGGCGCCTCCCCATAACAGAACAAGCTATTGTAGAGAAACAAATTCAAGAATGGCTTGAACAAAAAATTATAAAACCTAGTTGTTCAGATTTCGCATCGCCAATTGTACTAAGTAAGAAAAAAGATGGAAGTACTAGAATTTGTGTAGATTTCCGTAGGCTCAATGGGAAAGTCGTTAAAGACAGGTTCCCGTTGCCTCTTATTGAAGATGTAATCGATAAGTTGGAAGATTCATGTGTATTTACGACACTAGACTTAAAAAATGGTTTTTTTCATGTTGATATTGAAAAAGATAGTACGAAATATACATCATTTGTAACTCACGAGGGACAATACGAGTTTTTAAAAGCACCATTTGGGTTGTGTACAAGTCCATCAGTATTTGAGAGATATATTTTTCATATATTCAGAGACTTACTTAGGGATAAAACCGTAATAATTTATGTTGATGATCTGATAATACCATCAAAAAATGAAGAGGAAGGGCTACGTAAACTTCAATTAGTATTAGAAACAGCTGCTAACTACGGATTAAACTTAAATTTCAAGAAATGCCAATTTTTAAAACGCAAGATAGAATTTTTGGGGTACTTAATTGAAAACGGTACTATTAAGCCTTCGCCATCAAAAACTCTGGCCGTAGAAAATTTTCCCACCCCTAAAAACATTAAACAAGTTCAAAGCTTTTTAGGTCTAACAGGGTATTTTCGAAAATTTATTAAAGATTATTCCAAAATCGCGAAACCATTGAGTGATCTCCTTAGAGAAAATAACGAATTCCAGTTTGGCCATGAACAAAAGAAAGCTTTTCAGGATTTAAAGAAAATACTGAGTTGTGAACCAGTACTTCATATTTTTAAACAAGGGCCTAAATTAGAATTGCACACGGATGCTAGCAGTATCGGGTTTGGTGCAGTATTATTACAATTAGGAGATGATGAGAAAATGCATCCAATCCAGTACATGAGCAAGAAAACTAATGCGCAACAGGAAAAGTATCCTAGTTATGAATTAGAAATTTTAGCAGTGATTGAGGCTTTGAAAAAATTCAGAAATTATTTACTAGGAACAAAATTTAAGATATTCACAGATTGTTCGGCATTTCAGCAGACTATGTCTAAAAAAGACTTATCGCCTAAAATAGCTCGTTGGGCATTACTTTTAGAGGAATTTGACTATGAAATAATTCATAGACCTGCTTCACAAATGAAACATGTAGATGCTTTAAGCAGAAATGTAAATGTTGTCAACACTCAATCCTTAGATGACGAGGTAACACATAAAATAGCAAATTCTCAAAACGATGACGAAAATATACGAGTAATAAAAGAATTAATGGAAAATGGGAAAGAAGACAATTATTTAGTCAAAAACGATGTACTGTACAGGTATGATGCGGGTAGAGAATTGTTAGTTGTACCAGAAAATATGCAGTCAGAAATAATAAGACAAATACATCAAAAAGGACATTTTGCTTCAGCGAAGACAGAAGAAATAGTGAAAAGAGATTTTTACATTCCAGGTGCGAGAAAGAAAATAGAAAATGTTATAGCCAATTGCGTGAAATGTATTCTATGCAATAAGAAAAGTGGAAAACCTGAAGGATATTTGAATCCTATTCCGAAGGAAAATGTACCGCTAGGCACCTATCATATTGATTTTTTTGGACCGTTACCATCTACCAATAAAAAATATCAGCATATTTTCACTGTGATTGACGGATTTACAAAATTTGCTTGGCTATATCCGGTCAAAACCACGAGTGCAGAAGAAGCTTTAGATAAGCTGAAACTTCAACAAACAACCTTCGGAAACCCATCGCGAATTATAACAGACAAAGGAAGTGCATTTCGATCTAATGAATTCGAAGAATATTGCCATGCGGAAAACATCGAGCATGTTCCAATTACAACAGGAGTGCCAAGAGGAAATGGGCAAATCGAACGTTTGCACAGGACTCTAATACCCGTCTTGTCCAAGTTATCCATTGAAGATCCCACTAAATGGTACAAGAATGTCAGTACTGTACAAAGAATATTGAACAGCACGACGACAAGGAGTACAAAGTTAACACCTTTTCAGCTACTAACAGGAGTTAAAATGAAAAACAAAGAGGATCTGATCGTCAAAAGTCTTTTAGAAGAGGAGTACAGAAAAAGGTTCATGGAAGACAGGGAAGAATTAAGAGACTATGCTAAACAACAAATCGAGAAAATTCAGGAGGAGAATAAAAAACAATATGATAAAAAGCGCAAGAGAGCACATAAGTATCATATAGGGGACCTAGTTGCCATCCAACGTACCCAATTTGGATCAGTTCTCAAACTAAGAATTAAATATTTTGGTCCCTATAAGGTGACAAAAGTTAAGGCAAATGATAGATACGATGTTCAAAAAGTTGGTCAGCATGAAGGACCAAATATAACGTCAACTGCCGCAGACATGATGAAAACCTGGACGATGTCCAAGTAGACAGAAAAAAAAAAACATTTTATTGTGTATATATATTGTTTTCCATATTTTAGAATCTCTCTGTCGCTTGTTTTTTTTTTTCTTTTTTGTTTTTTTTCAGATCCTTGGTGGACAGACTTGATGAGTCCCAGACTTGCAACTTCGAGGTCGAAGCTGGCGCAGGATAGCCGAATTATGTGGAAGTAATGAACAGAGAGAGAAGAAAAGTAATAAAATTAATTACCCCAGGTGCAAGCGAAACAGATTGCACCATTCAGGAGACAGCCGGTCTGGCTACGATGATGAAACAGAACTCTTTTTTTTTTGTTCTTTTACTTGGTTTGACTTTTCTATGTGAAAAAGAAGTTTTCTAAGTGAACATTGAGTTATGATTTAGCTATGTAAGCATTAAGATACCTGCCTAAGTGGCTCTGATTACTTTACGATATAATTGATCTAAAATGAGTCCTAAGTGGACACGTAATAGTTTTTTGGACCTATGTGGTCAAATCTTGTAAATATGTAAATATTAATTTATTTTTTATTAAACTTTAATTAATGTAAGAATAACTTCTCAGTGCTCTTTCTAGTCTCTCACTACATATATATATATTAAATTGACTGAAAAATAAAATTCAATCGTTGGTATTTTGAAACACTTGTATATGCGCAGAGAAAAACCTTCCTATACAATGGAAATATTTATGTGAAGAGAGCAGAAAAGAGCCTGAATTATTCAATTAAAGATATTTAACGAGAAAAATGTAATATATTAGTTATGTACAATAATAGTAATAATAAATCTGGAGTGACTCGAATGGGCTTTCCGAACATTAAGTAATTAACGATTGTTTAACGGGCGAGAAATCGTTAAATAAGCAAAAGAGAAAATTATGATAGGGCGTATGGGTACTTTTCTTCATGTAGTACGCTGTTTAATTTAACACTATTTCGTTTCAAATAATTTGAGCCCATAGAACATAATGATAAATTTTCGTTGTGTCCCTGTAAAAACCTATAAGTACCTAAAACCTATAAACCCCTCACCAAAAATCTATAAAGTTCGTGTGATGGTTACTTATAACATGCATAAAAATTTTCAGACCAATCGGATAAGGCATTTAGACGCTATCACATTTTAAATAATTTGAGCCCATAAGCCACAATGATAAAGTATTTTTCTTCGTGTCCCTGTTTAAAAAAAAAAAAAAAAAAAAAAAAACTTTTAGTGCTATATTCAACAGAATCTTTATGGTTCATGCTACGATGACCAGCAGTACATATATAAATTTTCAGCTCAATCGGATAGGCATTTAGATTCTGATGATTTTAGCCCACAGGCCATAATTATAAAAAAAATATTTTGTTGTGTTCCTGTAAAAAAAATATAAGTACCAGATTCACCAAGAGCTATACAGTTCGAGCAACAGTAACTTTTAACAGGTATATAAATTTTCAGCTCAATCTTATTAGGCATTTAGACGCTATGGCACTTCGAATAATTTGAGCTCATAGGTCATAATTATAAAGAATATTTTGTTGTGTCCCTGTAAAATTTCTATACTTGCTAGATTCTATACGTAGTAAATTTATACACTTCGTGCAACGGTGACCTATAGCATGATTGTATAAATTTTTAACTGAATAGAATAAAGCATACGCTCTCGCAGTTTAAAAATATTGGCCCATATAGATCATAATGATAAAGAATTTTTCTTTGTGTCCTGTAAAAAATCCATAAACGCTAGTTTTCCCACAATTCATGTGACAGTGACTCATAACATGTGTATAATTTTTCAGCTCAGTCGAATAAGGCATTTAGACGCTATTGCACTTTAAAAAATTTGAGCCCATAGACCATAATGATAAAGAGTTTTTCTTTGTGTCCCTGTAAAAAAAACTAGAAGTGTTCACCAAAATCAATAGGGATCGTGCATGGTGACCTACAATATACGTACTAACTTTAAGCTCATTCGAACAAAGCGTTTAGACGTTATCGTGTTCACTCACATACATACACACATCACGTAAAAATAGTAAATATGAATTCATGGGACCTCAAAACGTATAGAAACACCAAAATTTCAAACTGGAATTTTTGACATAATTACAATACTTTCCTATAGAGTCCGGAAATCATAAATTACATAAACTTATGACCACTTAGGTGTCTAAATAAAATATTATTTTCAACTTAGGACTGATTTGAAAACTAATTGAACAAAGAGTAGCGAGCAACAAAGCTGAATCATAATTTACTTCAGAGACTGAACAGAAAAGATTTTTTTAACGCATAGAAAGAAAGAACAAAAAAAAAAAAAAAAAAGGAGTTATTTGAATGAATCATCGGAAGTTTTCGGTGATTTAGCAGTAGTCTGGCACCAAGGGAAGTAAACAATCTATTAATTATAGTTGTACATGTGTTTTTTTCTACATTTACATTTTTAAAATTTACTATTTTGGTCCGAATCAAATCGTAATATAGTATTAAATATTAAGGTTATTAATTTTTTAATTTTATTAAAATGTATGGCAATCAAGCTTGCAATTTCTAAAATGTAATTAATTTATATTAATATAATTATGAATTTATTTTAATTAAAATTAAAATGAATGAAAGGGGATAGAAAAATTACGACCCGCATCTAGATTTGACTAACACATAGTGAAAAAACTTAAAATGTTCATTAGATACTGAGATGTAGCCATTTCTAAAATTGTAGTTCTTGAATGAAGAATAGCAGTGTATAGGGATTATAGGGTGTATCTTATAGGAATTACGCTATGGTGGATATTGAAATTAAAATAAATCAGTCCAAAAATATAATTAAAGGCATTCCGATGATTAAGGCGTGATCTATTGGGTTCCACAATAACCCTAATTTAATCTTCCTTAAAGTTATTAATATACATCTTTCTTTTAATTAATAAAAATTAATAGTATAGAATATCAACATTCTGACTGTAATCTATATATTCATGCAATTACTTTCTTTCTTTATTAGAACAACATTGAGTGATGATAATGGTACTAGTGGCCAATAAGTTTAAATTAGTGTGTGAGTCATAAACCATATACCAATAATCAGAGATAAAAAAGAAATCTGGTGTGAAACAAACACACGACTTTCATTACCCACTATTACACGTATTATATGCACTTTTTGGAGATAATGTGATCAGAAGACATAGAATTGACCGAATGAAATAGACAACTAAAAATTTTCCAGTAACAGAAAATGAATACACACGGAAAGCCATATAAAACAGAGTTTACATAACAATTAAAAAAAAAAAAAAAAAAAAAAAAAAATTTTTTTTTTTTTTTTTTTTTTTTTTTTTAACACCAATTTCCGAGATTTAAAACTGATATATCTGATCAGGATGACTATTAATTTTCCTGTAATAACCGCGTAAAGCATGAAAAAGAATATCTAAAATTAGTTTATGTAACAATTTTATAATAAAATCGTTAGAGCCGTTTTTGAGACACCTACTTTTACCAAAACTTGGCATATTTAATTGTTGACAAGAAAACAACAATTGCATACAAAAGGATAGTTAAAAGAGGATTAATATTGCAAATCTGAAAAAAAATTCCATACAGCCGTTTTGAACGGAACGTACTTACAGTACCTGAAATTCAGATATTTGTACAGGACGCCTATCAATTTTCCCGAACTAACCAACTATATCATTCGAAAGGGCATCTAAAGGAATGTTCATACAATAAGTTTGAAGAAAATCGGTAGAGCCGTTTTTGAGGTATGGACTTCCGGTTTCGGATGACCCACTTCCGGTTTTCCAATTTTCACCAAAATTTAGAAAATTCATCTGTACACTAGACCTGTCTTAATTCTGAAGTTTCGTGGTTCTATCTTTATTAGTTTCAGAGATATAATAGTCAGAAGATTCCCCCCCCCACACACACACTGACCAAATGCCAAAAACCACTTTTTTGGACTCGGGAGACCTTAAAGCATGTAGATCAGGTGAAATCTCGATATCGAATTTTTGGACCGAATACAATATTTCCATTACCAACAGTAATAGAAGTAAAAAGAAAGAGAATAACTAGAATTAATAACAAACTCTACATATATATATATTTTTAATTTTATATTTATTCCTGGTATTAAATTTCTAATCCAAGTACAGAAAAGAATTTTTTTATCTTAACTATGTTTATCCTTAAGTTGTTGTTGTTGTTGCCGTTTTACATATTTTGGAATCGCGTCGAGCCTGTTATTATCATTTTTTGTCCGGGCAGGGCCGGGTCGGGCTGGACCGTACACTGGTAAAAAATAAACGGGTCGGGCCGGATTTTTCGATTTCATGCCGGGCCGGGCGTCAAAATTTCGGCCCGTGTGGACCTCAAACTTGAATAGAGGTGGACTTTTCAAGAAGTTTACTATAAGTAATATTTGAATTCTGATTTCGATTACATTTCATTAGAACTAACTGAGAAAAGAACAGTGCACTTATGTTTGTTTAGCATTATTTTTACTTCCATTACCCGACTACCGTAGGTAATTGGAAGTATTGTATTCGGTCCGAAAATTCGATATCGAGATTTCACCTGATTTACATGTTTTAAGGTCTCCTGAGTCCAAAAAAGTGGTTTTTGGCAATTGGTCAGTGTGAATGTGTGTGTGTGTTGGGGGGGGGGAATCTTCTGACTATTATATCTCCGATACTAATAAAGATAGAACAACGAAACTTCAGAATTGAGACAGGTCTGGTGTAAAGATGGATTTTCTAAATTTTGGGGAAAATTGAAAAACCGGAAGGGGGACATCGGAGACCGGAAGTGGGACCGTATGTCCGTATTTCAAAAACGGCTCTAACGATTTTCTTCAAAATTGCTATATAAACATTCTATTAGATGTACTTTCGAATTATATAGTTGGTTAATTCAGGAAAATTGATAGGCGTCCTGTATATATAGCTGAATTTCAGGTACTGTAAGTGCGTACCTTTCAAAACGGCTGTATGGATTTTTTTCAAACTTGCAATATTATCCTCTTTTAAATATACTTTTGTATGTAATTGTTGTTTTCCGGTCAACAATTGAATATGCCAAGTTTTGGTAAAAGCCGGTATCTCAAAAACGGCTCTAACGATTTTTTGAAAATTACCCATTAACCCATTTTAGATATCCTTTCTCATGATTTACGTGGTTATTACAGGAAAATTAATAGTCACCCCGATCAGATAGATCAGTTTTAGATCTCGGAAATTGGTGCAAAAAAAAAAAAAAAAAAATCTACTTTTTTTTTTTTTATTTTTTTTTTTAACTCGTTTATGTAAACTGTTTTATATGTCTTTACGCGTGTATTAACTTTCTCTTTCTGTAAAAGTTCCATTAGGTTAATTCTGTGTCTTCTGATCACATTATCTCCAAAAAGTGCATATAATACGTATAATAGTGGGTAATGGAAGTCGTGTGGTTGCTTCACACAAGACTTTTTTTTTTTTTTTCTGAAAAATATAAAAGGGGGAAAACAGAAAAAGGGAAAAAAACAGAAAAAGGGATAAAAAACTGAAAAAATCAGTTTTTTGTTAAAAACAGCTCTTTTCTATTAAAAATACAGATATTTCTGTAAAAATTACAGAATTTTTTTATTCAGCATGCTAAAAAACAGAAAAGTGGGAAAAACAGATAAAGGGTTAAAAAAAACAGAAAAAAATTGTTTTTTCTCTAAAACAGCTCTTTTCTGTAAAAAATACAGAGTAGTCTTGTACAAACTACAGATTTTTTTTACAGTGTGTAGCAAATTTGAAAAAAGTCTTTAGGATCGTTTTTGAAATACAGGCTTTCAATCCCACATCTGATTTCCATTAAAACTTGTCAAACACCTTTTTTTACTAAAAACTCACAATTACATACAAAAAAAAAAAAAAAAAAAAAAACCTGAAAGGTTTGTGCTCAGTGATACATGTTGAGTTTGATGATGGTCCGTAGAACCATTTTAAAAGGGACGAACTTGTGCGGCTAAAATTGATCTACTAATTGATCTACAGGACTCCAAGTACTTTTCCTAAAATAACCAGTTATTACTTAAAGAAAGTTATCTTAATGGGAGTTTAAATAGCAGTTTAAAAAAAAATAATAATAATCTGGGGTGACTCCACTCGACTTTCCGAACATTGAGTAATTAACAGTTCTGTAGATAAAGTAAAGAAAGAGGAGTTTTTAAACAAACAAAATAGAGAAAGCCATAATAGAGTGTTTAAGTATTTTTCTCCATATATTACACGATGTTTTATTTAACGCTACGGAACTTTGAGCCCATAAACCATAATGATAAAGAATTATTCGTTGTGTCCCTGTAAAAACCTCTAAATTCTAGATTCTCCAAAATTCTTATAGTTAGTGCAACAGTGATTTATAATATTCATATAAATTTTCAGTTAAATTGAATAAGGTGATTAGATGCTATCTCACTTTTAAAAATTTGGTCCGTAGGCCATAATGATAAAGAATTTTTCTTTGTGTCCCTGTAAAAACACTGTAAGTGCTAAATTCACCAAAATCTATACAGTTGGTGCAACTTTGACCTATAACATGTGTACAGATTTTTTTAAAAGATTCATAAGGCGCTTAGACGCTATCACACTTTTAAAAATTTGGCCCCATAGGTCATAATGATAAAGAATTTTTCTTTGTATCCCTGTAAAAAACTGTAAGTGCTAAATTCACCAAAATCTATACAGTTTGTGCAACTGTGACTTATAACATGTGTACAATTTTTTTGCTCAGATTAATAAAGATTTTAGACGCTATCGCACTTTAAAAAAATTTTTGCCCCATAGGCCATAATGATAAATAATTTTTCCTGTTGTCCCTGTAAACAAAACTATAAGTGCTAGATTCCCCAAAATCAATAGGGTTCTTACTATGGTGACTTATAATATACGTACCAACTTTCAGCTTATTCAAACAAAGCGTTTAGACGCTAGAGTGTTCACTCACAAACATGCACACATACATACACACACACACACATACATCATCGTAAAAATAGTGAAAACGGACTCAGGGGACCTCGAAACGTATAGAAACATCAAAATCTCAAATTTGGATTTTTGACATGATTACAATACTTTCCTCACTATACTGTTCGGAAAGTAAAAATAAATAAATAAATAAATCTGGAGTGACTCCACTCGGCTTTCCAATCATTGAGTAATTAACAATTTTGTAGATAAAGTAAAGAAAGAGCAGTTGTTAAACAAACAAAAGAGCGAAAACCATAATAGAGTGTTTGAGTATTTTTCTCCATATATTACATGATGTTTTATTTAACGCTACTGAACTTTGAGCCCACAGATCATAATGATAAAGAGTTTTTCGTTGTGTCCCTGTAAAAACCTGTAAATGCTAGATTCACCAAAATGCTTATAGTTAGTGCAACAGTGATTTATAATATTCATATAAATTTTCAGCTCAATTGAATAAAGCGTTTAGATGCTATCTCACTTTTAAAAATTTGGTCCGTAGACCATAATAATAAAGAATTTTTCTTTGTGACCCTGTAAAAACACTGTAAGTGCTAAATTCACCAAAATCTATACAGTTGGTGCAACTTTGACCTATAATATGTGTACAGATTTTTTGAAAAGATTCATAAGGCGTTTAGACGCTATCACACTTTTAAAAATTTGGCCCCATAGGCCATAATGATAAAGAATTTTTCTTTGTATCCCTGTAAAAAACTGTAAGTGCTAAATTCACCAAAATCTATACAGTTCGTGCAACTGTGACTTATAACATGTGTACAAATTTTTTGCTCATATTAATATAGGTTTTAGACGCTATCGCACTTTAAAAAATTTTTTGCCCCATAGGCCATAATGATAAATAATTTTTCCTGGTGTCCCTGTAAAAAAAAACTATAAGTGCTAGATTCCCCAAAATCAATAGGGCTCTTACTATGGTGACTTATAATATCCGTACCAACTTTCAGCTTATTCAAACAAAGCGTTTAGACGCTAGAGTGTTCACTCACAAACATGCACACATACATACACACACACACACATACATCATCGTAAAAATTGTGAAAACGGACTCAGGGGACCTCGCAACGTATAGAAACATCAAAATCTCAAATTCGGATTTTTGACATGATTACAATACTTTCCTCACTATACTGTTCGGAAAGTAAAAATAAATAAATAAATAAATCTAGAGTGACTCCACTCGGCTTTCCGATCATTGAGCAATTAACAGTTTTGTAGATAAAGTAAAGAAAGAGGAGTTGCTAAACAAACAAAAGAGAGAAAACCATAATAGAGTGTTTGAGTATTTTTCTCCATATATTACACGATGTTTTATTTAACGCTACTGAACTTTGAGCCCATAGATCATAATGATAAAGTGTTTTTCGTTGTGTCCCTGTAAAAACCTGTAAATGCTAGATTCACCAACATGCTTATAGTTAGTGCAACAGTGATTTATAATATTCATATAAATTTTCAGCTCAATTGAATAAAGCGTTTAGATGCTATCGCACTTTTAAAAATTTGGTCCCATAGGTCATAATGATAAATAATTTTTCTTTGTGTCCCTGTAAAAAAAAAAAAAAACTGTAAGTGCTAAATTCACCAAAATCTATACATATGGTGCAACTGTGACCTATAACATGTGTAAAAATTTTTTGCTCAGATTAATAAAGCGTTTAGACGCTATTGCACTTTTAAAAATTTGGCCCCATAGGCCATAATGAAAATGAATTTTTTCTGATGTCCCTGTGTAAAAAAAACTTTTTGTGCTAGATTCACGAAAATCAATAGGGTTCGTATTATGGTGACTTACAATATACGTACCAACTTTCAGCTTATTCGAACAAATAGCTTGTTTAATCACAGAAATACACACGTACATACACATATACATATACACATACATACACACATCATCGTAAAAATATTGAAAACGGTCTCAGGGGACCTCGAAACGTATAGAAACATCAAAATCTCAAATTCGGATTTTTGACATGATTACAATACTTTCCTCACTTTAGTGTTCGGAAAGTAAAAAGCATTAGAGCAGATTTTTAGATAAGGACATTCGGTCCCATTTCCTGTTTTCCAATTTTCACTTAGAATTATCAAAGCATTTGAACCCGGGGTCTGCATTAATTCTGAAGTTTTGTTGTGCTACGTTTTTTCGTTTCGGAGATATAGTCAGAAGATTTCCTACATACTCACGCACACATGCGCACGTGCGCGAATTGAAATTTTCAAAATGTAACTTTTTTGGAATCGGAGATACTTAAAACATGTAGTAAATCAGATTAAAAAAAAAAAAAAAAAAAATATTGAAAATTTTCACCGAATACAATATTTTAACTAGCTACGATAGCTGGGTAATTAAAGTGCATGTTTAAATATGATTTTTATTTTAGTTCCTTTTGTAAACAATTAATATGAGCTCGGGTGAGAACTAAAGATTATGACTTGACGTGGAGAGTAATGTATATTGCACCTTTCTCATAATGTATTTTTATAATCTTTTGATAAAGATTTTGACAATTTAGCTTTTTTTTTTTTTTTTTTGTATCTTTGTTACTAATAAATAGCTTAATCTTTAAATTAACTGCGTAAAATCATAAATTTGTTTTTATAACTTTATTTTTCGAAAAACAAATGTTTGTTTGTTTGTTTGTTTTTTCCCAGTTGTCTTTAACATTTCCACATACTATTTGTTTTGAAATCATAATATTTGTGTATAAATAAAACAATAGAAAAAACTGTAACACATGTATACTTAAAAAAAAATAATTGAAAATTAAAGAAAAAAAATCGGTCAAGGAATGAATTGTTTTGACTTAAATGTACACCAAACATACAAATAAATCGTACCCTTTTATGCAGAGGTAAAAAGAGCACTGCAGAACAAACTAAACGATAACTTTTAAATGTAGAGATAATATATATAATCTTATATAATAAATATAATCTTATATACCTAATAGGGGACATCTGTCTATATATAGAGAGAGAGTGAGAAAGAGAGACAGACTATAAAAGAAAAATGACATATATATACATTTAATTTTTCTCTGTTATAAGGGGAATTTAAATATAATGTAATTATAACGAAAATCATAAAATACGTAAAATATGTTAATCAATTATATTTAGAATATTTTTAACCCATCTACAAAGCGTCGTAATAAAGTTTTCTTTAGGCTCTGTTTTACTTTGTTCGAAAACAAAGGAAATTATGCGTAACGTTAAACTTCTCTCAGAACTAATTATCCAGAAAATTTTTTTACAAAGACAAAATAAATACAAGTCTTACTCTTTCGACTAAGTGTATAATATTCCTTAAAATTGTTGTTTAAAAACAAGTAAAACCTTTATTTGTTGTCTTTGACTTTACAAGTTTACCTTGTATATCATCAAAAATTATTTGCAAGTCTTTAAAAATTTTTAGTTTATTTTAGGCAACTTCAAGAAAGCATACATTTAGCTTTTTTCAGGTAGTTGGTTGGTTGTTCGGACTAAGACTGATCGATTAATCAAGGGTCCTGGAATAATAGGTGGAATGCTTTCGTGGTGGTCTTTCTAAGATGGCCCAGCCCGAATTTGAGCGTGTTCTAAGAAATCCATGGAAAACTCCGAATGGCTAGGTTGATGAGCGCGACCTGGATCGAACACAGTATTTCTCATTAACTACTTTTTCTTGTGGGGTAAATTGTAGAAAGAAAGTGTACCACTAGATTATATCTAGAAATTTCTCTGTACAAATACTCTCGAAATAAATATTTAATAAGAAAAAGTAAGAAGTTACTATCACTATACTGAACTACTAATAATACAGTATATATACTTTACTATTTTTAATTAAGATTATCAAGGACATGTGTGTTTCTTTGTTTTATATACTTATCTTAAAATTATGGTAATTAATTTATCCATTCTATATATATATATATATATATATATATATATATAAAAAACTGCTTTTTTTTAAATTAAATTTATCCCTTTTTGTTCATCTTCATGATGTAAACATACATGCTATTGTCCAATAAATTTCTTAAATAAAAGCAAAAGTCCTTTTAAGGAAGTTCTTAAATGGAGAATAAGAAAAAAAAACTTTTTCTTTATTAAAAAGTACTTTTGTTAACTAAATTTAATTACCAAAGTCTTCGCAGAGTTGAATGTCATTAAGGATAATTTACGCAATTATTCAGCTTAAGCTATCTATAAAAGGTATACTCTTTTTACTATCAGGTTTTTTTTTCCCACTTTCTTAGAAAAAAAAAAAAAAAAAAAAGAGCCTTTTTAGTTTAATTATTATTGAATTAAGATTTAAATAGTATAAATTTCACTTTAAATGCATTTTCTAAAAAGAAAAAGAACAAAAAATTATGCAGTTCGCACACATTTAAAAATACTTGGAAAGGAAGGAAGTATATATATATTTTTTAATAAAACATTTTTTCTCTATTATAAAGAGAAATCTTACAATAAATTTCTTTTGTATTGCCCTAGTGCAGAGATTACCTTTGTAATATTAAAGGAACCGGAAAGTATTTTTTTTTTTTACAATAAAATGAAACACATGAATTTTTAACATTTTCATGTTCTTAACCAATAATGTAATCAGCCTCGTTATCGAAAATCTTTTGTTATCTACCGTGCAAGTTTTCAATATTAGATCGATAAAAATCAGCTGGTTTTGAGCAAATATATGGATGTCGCATTTTGAATATTATCCAAATTTTCAAAATTTTTGACATTTAGAAAATGTTGCAACTAACGAAATAGATAGAAATTGGATGGTGCAAAATCAGGTTAGTATAGTGAGTGAGACAATACCTCCTTCTCCAGTTCGTTATTTCTTTTTCCCATGGTTCGTCTTGCATAGCCATTCGTACTTTATCATGTTGCAGAATAACAACCATTTCTGTTGACAATCGCTAGGTATTTTTCAATTGAACATTATTTTATTCGGTCCAGTTGTTAAAAGTCTACATTTACATTTTGTACAAGTTTCAGCACTTCAAAATGAACAACCTTGCGACTACTCCACCAAACACAGAAAAGTGCCTTTTTGGGGTGTATAACTGACTTTATTTTGTGGCGATTCACTCGTATAGAGATAACGCGTTTTGCGTTTTGGATTATTATAAAGGACTTATTTTTTTTTATCCTCAGTGATCAAGCGATCAAAATTTGCTTCTGTATTAAGCCACTGAAATAAAAAAAAATCATTCGGTAGATCGATAGCGTTGTTTTCTTTGGACAAATACGCGGGATTCAAACATCTGCACTACTTACTTTACCAATCAGTTGCAAATGTTTTTGGGTGATGGGCCAAAGTTCATTAAGAGTGTTTGACAGTTCCTCAATTGTCTGGCACTGATTTTCTTTCACATCAGCCTTAACCATATCATTGTCTAAAGTTATTGGTCTTCCTGATCGATACAAGTAAGAAAGATAAAAATTAACGGATATGAACTTAGAAAACCACTGTTGGCTTTCACGAATGCCTTATGCACTTCGATAAACATCACAAATGTTTTCTTAATAATTGTTGAAAAACGATTGTATTTTAAACGAAAACCCTTCAATGCCAGATATGTACCTCTTCTAGTATTTGGTTGGCCCATCCGCTATAAATTACAAAAAAAAAAATAAGTTTTAATTATTTACGCATAAACCGGTCACTCTAACCATGAAATGTCTTTGGTAGGAGTTTAACAACACAAGGAGCTAATAAATGACAATCTAATACTGGCATGCGCAAAAACGACATTATTTTCCGGTCATCTACATATCATATAATATCAGCAGGCCAACGAAAATTATTTCGTTTTTAACTGGACATTGAAAAAGACTTACAAAAGCATTTCATCCTAATTTCTAAACAGAAAACATTTAGATTATATGTAGTCTGTATGTCCTGTAAACTTTCCATAAGACTAATGTAATGTAATAAAATTATCCTCAAGGTAGTGAAAATCTACATTAATCCCCAGTATATCTCATAATTAACTAGAAGAAATTTTTTGGTCTCTGTAAATCAACCAGTTAAGCTAATCATATTTCATTTTGCAGAAAATATTTTTGTATAGCTAATAAATATATATTTATTGATTTCGTTTTATTGCATGCTTTATAGCGATATTAAAATATGTTTTAAAAATAAACATATCATAGACTCGAATGCATCGAAAATCTCTTTTGTGATTCCCTATATTCAAAGCCGTTGCCCTAGCTATACTATTTTCAATAGAAAACATGCAATGGTGAACTAGAATAACGTAAATCATATTAAAATATTTTACAATAACGTGTATTAGAGTTCGGAAAGACAGGCAGATAAAGATTAATAAAATCGTTTAGCACAAACTAAAATGCAATTCAATAATTTTCTAATTGCAGTCTTCGTGTTCAGTGTGAATATTTTGTTTCGGTCTTGTGAATCTTAATGCTAATTATAGGTTATTTTATAGAAAATATTTTTTAGTGCGTATGACTGATAAATATCAATTTCATTATGGTTTGTCCAGTGCAAAGTTATTTTAATATTATTTATTAAAGTGTTTTCCAAACAATGCAAAGTATTGAAATTTGTTTGGGTTTCTTTGTACACAAACAATTTGAGGTATTTATATAATTTTCAGTAGGAAACATGCCTTTGTGCACTTGAATAATTTATATAAATTTGAAGAAATTCTGAAACTATTTATAGAAATTAGAGAGAGGATAGGCAGACATACAGACGAATTTATAGTCAGACAGACGAATACAGTCAAACTGACGAATTTATAGACAGACAGCTAAAGTCATAAAAAATTTTAAACTTTATTCCCGTTAAAACGGAAATTAATCCTACAAAAATCTTTGTAAGAAGCTATATATTTCTTTATTATGATAATGAAACTAAAATAACCGATAAACTAAATTAGTTGGTACATTTCTCATATACTTTTTAATATCATAAATCAGTATCAGGTAGAGCAAATAGCTCATAATGTAAAAAAAATATATATTTTAGAAAGAATTTCCTTAAAATTTGATAGATACTAATTCCTATCAATATCTCAATAAAACTTATTAATGAACTCAGCAATCATAGAGGACATTGTAAACAAGAGGTGACTTGAAATTTGGTCATCACGAGAACTTCGAAAACATTAAATTATCACGAACCAAAATTGTGCAGAAGAATTATTAAAAAATTGGATAAGTTCGTTGGGTAGCATTATTTGTCATCTTGTTTCAAATAATGCTGACTTACAATTTTGTCATTTTGATATCTTCCCAGATAATCTATTAATATGAACCAAATTTTGAACAGTGTACTGAACATAGACATATTTTGGAATATTTTGTTAAGGAACAAGATCCGCAATCTTATTTTTAAATGATAGCCACCTGAAGTGTTCAGTCTCATAAAAGTCTATTTATTCAACAATTTCTTAGAATCTTGATATATACATATATAGCCCGTATAAGTCTCAATCAAGTTTTTAATCGTTTCTCAATCTAATTTCAAAATGTCTACCCCTATAAGGGATTTTACTCAATTTTTTATTTCGATTCAGCCATTAGTAATATGATGTTCGCTGATTGAAAGTAAATATTAATAACACCACACATTTCTTTTTTTTCCCCTTTATTTGGATAGATATTTTTGAGAGAGAGAGAGAGTTGGAGGATTGAAATTTAGTTCATTCTATCAACGATAAATTTTCACGATATTTATTGGCGGTTATCATGCATATTGTTTGGCTAAAAACATGGGAAAACTAATTTTTTTAACGCTTGCTCGTGGGAAGTTAAAATTACTTAGTAAACTGCTTACATTTTATTAGACATTAATGTTTTTTTTTAATATTCTAATAACTCTACGCTGTGTCTAATATAGTATCACAAGTACCCTAAAAATGGCTTTCCATTAAATTTAATACCATGCATGTTATAATTTAAAAAAAAAGGGATAAATTATTTTAGCATTTTTTAAAACTTTATATCCATGAGTATAAGTTGTAGCATCATAAAAATTTATACAAGTAATTAGCAGAAGCTGATAATCGCATATTACAACCAGAACGTATTACAAGCATTAATATTTGCAAAGGTATTCCAAATATTTTGATTTTTCTTTAATTATTTACAGGTCTTTTTTAAGTATTTGGAAAAAAAAACTTCTGTCGAAATATATACGGTGTAATACGTTTTTACAAATCTAAAGATTTAGGAAGATTTGTCAAGATTTATTCAAGATATCTGAAATCCGGTTATTCATCGTAAGGCAGTTTATATATATATTGTAAAATTAGTTGTAACATCAGAATTTTTGAAAAGATTGTTTTAATAAAATTAATTATATTGTCCCCCACTGAGGAATATTAAGAAAATTGAGAATTATTTAAATCATTCCGAAAAACAAAAAAGTGTTTTATCAATAGACAATTGGGCAGTAAACAATTATCCACTGTTAAAAATGGTTTCTTAAAAATGAGCTAAATTGTCTCAAAATAGCTCAGAAACAATATATACTTAAATTTGAAAACTCATGTCAAACATGAGAATATTGGTAATCTTATTGATCAACCCCATTTTTGAACATGTCAATATACTCAAAAATGAGTACATGGGTTTTCAAATTTAAGTATATATTGTTTCTGAGCTGTTTTGAGACAATTTAGCTCACTTTTAAGAAACTATTTTTTACAGTGTACAATTCTCAAATTTAGTTTTTCTATAAGAAACTTTTTTTTTTGTTTGTTTTATAAAATATTTAATTTTCATGAGTGCGGGTCCTGTATTAAGCAGCTTAGAAATCTTCTTAATACATTGAATTTCAAGAAAAAAATAATACTATTAACTAATTGCATCAACAGTGTAGGCAACTATATTAAAAAAGCTGTAGTGAGAGACATTTAATTTCACATCTCAATGCTATTTGTCAGAATGTTTTAATAATGTTCGATGTGTACTCTGTGAAACACCTTGCTTTCACGAATATTTAACCACTGATTTCTATTACCCATAGCGCAGTACTAGTGCGATGTCAAACCCAACCAACCAATGAACCCACTGACTCCTGGTATTTTAAGAAGAGATTTTATTATGTATTTTTATGTCAAGGAAAATATCTTTTGGCACTTTGGAAATGAGTTCTAAGTATAATATAAAATAATTATAAAGATTTTATTTTAAAATAATTTCTCACTTTTATTTGTTTTCAATTTTAATTGTTCACGTAAAAACTGTAACTTCTTCTAACCCACATAATTGTAAGCTAATGTGATTCCGCGTGAACATTTCACGTCTGGCTGAACCCACAAATAGGAAACTCCCGTATATTCTTCGGTAACCGAAATTTCACTGCAACGACCCTATTGTCAAAGGCTGTAAGTTTCTCGAGCTCTCCAGCTTACGCAATCGCTCGTCTTATTTTTATTGTATCTATGTTCATATCGTAATATAAGTGCAACGTTAAACCCAACTTCCAACCAACAAACCATTGTATTGATGTTTACGTTTGGCAACTTTGTTATTGTTTACGAATTTGATTGTCGAAAGTAATTTATTTTAAGAAGCAAGTACTAAATATTAAGCAAATAAATTTCGAAAATATACATAAATCTATAATATTTTTTCGTTTTAAAGCATTTTGTATTATTTAAACCAAGCAATGTTAAATATTTAAGATTTTACACTGCTATTTCAGAGTTACAGTTTGTTATTTTAATTTGTACTTGAATAAGAATATGTTTGGCAAAATATATTTTAAAACATAATAAACATTGATTTTATTTCTTAGAAGAATAGCTGTGAATGTTTTTATTACGATTTTGTGAATTCAAAATTAATAAAAAATGAAGAAAAATAAAACTTCACATACTAGCCTGCTATTAACTAATCGCGAAAGAGAAAAACAATGTTCGATCAAAGATGCTAATCATGTAGACTTCACACATGCAGTTTTCCTCTGTTGATACTCGTGGTGACACTATATTTCCGGTTCGCGTTTTAGCTTCCCTGTCCTATCTGTATAGTAACCTGTGGGCTGAACCTTACCTACTGATATATAACCACTAATTATTAATCCTTTTATTTAATTATATTTATTTATGAATACTTATTTACTAATATTTCTTTACGGATTTTTTTTCTTTTATGAAGAAAGGCTACTAATAAATACTTATATGTAAAATACTTTAAATATTTATATGTAAAAGAAAATTAAAAGGAAAAAAAATATTTTAACAATTGCTATTTTACTATCATGTTTCATTGTAAAATCTGAGACACACACACACATACACAAAATAATAATAATAATAATAATAATTTATTATTATTATTATTATTTACTTGCTTCTCACTGTTTCAATAGTTTTGTAATCCAGTTATAAAAATCTAATTATGGAAAAAAAGAATCTTTATTTTCCTTTTTTATCTTTATTTATTATTATTATTATTATTATTTATGAACCGATATGTCAGTAAAATTTGTTTTCCATTCTTGATGAATGTTCCTTTATATTGCGTACATTTTTCGAAACAAAAATCATTATGGTTTACATAAAAAGTTCTTTTAAAAAGAGTAATTGGATTATCACACATCGTAAAAAATCCTTCAGAGATTTGTTTGTTTATTCACAGCTTAGATGTGCAATAACAGCCAGATTTCACTTTATTTTATTTTATTTTATTTTATTTATTTATTTATTTATTATTTAATTTAATTTAATTTTTTATTTTTATTTTTGGAAATGTAACATTGAATCACACTGCTACTTATTTTTTCATTGCAAACAAAAAAACATTTTTCATATTGGAAATGCTAAATTGATTATGTATGGATTCTGTAATATAATTTGAATGCTTCATTTAGAAATGTAACGTCATAACTGAGAGTGAAAAATATTCAGAATATCTGTCTTTGAGCCCCGTGCAACATTTTTTGTATTTAGATTTAGCAAGAAATTAAATATGAATCTTATTGTCAAAAAATAAAAAATAAAAATTTTAAATATAAAGTAAACATCATTTATTTGTTTCTGTAATAGGAAAAAATTTACGAAAGAGATGTCTCAGAATATAAAATTATCCAAGAATATTTAAATATTTTTTTTTTTTTTTTGTTAATTAAATAATTTATTTGCCAAATATTTCTTTCACAAAGATTTTATTAAGTAAAATCTAATAAAAATCTTTCATAAAAGAACACTTTAAAAGGGACAAATATTTCAATTTATTGGGTGTAGCAATAAATTAACAAGTCCTAAAGCCTGTTTTATAGAAATGAATATGTAATTAAAAGCTGAGAATAATACATTTATTCACAAAAAATATTATCCATTCTCATCTAACGATCTTTACTCTAATGATCCGGTAATTAAGGGATACTTTGAGTATAGAACGATTCGTATTTTAACGTTATGAATTCGTCTAACCATTTTTGGACTTCTTCCATTGTCGGGAAATATACCGAAGACGACGACTGCTTACTGACCGAAACAAATCATAAATCGAAGGAGCTACGTCGTGGCTATACACCGGATGATCCAAAACTGCTTAGCCAAGCATTGCTACAGTGTTCTTCACATAATTTGCAACATTATGGCCATATCACAATGGCCATATCACACGAGAGACTTTCATTCAGCATTTTACTAAACGCAGCATTATACCCAACATACTCAACCTGATTTTGTTCAAGGACAGCAAGTTTTCGGATGATCAACTTTTAAGAAACCGTTTAGAAAAAGCTGAGTATGTTGAGCGTGCTGATCAAAATTGACCAATAGGAGGAATAAACAGGATTTTTTCCCTGGAATACCTTTAGAGAAGGGAATACATCAGGCTATCAATTCGGGGAAACCCTACGAACAGCTGACCGGTTTCTCGTTCGTTCAGCATAGTGAACATGTTGCGTATAATGTTGTGTTGAGTATATATGCTCCCGTGTGATAGACCTTGTATCATCAAGGAGAAATTTCACTGGACAAAAACGTTTGCCAGTAAACACACATTTTCGTCCGATTTTCTCTTCCTGTGGCATGAATTGTTGCTTGTACTATTTAACAGTTACGCTGACATCGGGTACTAAGATTTAGTAATGGAGTACACACATCGTAACACACTGGATGTATGAGAGAATATTTTCGCCATGAATGGCTTGTTTTGGTGTTGATATTGTTGCTTCCCGGAATTCAGTTATTGTTTTTTGCGTTTAAAATTAACTCAACAAATCCCTTTTTTTATCACGCATTACGAATTTTCTACAAAAAAGATTTTGCATACTGCCTGCTTATGAGATTCATGCATATCAAAAGATACTCGCCGTTGTTTGTTTGTTTCAATTTATGTTGCATCTATCTTTCTGAATCTTTTCTACAGCACGAAAACGGTTAAAAGACATTATTTCTGATAATTCTTTTATTGTGTGTGTGTGACTGTGCTTAAAATACTTCTTTATCGATTTTTTTTTTTTAAATCCTTATTCTAAGCATTCAGTGTATCGTCATTATGTTTTGAATTGGTAACATTATAATCGCCACCGATAAAACGTTTAATTCAAAATTCGCGTATGCTTTCTCATGCAATATCTTCCTCGAATACATACGCGTTTGTTTAACATGCTTTTTAAGCATTTTTTCTATTGTGAAATACGTAATGAATGCAGTGACGAATAAATAACTTATTGTACGACATCTTTTACTTTCCAAACACGAACTTTACTTTCTTTCTTTAAATTTCTGCGCTGGTATTACAACTATGAACAAGTCCTTGTCTCACGACACAAACTCGATGTACTGATTGGTTTACTATTTCGCAGTTTGCGACACACAAAATTCACTTTAAAATTTCTTACTGCACTCAATGTTATTTTAAATATTGCTAATAATCAACTGATTTAATTATACGAATGTCCTGCATAAAACACTTTTTCACAAAACATCCTCAAGATTTCCAGTGGCTATCCTGTGGAAAAGATGTCATATCTAGGGTACTAATGAAAATAATATCATTTTAAAATTATTCTTTTAGAAAAAATGAAGAAATGGAATATATATAATTGTATCGTATATTTATTTATAAAATTATTATGCTTAACTACAGTAACATTCTAAAGTATGAAAGTAAATGTAAATGATAATGATAAGGTATTTATAAAAGCCTCGGATATTACATTATTGATGATTATTTCGTAATTATAAACCTGCATCTATGCAAAATTGACACATTTTACACCGTTAGTTATGTCTCGGAAAGCTGAAATTATAAAACAATTAGAGTTTTCTTAATTTCTCATTAAAACTATCGAATGAATCAGTATCAAAAAATAACTAAAATTAACCAGAGCTTTAGCGTTTTTCCCGACAAATTTGACATTATAAACCTCCAAACTTCCATAAAAATTAATCTTACAGTGTACTTTATACTTTGAAATATCATGTTATTTGTTAATATAAGCAATGTTAACATAAGCAGGAATAAGCGTTCCATTGATTACAATTTATTTAATTACGAAATCATACATTTTTTTTTTTTTTTTTTTTTTTTTTTTGCACTTTTCGTACATGCTTACTATTAAAACCAATTTTTCCGTGTTAAAAATTGAAATATTAGATTATATATTATATATTATATTAAATTCTATTCTTGTTTCTATTATTTATTTAAAATAATGCAGAAGTTCATTATCATCAAAGTTATTAACTATTGCTCAAAATGTAAAGAACTGAAAAGTGTTACAATTCCGTAGAGTGTCCTTTCTAAAAACATTTTAAGATCCTAAAATTATTTTTGTAAATAAGCCTGAAGTTATTGGGTAAAGAAATAATTTTAAATTAGCAAGATATTAACCTTTCTACCCTGTATGGGTCGATTCGACCCATTTTTAAAATTGATCTTTCGATATATTCTACAGATTTTAATTTTGTTTGTTCAAACATTATGTATGCCTCAAAAATATGCATTCGTTTAACATATTATGTTTTCAGAATCATTGGTTTGTTTTAAACCATCCCAAAAAAATATGTGACATATTCCCTATCTGGGTCGATTTGACCCACATTATTAACATGCATAGAAATGCTTAAAACACCAATTTTTTCTTTTGAGTAGACTTCATTTTAAGGAATAGTCAATAGATGGCGATAGTTGTCGGAAACGTAGATGTTCTACATTATATAACGGACATATTGCACCGTGAAGTTGCAGTAACATGGCGAATCGAAAGCAATGTCTTACAGAAGAAGAGATTAGAAAACTTTTGCAAGAGCTTAGTGATGAAGATTTGAGTGAAATAAGTGATGAAGGAGTAAACGAATCTTCAGAATCAGATCATTTATCCTAGGAAGAAAATTCTGACGAAAAGACAGATATTTCGGATACAGAACGAGACGTTGATGAAGCAGTATCTTCTTTTGTTAGTCGAAATAAAACTGAATGGTGTAAAGTCGCTCCTGCCACAAATAAAATGCTGTATCTACTACTGATATATGTATATATATATATCAAATAATTATGCCTTACGAAAAAATCCCTTACAATTCTATAAAAACTTTATAGAATTTTGGCCCAAAATCGCTATAGAATTATGGCACATTTATCTACAGATTCTATAGTATAGAAGACTTTTTTGTTGAAAATTCTAAAAATTTCTGTATAGAGTTTTATAAAAACTTTTCTGAAGATGTAATTTCATAGAAAAAAATTATATAATTCTATAGAGCTATAGAAAACATTTTCGTAAGGGATTATTTTGCATTTTTCCGATGTTCAAACTGAAAAAAAAAAAAAAAAAACATTCATGCTTTTTTCTTGCATTATAGGCAACATAATGTTATGAAACAGATTCCTGGTCCTACACGTTATGCAGTTCAGAGGATAACAGAACAGCCTATATCAGCAATGAATCTTTTCCTAACAGATGAAATGATGAAATTAATTTTAGAAGAAACAAACCGGGAGATGAAGCGAGTATCAGATGAAAAGAATAAAAAGTACACGTTAGTTTCTGCTGAGGAGCTTGCAGCCTATATTGGTAAATAAGTATTTATTGTTTTTTATATATGTATTTTTTTTTTCATCGTCAAGTAGACCATGATCTTTATTGTAATAATTTAGATTGTAAGTAATTTTTATATACTTTTGGATAGGTTTTCTGATATTAGCTGGTGTTTATAAATCAGCAGGGGAGTCCCTCAAAGAGTTATGGAGCGTAGAAGATGGCCGAGATATTTTTCGTGCAACTATGTCTTTACAACGTTTCGAAATTATTAGACAATTTCTGAGATTCGACAATAAAGAAAGCAGAATAAGTCGCCGACGCCGGGATAAACTTGCAGCAATACGATCATTTTTTGAGATGTTTGTTAATCAACTTCTAAAGATGTTCATTCCTTATGAAAATTTGACGATAGATGAACAGCTTGTGCCTTTCCGTGGAAAATGCCAATTTAGACAATATTTACACTGCAAATTCACGTGTCTTAAATTCAGTCATATAAGCGTCTTAAAATAGATTTAAGACATCAAAGTATCTTAAACGAAAAAATTTCAGTCACTTATGTGTCTTAAAATATAAGTAAGACACGATGCCGTCTTAATTTCAGTCAGGTATGTGTCTTAAAATATACACTGCGAATTCACGTGTCTTAAAATCAGTCACATAAGCGTCTTAAAAAGAATTAAGACACGACAAGTGTCTTAATTTCAGTCACGTAACGGTAGTGTCTTAATCTCTGCCGAGAGCATGTGCAAAACAACCTACCCAGCATGCATCACGACTACAGTTATGGCGGACTCCTCGCAAGGAAAAACTTTTAGATCCCATTTACAATTCAGTTTTAATAAAGTTCAACTCCCTGGTCAAAAGAGGAAATTACTAGGATAAGAGACGATCCTCTTGGCAACCGGTCTTTTACCCACAATTCCCTTGTAATCGCAGTTCACGGATTGTAAACAAAAACATGGCGTTGTTTGCAACGCCGGAGAATCGAACCTCGCCTTCGAACATCTACTGCGTAATGGATATATCAATCGATGATCCCACCATAACAGTGTAAAATTTTAAAAGTGACATTATTTTCCTTTTGCTCAGAGATGATTGCACGTATGCAGAGATGTGTGCACGTATTTTTTTGAATTTCTGCAAAAATATGAAGCAACCGAGACGGAAGTCATTTTGGTAAGTGATATTTATTTCCTTTTGTTCAGAGATGATTAATACGATAACTGATTGTTAATAATTAAGGATTAAACATGCATGCATACAAATAAGGGAGTCTTGTTAATCAAAGTATAACATTTTGCACAATTTTCAAAAAAAAAAAAAAAAAAAAAATCAGTAAATAATTAGTTCATTGTTTAATCGTTGTTGCGTGTGCATAAAGTTTAGTATTATCTTCCAGAAGTAATTTAATGTAGACAAGTAATGTATAAAATGCTTATACATTACATTGTACAATCAAATAAAAGTTTAAGAAACGTTTTCTTGTGATATTTCAGCAATTGCTGTTAAAGAATTTAAGTTATGAGACATTTTCTTTTCTGTTTGTTATTTCATTTAGTAGTATATGCTTTTATCGAAATGAAGTTTAATAAATATGTTTAGGAGGATACTGTAATACCAACAATGTTACAGTATGCCTATTCCTATTTATCTCTCAAATCTGATATATAGCTAAATTCAATAATAAAGTGTCTGAAACATTTAAATTGCATGCATCTTTAATTATTATTATTTTATAAGCAGATTAGGGGTCTGTCTAGACTTTTCAGACAGAGACCAGGGGTCGATCCAGGCAAAAATTGGGTCCCCTTTGCTGCCCCTTCACAAAATTCCACATCATAAAAGGGGACCCTTCACAAAATTTAAATCCATTAATGGGGACCCTTCACAAAATTCAAATCCATAAATGGGGACCCTTCACAGAATTCAAATCAATAAATGGGGACCCTTCACAAAATTTAAATGTATGAAATGAGCCTTTTTATTTTATAAAAGTAATCCTTTTTCTATATTTTCAGTATTTTTAATTAATTGGTTCAATTTGATATTTAAAATCTACTTACAATGACTGTTAAAATGGAAGGTTTTACACGATCTTTTTTTTTTTCACAAAAATATTTTTTTTTTTTTTTTTTTTTCACAAAAAGGGGACCCAAAATTTAAAACCTGGATCGACCCCTGGAGACCTGTTATTGAGAAATTGTGAAAAATCTACACATAATTTTGTGAATCAAATAGTAATATCAGGGATGAGATTTTTCAGATGATTTCAGCTTTTTTGTACATTTAGCTTTTCAGCTTTTAAATTTTTTTTTAGCTTTTTTTATGTTTCTAATGTGCATTTCTTCATTTTTTATACATTTAAGGTTAAAATAAATATTTATTACTCTAATATAATAGATTTTGTCATCAAAATTCTAATGTTTAATCTCAACGTCTTGTCTTTGCGTACAGTTTCAGCTTTTTTGTATTTTTGCTAATCTCATCCCTGTAATATGAAAATCAAGTCCTACTGAACTTTTTGGCTAACTTTGGCCGAACTTTTCTCTCTCTCTCTCTCTCTCTCTTTTTTTTTTTTTTTTAAAGGTAATTTTGCAATCATTTTAGACAATGAAAGTTCACTTTTGTAGAATTAAACTCACACATACACACAGAAACCTTTCATAAATTAGAAATTGAATAGCAGCTGTTTAGGGGAAATACAGCAAAGCACATACGATTACTCAAGTGGCCTTTCGCTCCGTAGAAAATTAGGTTTCGAAGTAAAAGAAATTTATCAAAGGTCTGTTTTTACGAGAAAAATTTTTGTGAAGGGTCCTGTTTGAGGATAAAAAAATTCTGTGAAAGATCCTTTTTTAATGTATAAAATTTTGTGAAGGGTCCTTTAACAGACCCAGTTTTACCTCTGGACAGACCCCTGTAAGATACATATTAAATGGGAAAACAGCAGATAAAATATAATATATGATAAAAAGTAGATATTTTTCCTGAGTATGTGAAATTAAGTATCAATAAAACAGTGAAAGTTTTTAAAATAAAAATTAAAACTTTGAAAAGGCAAGAGAAATGATATATAGTTATATAAATGTTATACAGTCGAACCTTGTTAACGTGAATCTCAAAGGGGATAAAAATTTGTACCTGCTTCGGTAACTAATCTTTATGTAATTAAACTAATCTTCATTTTGAAAGTTATTATGGAAACATTATGTTAAAAGTAATTCATGTTAACAAGGTTCAACTGTATTTAATAATATTTGGCAGGAAATTTCTGTTTTGCAAGCTACATTATATAAGAATGAAGTATTGACTTCTTTATTTCCTTATTTAATTTCATGGTGATTTGGTAATCTTTTCTTTCTTTCTCTTTTTTTTTTTTTCACTTTTTCTTTTTTTAGTGAAAAGTCTTTAGACTTTTTACCGTGTTTTTATTAACTTCGATTCTTGTTTTCTTTGTTTGTCCAGTACAAATCTTGCAATCGATTTTTAACTAACTTCCCAACTAGCTAGACATTTGAAACTTTCAAAATAGCTCAGAACATGGTGACAATGCATTTTTTAAATACTTTTAGTCAACTGGTTCTGGTCCCCGCTGCCCTCAGCAGCGTTTATGTGATTCGACAAAGAATTTATTTAACTAACTTCCCGACTAGCTAGACATTTGAAATTTTCAGAATAGTTCAAAACACGACTACAATGCATTTTTTAAATAATTTTAGCCAACTGTTTTGGGTCCCCACTGCCTTCGGTAGCGTTTATTATGTGGTTTAACAAATATGTAACTTCCCGACTAGCTAGACATTTGAAACTTTCAGAATATCTCAGAACATGGTGAAAATGCATTTTTAAATACTTTTAGCTAACGGTTACGGGTCCCAGCTGCCTTCGGCAGCGTTTATCATATGCTTCAAAGATCATTTAACTTCCCGACTAGCTAAACATTTTAAACTTTCAGAATAGGTCAGAACACGGTGACAATACTTTTTTTAATACGTTTAGCCAACTGTTTCAGTACCCTGCTGCCTTTGGTAGCGTTTATATGATTCAGTGGCGGATTGAAGGGGGGGGGGCTTCCCCCCCCAAAACACTGACATTTACAATTGAATATTGCAATTGTAAATTTTTTATTGGTCTAGAATAACAGTTTTAAAAATCTTTGCCCTCCCCCCCCCCTTCAAAGTGAAGTTCTGGATCCGCCACTGATATGATTCAGCAAAAAATTTATTTTACTAACTTCCCGACTAGCTAGACATTTAAAAATTTCAAAATAGCTCAGAACACGGTGGAAATGCATTTTTTTTCATACTTTTAACCAACTGTTTCAGGTCCCCGCTGCCTTTGGTAGCATTCATATGATTCAACAGAAAATTTAAAACATGATATAAAAAAAAGTTGTTTTTATCTTGTAATATTTTTATTGTATTTCTAATATTAACAATATTCTTTTCTAGATACAACAAATGTTGCAGCTGAAGAATTACCTGTATTTTCAGTATATTAGAGATAAATTTCAGGAGCCATCTGAAATGGTTTCATCCCCTGCAATATTACAGACTGAATTCAAGGTAAGATTTTTATTATTTTATATTATTAAAATTTTATTTATTTATTTATTAAGTTACTTAAAAGCCTTTTCATAAATATTTTAAACTTTCTGCATAATCAGGGACAAAATTTTAAATGCACAAACGTGTCAGTTTTTTCTTTACATTGAAGCAATTATTTACATTGAAGCAAAAATCAAAGAGTGTTTTCATTTTTCTATAAATAATTTAACCTGTATTTAGAGTTGTAAACTGATGTATATGTTGAAACGTTCAACATAAATAAAACCAGAAATCCACACATCAAAACGAATGTAAACAATGAAATTTATAGTTTTCAAGAAAAGGAAAAAAAAAAAAAAAAAAAAAAAAACAAGGTAGAACTTATTTTAGTGGTGGTATTTTAGAAATTGAATCTAATAAGATTAAAGAAAGTTTATTTTAAGCAAGATCCAGATCTTCAAGGTAAATATCTAAATTCTTTTAAACCAGTAGTATTTGTGCTTGAACAAAAAATGATTTCATATACTGAAAAGAAAAAAAAAAAATCATTTGGCTTTACCTATAATTCTAAACTATAATAAAAATTGCAAGTTTATAATAAAAGTTATTATATCAGATGTATGTTTACATATACTCAATTTTGTATTTTGCCTTATGGAACAATTTTTAATTTGTTAAGTGAAAAGAAAAATACTTACATTGAATTTTATATGTATACTATATTTATACTTTTTACTTGCCTTCATTTATTTTTAAATATTTCATGTGTCTTATATCTATATGCTTGCTCATATGTCTTCACTATCATTTTTAATGCATTACGGCTTTAAAATTTTAATTTAAATATGCAAACAATAAAATACCCAAAATCCACAATATTCTAAAATCTGCACAATCTCTGGTTCCAAACTGTGCAGATTTCTGGGAGTGTACTGTATATATTTTTAAATTTTTGAATATTACAATATTTCTAGGTACACTAATATCAATATTCAATTGTTTATTAATATTTTTGTTCGAATTCTTTCTTCCCCTCTGTCATTAGCAGTTTGTGCTAGCTAATCCCCTTCCCCTTTTTTTGTTTTTGTGTCATCAATTTTCAATTAGTAAAACAGAAAAAATGATATTAGTGATAGGTATTTATGTATAATTTAAAATTTTCTTGAATTTTTCTATATTTATTATTATGCTAAATATTTCACTTTATATTTAAAATAAATTTAAATATTTGTATACTTATAACACAGTCATTAAATGGATCCTTCATAAATCCTAGTTATTTTTAATACTACTCTTATATATGTACTAATATATATTTTTTAAAACACGCTCATTGCTCAATCCCCCAGTAGCAGAATTTTATCTGCCAATCTGCGACAGCTATTTAGGTATCAGAAAATAATCTGCATCATAATTTTGCAATAATAATTAACTGAAAAAAATATTGCCAGATTCAGTAAACATATTTTTGATCCCAAGTTTGTGTTTATCTAATGTTAGTTAACCAGATATGATCAAAGCATTGTAATATTAAAATTTTAGTTAAGGTAAAGTGTTGACATTATTTATTATTCTTGATATCACACAAGAAGAAATATGTCCATGATTTTGTTCATAGCTCCAGTAAAATGTTTGTATGTAAGGGACTCCAAATTGAAATTAATGCAGCTTTCAAAAATTATAACTAGATGTAGAACCATTAAGAAATATAAACACACTCTTATCAACAATTCCAGTTTGTTCGTCATTGCCATCTGTACATTATCTTAAATTGCATTTTGCTCACTTTCTCAGTGACCAAGTCCCAACTTTTACAGGAAGCTTCTGATATTGGAATTGTGTGTATAAGTGACTTAATAAGTACAAGTATTTTCTTTTAAAGATCACCAACGGGTTTTTTTGTATGAAGACTTCATGTCATATGTGATCCCTATCAAAATTTATTTATGCTGCGAATGAAGGATTGAAAAGCACAAAATTTCTGTAGAGCGCTTGATCACCAATCGTTAGGGATAGAGGAGGGGGGGGTCGCACAATTTTTTTTTTTTTTTTTTATGAGTGAGTGTTATTGAGCAGTTCTAATTATAAGTTTTAGAATGCATTAAAGTTAGTTCAAAAAGAATATTGATATTTATGTTGTATTGTATATGAAGAAAAATTCGAAATCGCAGTGCTTCGCAGATCATTAGAAGAAAGTGTGTGTGTGTGTGGGGGGGGATAAAACATATGAGTGAGTGATATTGAACAATTCTTCTTTTTATTATTTTTCTTCTCTGGAATCTAATTAGGTAAGTTTAAAAAAAGTTGGCATTTGTTTGTAGATGGAGAAAAATTAGAAATTGCAAGGATTACAGATGGCATTTGATCGCCGATTGTTGGAAGGGTGAAGGGACCCACAAAAAAATTATTCAAGTGAAAGATATTGAACAATTCTACCTCATTATGGGTTCCAGAATCTAATAAAGCAAGTTTAAAATGAACATTGACATTTGTATTGTAGATGGAGAAAGATTAGTAATCACAATGCTTCTGCAGGACGTTTGATCTCTGATCATCAGCAAATGGGGGGGGGGATAAAATATTATACTAGCAAACCCATGGGAGATATTCGCACTTTCTTTTTTTTCTTATTTATCTTTAAAATTTGAAAGTTGAAACTCATAAATGTTATACCAATTTCACCACCTAATTAAAATTTTAATTTACCAGAAGCTAAATTATTATTAAAACCAAATTAATATTGTACAATAGGGAAGCCAAAATCATTCAAAGAAAGGATTCCAAATGAAATGCATTGTTCATGACTCAATTTTCATTATTCCACTGGCAGTACAGCTTTAATATAGGACACCCACGACGCCTTTTAAATTTTTGTCATCATGTTGGAGATGACTTTCTATTAATTTTGGTATAATTTTTGTTGTTGTTGTTGTTTTGTTTAAAAATAAATAAATAAATAAAATAAAATAATTCCTATTTTGATTATAATTTTTTTATGATTGTGTTTTTTAGTCAATTTATGACACAAAAGTTCATAATCTATATATATCTTTAAATTATTGCTAGGTTTAAAATGACACTTGCAAAGATTTTGAAGAAACAATTGTTAAAAATCCTTTGTTTATTTTAAGAAAAACTATTAAAGACTATTTTGTCTCATCAGACAAATCTCGTCATCTTTTCTTGTTAGTCCATTGAGCCAAGTCCGCGTGCTTAAATATTGTCCATGTATAATTATTTTTTATTCTCGCGTACCGAATCCTTTCGACAAAAAATAATTGAAACTGGTCCACGTTAGAGAAATATTATATAGATTACACTCATCATTTTTTATTGTACTGTTTCAAAATAAAGTATTAAAAAAAAAAAAAAAAAAATTCCTTTTTAAAAAAATCCATATATTTAACAGCTGACAATTTTTTGAATGTCAAAACAGAATTTAAAAATATGTATTAGTTAATGAGTTATAAGTAAACAAAATTTCCCATAGAAAGGGTCGATCCAGGTTTTAATTTTTGGGGGTCATTTTTGCTTTTATATGATTCGACAGAAAATTTATTCAACTATCTTCCCAACTAGCTAGACATTTGAAACTTTCAGAATTGTTCGGAACATGGTGAAAATGCATTTTTTAAATGCTTTTAGCCAACTGTTTCGTGTTTCTGCTGCCTTCGGCAGTGTTACCAATACAAAGCTTGCAATCAATTTTTCACATTTCTCGATTAGCTAAACATTTGAAACTTTCATGATAGCTCAGAACACAGTAACAATGCATTTTTGCACTACTTTTAGTCAATTGTTTTAGGTCCCTACTGCCTTCGGCAGCGTTTATATGATTCAACAGAAAATTTATTTAACTAACTTCCCGACTAGCTAGACATTTGAAACTTTCAGACTAGTTCAGAACACGGTGAAAATGCATTTTAAAAAATACTTTTAACCAACTGCTTCGGGACTCTGCTGTCTTCGGCAGTGTTACCAGTACAAAGCTTGCAAACGATTTTTCACTAGCTTCCCGACTTACATTTGAAACTTTTATAAGATCTCAAAACACGATAGCAATGAATTTTTTTAATACATTTAGCCAATTGTTCCGGTTTCCTGCTGCCTTCGGTAGCGTTTATATGATTCAACAGAAAATTTAGAAACATGGTATATAAAAATTTTGTTTTTTATCTTGTAATTATTATGAATCTTATTTTCATGAAGGAGCCCATTTTTATGAGTTTGAATTTTGTGAAGGGGTCCATTTTAGAAATTTGAATTTTGTGAAGGGGCAGCAAAAGGGTCCCAATTTTTGTCTGGATCGACCTCTGCATAGAATAACATTGGCTTGGGCTTCCAGTGGTGGTAAGTGTGGCAAGCCATTAAAACCAATAACTTTGATTTTAAAAAGAAGTGATTTAAATCAAAGGTTTCTTTTTTTCTTTTTTTTTTTTTAAATAATCACTTGTTTTATATCACTACAATCCTGAACAGAAATAGAATTTATTATGATAATTTTCCAATTTTCCTGAAAATTAAAAAAAGCGAAAAAGGTTTAATTTTAGAATTTAGACTCTGAAAGAAGTCTCATGATAGAAGAAATTATTCAAAGTGAAATATCAAGATAAAAAAAAAGAAGCACAACAGTAATGCTGAATAAATCGTTTTTTCTGCTTATTATTATTATTTTTAATGCTTTAATCATAATGCTTTTATTTATTTATTTTTTAATACTTTAATCATGAAGCTTTTTCAATAATTTTGTTACAGTTACATTTTTATTGATATATTGAGGGTAAAAAAAAAAACTTAGTGTGAATTTTTTAATGATTTTGTATTTTTATTAATCTTTGGATGTTGTTATCACATTATTCAGCTTCGTCTTGCAATTTTATTTCAATATTGCCACTATTATTATTTGTTGAACCATGTGAAAAATTTGGGGGTAATATATTTTCGAGTGTGACTTTTTAAAACATAGTGGGATTCTCACAATTTCACCCTCTAAAATGAACCCTGATTAATACCCAGAATGTTTGTTCAAATATTGTCCATAAGTTGAAATATATACTTAAACATTCTTTTGTGATTTTTTACTTATTTACTGAAATATTCCATGCTTGAAATGTATTTAATTACCAAGCATTTATTGTTTGTTTGGAAAGTCGGGTTGAATCGTTTCATATTATTATCATTATTTCATCTGTTTCAGGTCCATCACATCAGACTTTAAGAAGGAAAGAAACTTTAAAGAATGTGATTCTAGAAATATTATGAAGAAATGCTAAAATTAGAAAAGAAGCACTTTATATTGTTAAATAAATCTTTAAATTTACTGAATAAATTGTTTTATTTATTTATTTTTCTTAAATCGTTCTTGTTTGAACATTATTTTCATTCCCCCCCCCCCCCTATGTTAATCTGTATGCTGTTAAAGTTTTTTATTATTCAGATTCACTGTTTTAATAAAAAATTAAAAATATTACTTTAAAGTAAAATATATATGAGTTTTTAAGATAATATGTTCAATGTAAAAGATATATTTATTATCTCTTAACTTGATGTTTTGTGTCAATAAATAAATAAATAAATAAATAAAGTAAATAATAATAATAATTTGCAGTAGAAGGTGAAATGTTAAAAAGAAATGCCTGTTGATGAAATATTTTTTTTTTTCTGCAAAATATGTATCAAACAGTCCAGAGAAAAGAAAGAAATTTTGCATACTACAGTTTTTATAGCATAAGTAAACAACTAAGTGCATTTTTTGTGGTTTTTAGCCAGAAAATAAAATATTAAAAATGTGAAAAATAATTTTTTTTTAAATGAGTACTAATCTAACTATTGTGAATTTTCTGAATGTGAAATATATATATATATTATATAACAAATAATTTTAGAAACAAATTTCCCCATAGAATAACTTAGGCTTTGTTTGTCGGTGAGATTAGATATTGCCTGTTCTTAAAGGAGCTTGGCACCACAGAAGTAGTTTTCATATTAAAACTTATTTTTCCATGTAATATTTATATGATAAATTGAACTATATTATGTTTGTTCCATAAAATATATATTTAGTCAAGAATTATTGTAGTTTGTGATACATTTTTTTAGAGACTTGAAATCTTTTAATTGCATTTTTTCATAAAATCATGATCTTAAAAATGCTAAATTTTCTACAAATATTTAAGGAAGACTAAATATTTTTTTGGATGTTTATAAGAATCTACTTAAAGGATTTCGCAGTATCATTAAAAGAAAAAAAAAAAAAAAATCAAAATTTTACATAAACACATGCATTATTATTATTTTCTTAAAAACTAGTTGTTAATAAATTTCAAAATCCATCCCTAATTCTTTTTAGGAGGTTGTATTAAACATCCAAAAAAATAAGTCTTCTTGTAGAAGTTTTAGTGTTTTGAAGATCATAAATTCCCTCCCCCCCCCCCCCCCAAAAAAAAAAAAAAAAAAAAAAATGAAAACTGGGAATACGCAATTTAAAGTTTTCATATATGTAAAAAGTATATCAAAAACCATAATATAATTATTCCCTGAATATTATATATTTTATTTACAAAACCTAATTATTTACAATTTAAAAATATTAAATGGAAATATAAGTCCTATAAGAAAAAGGTATTTTTAAAAAGGTAAACTTGTCTTTTTTTTTTTTTTTTTTTTTTTTTCCCAGTTTGAAACTAACTCTAACTTTTGATTGTTGAGGGGGGATCGGTGCAACTCCATTCATATAATCCTTTTCTTTTCTTTTTTTTCCAATATATCTTTTAAAGCACATTCTAGGAAATTCTAAAGATTAATTTTAGTTGAGGTTTTAGAAAGGCGAAGGGCCTTTTTTCAATAATTTCTCTTATGACAACATCTCAATTGTTTTCTCTGCTTATTTTCATTTAAGAGCAGATAATATCTAATCTCATTCATAGTCAAAGTGTATGTTATTTTATAGGAAAATTTGTGTCTACAATTACTCATTAGCTAACGTATTATATATATATATATTTTAAATCTTTCTTCATATTCAGAAAATTCACAATTGTTAAATTAGTATTTATTTTTTAATTTTTTAATATTTCACTTTTAAAGTTTAAAAAAAAAAGAAAAAAAATCACTAAGTGCATTTTTTGATTTTTTTTTAGCAAGATAAAATGTTAAAAATGTGAAAACAGAATTAAAAAAAAATTACATTATTATATTAACAATTATTCATGAAAAGAAATTTTCCCCATAATAACATGGGTTTTGGCTGCTGGTGAGATTATGTATTGTTTGTTTTTAATAAGACTTGATACCACTGATGTAGTTTTCATATAATATTCCATTTAATATTTATAAATTGAAGTATATTAGGTTTGTTCAATAAAATATATATTCAGGCAACAATTATGTTTTTTTATTCATTTTTTATAGACTTGAAATCTTTTAATGGTTTTTGTCAGTTTGCATTTTTTCATAAGTTCATGATTTTCAAAATGTTAAAACTTCTATAAATATTTAAAAATAGTTGATAATTTTTGGATGTTTATAAGAACTTACTTAAAAGAATTAGGTTTTATTAAACATCCTGAAAAATTAGTCTTTTCTTAAATATATGTAGATGTTTAGAAAGTCTTTATTTATCAACCTTAATTAATTTAGAAAATTTGGAGTGGAAGGATGATTTTTATACCAACTATGTGAAAAATACCAGAGCTAAATATGTAGATGTTTTAGCATTTTGAAGATCATGATTCCTTTAAAAAAAAAGAAATATGAAAACTGAGACTATGCAATTTTGACGATTTCAGATCTGTAAAAAATAGATCGAAATCCATAATAATTGTTCCTTGAATACATATTTTATTTAACAAACTTAATATAGTTCAATTTATAAACAAATTTCCCCATAGAATAACATAGGCTTTGGCTGTTGGTGAGATTAGATATTGTCTTTTCTTAAAGTAGCTTAGCACCATTAAAGTAGTTTTCATAAAAAAAAAAAAAAAAAAATTAAAAAAAAACTTATTTTTCCATATAATATTTTTAAAATAAATTGAACTATATTTTGTTTGTTCCATAAAATATACATTTAGTCAATAATTATTGTGGTTTTATATGTATATATATATTTTACAGATTTGAAATTTTTTAATTGCATTTTTTCATAAATTTGTGATCTACAAAATGCTGAAACTTCTACAAATATTTAAGAAAGACTTAATATTTTTTTTTTATGTTTATATGAAACAACTTAAAAGAATTATCAGGGATGAATTTTGCAATATCTTTAAAAACAAACCATATTAAAAATAAATATTTACCCCCCCCCCCCCAAAAAAAAAAAAAAGGTTATTACATGAGCATGCATTATTATTTTTTTTTTTTTTTTCTTTCTTTAAAGCTAATTAATAAATTTCAAAATCCATCCCAAATTCTTTTTAGTAGGTTGTATTAATCACTAAAAAAAAAAAATGCATATTTTCTTAAATATCTGTGTAGGTTTTAGCAATCTGAAGATCATGAATTCCTTAAAAAAAAAAAAAAAAAAAAAAAAAAAAATAGGAAAAACTAATAATTCGAAATTTGAGGATTTCAGATCTGTAAAAAATGTATCAAAAATTATTGTTCCTTAAATATGTTTCATTGAACAAATCTAATATAGTTAAACTTAAAAATATTAAATGGAAATGTAAGCTTTTATATGAAGCCTACTTTAATGGTGCCAGGTCCTTATAATATTTTTTTAAATACTTTTTTTGGATTTTGTCAACAATGGCTGCCAAGAAAAAAAAAAAAAAAAAAGTGGTTAAAAATGGCAGCTGAAATCAGTGGTCAACAATGGCTGCCAAGGAAAAAAAAAAAAAAAAAAAAAAAAAAAAAAAAAAAAAAACAAGTGGTTAAAAATGGCAGCTGAAATCAGTGGTCAACAATGGCTGCCAAGGAAAAGAGAAAAAAAAAAAAAGTTATAAAAAATGGCAGCTCAAATAAGTGGTCAACAATGGCTGCCTTTTAAGACACTTCACGTGTCTTAAATTCAGTTACGTTCCCGTCTTAATTTAAGACGCTTCACGTGTCTTAAAATTTAAGACGCGAATTCGTGTCTGAAAATAATGACACCCATTTCAGACGCTTATGTGTCTGAATTTAAGACACATGAATTTGCAGTGTACCATCAAAGCCGATGGTGAAATACGGAATCAAATTATGGTTAATGTCTGATGTCAAAACAGCTTACGTTTATTCTGCTGAAGTATATACTGGAAAACTTTCCGGTGGGGAGCGCGACATAAATCAAGGAAGAAATATTGTTTTGCGTCTAGTCCAATCAATTGAGGGTACTGCCCGGAATATTACAGTTGATAATTTTTTCACAGATTTTGTTCTAGCAGAAGAGTTATTGAAAAGAAGACTAACAGTTGTTGGAACGGTTAGAAAAAACAAGGCATTCATACCTTCTGAATTTCAATCATCGCGCCACCGAGAAGTATTTTCATCGTTATTTGGATTTCAGAAGGATAAAACCCTTGTCTCATATGTACTAAAAAAGAATAAATCAGTGATTCTTCTCTCCACTATGCACCACGAACCAAAAGTTTCATCGAAAAAAGAAAAAAAGCCGAAATAATTTTGTATTATAACAAAACTAAGGGTGGAATGGATACGACAGACAAACTAGCCGCTACTTATACATGTAAAAGAGGAACAAGAAGATGGACGGTGTGTTCATTCTACAACATCATTAATCTGGCCGCAATTAATGTTTTTACGGTTTTTATGCATGTGAATCCAACGTATAATGAGCGCAAGGTTTTCAAAATGCGTCTCTTTCTAAAAGAACTTGGAAAGCAATTAACAGAGGGACATAGAAATGTTAGAGAAAATGGAAATATGTCAGTAACAATACAAAAGAAATTAATACCTGCAAAAAAAAGGATACTTCGGGCACCGTCCGAATACCTAAGCGAGGAAGATGTAAAGAATGTGGCCCTAAGAAAGATAGAAAAACTCAGACAAAATGTGCATCATGCTTGTCATTTCTCTGCCAATAACATGTTAATATTTATTGTAAGTCTTGTTTACCATAATACATATTCTCAATAATAATGCAATTATTATATGTAAATGAAAATTATAAATAAAATGTTGGAATAATTCATGTTGTAATATATTCGAAATCTTACAAGTAATCAAATGATTTGTCAAGAGAGTGGGGGAAGGGTTAATAAAAAAAGTGGAAAATAATGCTAATTAACTAAAATATGCTTGCTATAATAATAATTACTTACAATATATAAAATGAGCTCCATAGAAATTCTTTCTTAAGACCTAAATTCAATCTATACAAAGTGGGTCGATTCGACGCATACAGGTAAAACGTTAAATTTTTTCAACAGAGTAGGAAGGTTAAAAATGTTTTCCAGGATGATTTTTAAACATGTAATTAATCGATAAGACAATTAATGGCTGTTTTGTAGCTTATATCAGCTGCCTGAAAGCAACCTATGACCAAGTCCATAACTTGAACTTTTTGGTTCAGAATGATTAAGTAGTTGCTCCCTCGTGCTGCTTGTTTGGCTAGTTACAGTTTTGAAAATGCACTTAGCACACAAATCGACAAATTATGGCTTTAATTTCCTGACAAAATGTAAACTTTTAAATAAACAATAGCCTTTCCTATTTATAGGGTATGAGTATGAATAATTTTATAACGTAAAAAGCGATTCCACCCCGCAACAAAAAGATAGGTACAAAGGGATTTTTGATTTTTCATAAAATAACATTATCTAAATTGTGCTTATCATTTATTATTATCATAAAACAACACTTTTCCCGGACTAATTTTTGTTTTTAGACTAATTTAGAAAAGTTTTAAAACTAAAATTTTTCTAATTTAAGACTACACTCCGCGACAAAAAAAAAAAAAAAGGAAGAAAGGATTTTTTTAAATTTTTCATAAAATAACACTATCTAAATTGTGCTGATCATTTATTATCATAACAAAATATTATCATATCAAAAACATATTAAATATTTGAATCGTATTCAAAATATTCATATTCAAAAAAAAAAAAAAAAAAAAAAAACCTTTGTTTCTATCTTTTGCCGCGGTGTGTAATCTTAAATTAGAAAAAATTCAGTCTTATTTTTTTTCAAAATTAGTCTTAAAACAAAAATTACTCCGGGAATATTGGTATTTTGTGATAATAATAAATGATAAGCACGATTTAGATAATGTTATTTTATGAAAAATCAAAGAAAAAACCCTTTGTACCTATCTTTTTATCGCAGGGTGTAGTCTCTATTGCTAATAGGGAAACATAATAAAGTTACAGAAAGCTAATTTTTTTTAAGAAAATAAATTAATATTAAATATGATTCATTCCATGTATAACTATGTGCTATTCAGACTTGAAAATATTAAAACTTGTTTAATATTTCTTTTGAAGTCATTTATATCTCACAGTACGGCTAAGGGCGCGTTCCCTTTTAAGTATATTTTTATTAATTCAATTACAACGTAAAGAAAATATATTTGATGCTCATCATACTTAACACGTTTTGCAGAATATTTTGCCATGGGACATGAGTTCCTAAACCAGTGTGACTGGATATTAGACTTATTTAAAGCAATATTCTCTGCACAATTGTTACGAAAATTAGTAATATAGTATATGTCAGAAAGATGAATCCTTTACGTTATATGTAGATCTCTGTCAGATATAGCTTAATGGACTTGTATCACGAATTCCAGAATATGTCGCATAAATGAAAATATGTAATCTAGAGATTTATTGCATCTACCCCTTATTTTATAACCGAAATAAATTTCAAAATATTCTAACTAATTTTGCATCTAAAATAGGTCATCAAAATCTGAATAACATGTGAATGTGTATAATTATGTATTTCTTACTAAGTACCGACTTGTGAAAGTAAGCTTTCAAATGTACCAATATTTTAATTGTATAGGTGTTTATCGAAATTAAATGTCACAATACAATTCAACTGACATCTACATGCATTTATTACTATCTAAACATTTATATTTTATTATCATGTATTTAGCATATAAATGTAATACCAAAATAGTTTATCTTTTTTTTTTAATTTTACTACGAATTGAATATTTTACATTTTAATTTATTCCGGTAGCCTGCTTTATTTTCCTTATATATATATATATATATATATATATATATATATATGGGGTAGAGTGGGGATAAGTGCCTAATTTTCTTTACTGTAAAATATGTCACATCTGATTATTTATTTTAAGGTTCAGACTGAGTAAGATTGTATAACGTCATGCATATAAAATCATTAAACTGTTCTAAATCGGTTAGTTTTAAAGCTACGTATATATATATATATATATATTTAATGACCTATCATTAAATATATATATATATTTAATGAGCAGTGTTCTGACCAGTCATTGTTTTAAAAATCATCACTCTCACATATAATTATATTAAACTTTATCACATCAAAAACTGAGACACTATACACTAAAAATATACAATTTAAAACATTAAAATACACAAAACATAAATTTAAATGTTTCGAGCCTTTTACAGGCTCCTCATCAGTAAAACAAGAAAACTCCTTTAACAGAGTACAGCCTATTCACCGTGAACTGCGCATGCCTCATTAAGTGGGGAAAAATTATGAGGCAGATTATGAAAAATTATGAGATTTATGTTTTGTGTATTTTAATATTTTAAATTGTATATTTTTAGTGTATAGTGTCTCGGTTTTTGGTGTGATAAAGTTTAATAAATTTGTATGTTTAAAGGAGAAAAAATATTTAAATTAGTGTGCAAATATTGCGTATCTGCGTACAATACAATTCTGGCAGAAAAGGGAAAATATACAAAATTATGTTTTTAATGATTTTTAAAAATATATTTTAATTGTATTAGATATGAACTATGAAACAAACTATAGTTGAACATCGTATTTTAATTTTCGTGTATTTTCAATTCATTCAATCAAAAAAGAAAGTATATTTGAAAGTTCCACACTTTTCTTTCTCATAAATCAAATGAAATACAATTAATCTAAAGCATTATGTGTCACTCTTTTTATTTACCATGTTTTCTGTAACTTATTTAGCTTCACATTGTTAGAATAACTTTAACACAATTATATGAATCTAGTTATAAAAGAAATCAATATACGGCTTCTTTTCGTCAACACAACGAGTGAATAAATTTGTGTCACTTTCTCTAATAAAAGTTCTTTTCCATTCTTTTCATTTATAGGAAAAAGACTTTATTGTTTGCGTAAAATATGGTTCCTGATAAAATAATTAGATTATTATGTATCGTATAAACACAACCTCTGAGATTTTATTTGTTTGCACGTAGTTCAGATGCATAATCATAGCTTCATTTGTTTTTCCTTTTTTACAAACACATAACTCCATTACTTTAATTTTAATTTTACCACAATTTTATAACTCTTCTTTTAGAAAATTATATTTTTCAAAATTATTGTACTTTTTTAACAAAGAAATATAAAATAAGTCATAAAATGAAAAAGTTTTTATAAAGGTTTTAGTTAAAAATGTAATAAAATCTCTAATTTAGCGGATGAAAATAATATGCATGTTTCCAAAACTTCTACTCAATCAGATGAAAAGAAATGAGTTAAAATTCGAAAACGATTTGAAATGGAGTAGGGGATCCAGATTTCCCAGGCTTTTATCTCTAAGTATGTTTCTACTCTAGCATATATTTTCATCGGAGTTATACATGTATACAAAATTTGGGCCTAATCGGAACATAGAATATGAGTTAAATTTAAATTCTTATACTTAAACTAAACATATAGACATTACTCCAAGTTAAATAAAACTCTGTAATAATACATAAATTAATAAAAAAATAAAGACACGATGTAATTTCAAAATGTACTAAAATATCCATTTCAGTGTATGTGGATGATATACATGTATTTAAAACTTCACCTCAATCGAAGTGAAATGGTTTGAAATTCATAATGAAATTTTAAACTATAATTGTAGTAGGCTTGCAGTCCACCTTCTGTATGTCCTTTACTGCGTATGCATATTTTGTTGTATAAATTATTTATGTCTGCAAAATTTTATCTAAATTAAACAGTGGGAAATGGATTAAAATTCGAAAAATATTTTGAATTGGATTTGGAGGCCCATTGCTACTTCTACATGTATTGTTATCGGAGTTATGTTGGAGTTGTATATGAAAAATTTCAGATAAATCATCATATAAACATGCATTGGAAATGCGTTGAACACAAAGAATATGAGCAGTGAAAGACTTAGAATCATAAACAGTAATTTATTATTAAACATACTCATTTTTGAGAAATTTATAAAACACCAAATTACATATCGAAAAAATATGTTAATGCTTCATAAAAGCACGTAAATCAATCTTTGAAACCGTAACGTTTTACGTGCACACAAATCCTTGGTTTTATTCTTAACTGATTAATTTTATTATATCTGCAGCAAACATCAGGTTCATAAAACAAATAGTTTTCTTTAAGATTGACGCAACTTTTGTGAGCCCACCCTCCACAAATAATGCTCTGAATCTGTTTCTTTCAAGCTTTCACCACAGATGATGTCATAACTCTCTTGACTTCCTTCTCACATTTTTTTTTTCAGTTTTCACATCAGTTTTTGCTCTCATTTTTACGTCTTTTTTTAAGAAGAATACTTTTCACTCGCTTCTCTTGCTGCTATATTGTACATTCTACCTTTTCATACAGCTTCTCTCATATTCTTTTCCTAGAGTTCTGACTATGTTTTTTCATGTTATTCTGTTAACCAAAGAGTTTCAATTAGAATATGTCTTAGAAACAGCAAACTGTGTCCAAAACAACCCACTACATCTCTGCTCCTTGCAGCCCTAAAATCCTAGAACAAAACGTAAACTACCACAAATTTTTTTGAAGCTTAAGACTGCATATCAATCAGATTCGTTCTCTTTTCTTAACATGTAATCCTAAGGGGTTTGTTGTTTTGTTTCATATTATAAAAGCATCTTTTTTTTTTTTCAAAAATGAGGTTTTTTTTATTTTAATTTAACTCCTTGCATATGTCACATTTTATCATAGCGACCAATTTGAAAAAAAAAAAAGAATTTATTTCATTGCTTTTTTTTTTTTTTTTTTTTTTTAATGTTCAAAAGAACTATCTGAACTTATTTTATAAATTACTCCCTAAAATAAAATCCAACAAATTAAAAATGTGAAATTAAAAACATATGTATAATTTGAAAAACTTTCATTTGGAATGTGACATCTTTATAATACAAACCCCTTAAAAAGACCGCCCCCGGATGTTATTCCCCTTTAGTTCCAGGTCTTAAATGTAGGCAATTGCCTTTAACCCCGACAAAAACACAATTTATAATACAAAGTAAGGAAAACCCCCGTAGGGTTACACTGGATGGAAGAAAGAGGGAATGTGGCTGATATGTGGTACAGCCTTAGTTAAAAAAAAAAAAAATTACCAGTAGGTACAGATTATATCAGCAGGGTAATTTATAGTTTACGACCTACAATTTAAAGAAAAATAAATGTTTCTCAATAAAACAAAAGAATAATTTTCACTGTCAAGTAAACTATGATGGTCAGAAATTAACTTTGTTTACTCAAAATACAAGTAAATAAATAAATCTAAATTGACGGCTACGTGTGAATAATATTGCAACTTGATTAAATCTCAGGAGATCTGGAATTTCCTTTTTTTAACTAATATTTTAGTGTTTCGAAAAGAGCTGTCACATGCAGCATATAGTGCCCGCAAAAAAAAAAAATCTTTATACTTCTGCGGTAAAAAATAACTTTACATGTCAGTTGTCCTTCTCACTATAAAAATGCGACGGAGCCTAGTGATTACGCGTGACGGAGCCTATAGATGACGCGTGACGCTTGTTGGCGATAGAAAATTTTCCCCCACCCTACCAATACTCAATTCACCTCGTAGGCTTTTACCATGAGGTTGTTCTCTCTTTGCTTCCGCCAGCTAATGTTTCATTCAGTTGTTAAATGTTTGAGATCTTACATGTGTGTTTCCACTGCACACAGTGGGTTGAAAGAAGCTTAAAATTAAAGAAACATCCCATGCCTTACTTCTGCTAGAAACTGGGGACTCGGTGATTGATGTAGCTAGACATCTGGCAAACCATTATTGATGTATCTATCTGGCAAACGCAGTCAGGTGCCCATACCTAAACGGCCACAAATGGTAATAAAATGTAAAAATGTGATAAAAAAATACTGACTGCTATATAATATTCTTTAAACACATTTCTTGTGATCATGGAAGCCTCTGCGCAAGTGCGAATTGAAAGAGTCCAGTGTTAAAATAAGGGTGACTGAGAGAAAACAAGCGATAAGGGAACACCGAATAACTGGATGTTTGCCAAATAACTATCTCTCGGCCAATTTTGCATCCCTCCAAACTTTTTGGACTCGGCCTCAATGCTAGTCGTAGGAAACGTGGTCGCACTATACTTAGAATAAATTAATTGAATGTTGAGATTTTAACTTAAATGTTTATATTTTATTATCCTTATAAAAGATGTTTTTTGACGGCATTTTATACTAGAAACTTCGTTATTAGCTGCCATAGAATACTACCCAACCTTCGTATTTACTATAGTCTAACATATGAATCACTTTTTAAAGATTTGAAGTATTATGGTGATATTTTTGCTATAAATATTCATGTGATAATAAACTTTTAAATAAAATTATTGATATGAGAAATAAAAAATTTTGTTATTGTTTAATGAACTTTAAATATATATATACATATATATGTACGTGTATATTCATTAAATTGAAAATTGGCATAATCCATCATATTGATTTGCTTGAAAAATAAAATCCGTAACTTTCACAAGATTAACTTTAAGTACTGAAAATCTCCTGTCTTAAATTTGTAATGAAATTCTGTATTTTTTTTTTCATAAAATTAAAAGCATATCTCCATGAAAGATATGAGAAAATCTCTAAAGTAACACAGTTCGACTGTGATTTTTTTTTTTTCCTCAAAGTTATCCGTTTCTCTCATTCTTTTTTTTTTTTTTTTTTTTTTCCACATATGGCTTTACAAAAAAAAAAAAAAATAATAATAATAATAAATAAAAATAAAAAATAAAATAAAATCTAAAATTTCTGTAACGTACAGTCGGTAACAAAAGTGTCCGAACACTAGCGAAAATTCCTATGTAAAAAAAGTACACTTCACACGGTTTTGTTAAATAAATCCTTGTCGAATCCTGTTCTTAGTCAGTGTAAGAGCCTGATTCGATAAGGATTTATTTAACAAAACAGTATGAAGTGTACGTTTTTTATATAGGAATTTTTGCTAGTGTTCGGACACTTTTGTTACCGACTGTACAGTTTTGACAAAATATAAGATTGTTTGAGCTTAAAACTCCCCTTTTTAAACTGCCACCTGAGTTATTTCCCGAAGAAACTGGATGATGTGAGAGAAGAACAAGAAGCGCTATTTAATCAAGACATCAAAGAAATAGAAAGCAGGTATTAGGGATCGTAGAAGCGTCATTATAATAGAAGACTATTCTCGGATGTTGTATAGAAAAGCCCCTCCACCCCCCACCCCCCAGTCACAATGCCCTCAAACGGTGCTCAAAGTAAAATACTCTAAAGGAAGTTTCAATTTAAAGAAACACATTTAAAAGATAAAGTAAAATACTTTTCTGTTTTAATGTATTTTATACATAAATTGTTTCGAATTTGCTATAACGTTTGGATGAATTATTCCTATATTTATTTTTACTTTAGGAAAATTCTCTACGTGATATTAAGAAAAGACAATCATTTTTAAATTTAGCGTATCAAAACACATTAGAGACACCCAATGCAATGTAAAGAAATTTAAAAAAAAATTAAAAATACCATTTCGCAGAAGTGTGCAATTTTTATGTTAGAAAATAAACGGCACGAAATTACAAGCTTTAAAAATAAAAATAGTTTAATTATTAATACATATATACATATATATCATTGCAATTAAATTATGCTAAACATTTTAACGGAAAGTATTATAAAATATTCAATAACAGGGGTTTAAATTTATTAACGAATATTTTCTTTAAAATTTTAAGAAAACATAAAATTATTAAACGTAAGTTTAATATTCATATTCCTTTCTAATTTCATTATAGAATATAGAATATTTTGAATTTAAAATCTATTAGAGACACCCAATGCAATGTACAAAAAAAAGTGAGAGAAGAACAAGAAGCGCTATTTAATCAAGACATCAAAGAAATAGAAAGCAGGTATTAGGGATCGTAGAAGCGTCATTATAATAGAAGACTATTCTCGGATGTTGTATAGAAAAGCCGCTCCACCCCCCACCCCCCAGTCACAATGCCCTCAAACGGTGCTCAAAGTAAAATACTCTAAAGGAAGTTTCAATTTAAAGAAACACATTTAAAAGATAAAGTAAAATACTTTTCTGTTTTAATGTATTTTATACATAAATTGTTTCGAATTTGCTATAACGTTTGGATGAATTATTCCTATATTTATTTTTACTTTAGGAAAATTCTCTACGTGATATTAAGAAAAGACAATCATTTTTAAATTTAGCGTATCAAAACACATTAGAGACACCCAATGCAATGTAAAGAAATTTAAAAAAAAATTAAAAATACCATTTCGCAGAAGTGTGCAATTTTTATGTTAGAAAATAAACGGCACGAAATTACAAGCTTTAAAAATAAAAATAGTTTAATTATTAATACGTATATACATATATATCATTGCAATTAAATTATGCTAAACATTTTAACGGAAAGTATTATAAAATATTCAATAACAGGGGTTTAAATTTATTAACGAATATTTTCTTTAAAATTTTAAGAAAACATAAAATTATTAAACGTAAGTTTAATATTCATATTCCTTTCTAATTTCATTATAGAATATATAATATTTTGAATTTAAAATCTATTAGAGACACCCAATGCAATGTACAAAAAAAAAAAAAAAAAAAAAAAAAAATACCATTTCGCAGAAGTGTGCAATTTTTATGTTATAAAATAAACAGCACGAAATTTCAAGCTTTAAAAATAAAAATAGTTTAATTATTAATACATGTATACATATATATCATTGCAATTATATTATGCTAAACATTTTAACGAAAAATATTATAAAATATTCAATAACAGGGGTTTAAATTTAAAACAAATATTTTCTTTAAAATTTGAAGAAAACATAAAATTATTAAACATAAGTTTAATATTCATATTCCTTTCTAATTTCATTATAGAATCTATAATATTCTGAATTTAAAATCTATAAAAAGCTTTTCGTTATTTCTTTTATCATATTATTCACATTCACTAGGTTTTCTCGATAAAAAATTTTAACGAGAATTTTTTAAAAGCACCTAAAATATGTACCTATATTTAATCAGAAAACGTGATACTATGTTAAATTTAGCTGAGCTGGAAGTGTAACTAATTGATCTGACTATTACAGGAGATTATTATGTCACATCCCTAACAACCTTGCAAACCAGTTTAATATGAATCATGTATTAATATATTTGTAATTGATATTAGAGAATTTAATTGTGCGTATAAAATAAAATTTTGCAGTATATTTTAAAATTTTATTACAATAATAAAAATAAACAGTAATATTTTTAAAACGAGGCGTTATGAACTTTAATATTTCAATCATGTCTTTATTAATTAATTAATCTTAATTAATTAATTAAATATTCCTCATTATTGATTAATTATTCTACCATGCTATCCAAAATGAATTGAGGTATTTAATCCAACTCTTTAAGAAGAGTTCTTTCACGCTGCGAAATCTTGTGTGAGGGAATAAACAGCAACAAATCATATGATTTGCATATCTCAAACACATTCTGTAGTTTTTATGTCAGTGGAATATGCAGGCTAAACCTTTTGTGCACTGTAAAAATATAGTGAAAATGCCGTAAGTGAAAATACACTAAACATACTGTAAAAAACGTTTTTCAGCCCTTAATATCCCAAATTACAGGCTTTTCGATAATGTGCTGTAATTTGTGATGTCATCCCCTCACCAACTAATACAGTAACTTAAAATTTATACCTTAATCTCTTTATTTAAGTTTGCGTTCTAAAAGAATTTTGGAGGTTTTTTAACAAACAGAATATGAAAATAGCAAAATCTAAAGTTATTGTATAAATTTAATAAATGTTTTCTGTGCCACTGCCATCAAACTTTCAAAACCTTCTCATTTTAAATTAGTATTTAAACAAAGTAATGGAAGAATACCTTTAAGATACATTTAAAATATAAAGGTGAATCATAGTGCAGCTATTTATTGCGTGAATACACTGTTAAAAATTTAGTGTTAGTTTGAACCAAAACTTAGTACTGAAGTAGCTGAAATCACCCAATGGTTTAAACTTTTACCGTGATTTAATAATTTTATGTTAAACCAAATATTGTTAAAATGTTTTAAATAGAAAGAAAAATTCAACATTCGACCGAAGCAGGGGTCGAACTGTACTAAGACTTTTCTGTCTCGAACTAAGACTTTTCTGTCTCGAGTCTAATACTCTGTTACTGTGCTACGCTATCTTGCCCGGTAATACTGTTTCGTTGATTTTAATAAAAGAGCCTAAACTTTCTAAGGTTTTATCTTGATCCATGAGTGGGTTGTTGCACAGAATTTGCACTTTACCCACGCTCTTTAAGCTTGGTTTGGTTTCAAAAACAATTTTACTGATTCTTACTTCCTGGATTGTATAATATATTTTTCTATCTTCTTAAAAGCTTATACTTCAATAAACTTTCTTATAGTAACATCTGGTTAGCGACCAATTGAATAAAGAACTGGTTTTGAATGGCATAATCATACGCGATATCACACATTTTAATTTCACTCTCCGACTTACAACTGGGCCCACCATCGCCCGAGTTGTTCTGCGCTCAAAGCTGGTAGAAGTGTGGTACCGGCGCGCTCGTCGACCTAGCCGTTCGGAGTTTTCCGTGGTTTTCTTCGAAACTTGCGTAAGTAGGGACTAGGACCCCCTTGGAAAAACCCCATGGAGGGCACTCCCCCTGAGGCCTAGGGCCCTAGATTTGCCAATCGTCTTACTCCCAAAACACACACACACACAAAAAAAAAAAAAAAAAACACTGACTTAAAGCCGGTGATTTTCAGCACGCCAGTGGTGCCATCTCTTGAATAAAAGGAAATCACAATAGCATGTACGTCGAAACACTTCTCCAAGTTTTGGTGCAAATGAAATTCAATCGTAAGAAGTAGAAAAATAAAAAGTGAAGTTGAAGTATATTATGGTATTACACTGTTAAAAAAATGCAGAAAAAATACAGAAATTCTCTGTAATTTCAGAAAAAAAAGTCGTAAATTACGGAAAAATTACGTGGACAAAACGTATTTTACGACTTTTTTTCTGAAATTACAGAGAATTTCTATATTTTTTCTGCATTTTTTTAACAGTGTACTTATAACTTTACAACATATAGTGGTTCAAGTTTGAACTGAAATTTTTAACAGTGTATATTACAATCTACAAATATGTTTTATTATAATCGTTAAAACTTAACGTGTCAAAGTTAAACAAAATGTAAGCTATAATATATTCTTAATAATCGGTTTGAAATAGAAGGTTTTATAAACCTAAATAACCGATATACAAAGAGTTTTTCAACTAATAATTAGTTAAGAAGTTTTATTCTACTGCAAATTTTGTGCAAAAATTTAATATTTTAAATCTTTAACCTATGTAGAATTTAATTGTACAATACTTTCAAATTTCTGCTTGTCATAGTAATCCGATATCTTATCTTTCTTATATCTTTCATGATTTTAAAATAATTTTAACATAATTTGATAAGATTAGTTGGACATCTAATACATTGTAGATAAATAAAATAAAAACTCGTAAATATCAAGACTTATCTCATTCGAAAATTATTAATAACATGTTATTTTACGATCAATCTGCACAGTATCTAACATCACGTTTAATGTGATACCTTGGTACGGTTGGTAAAACACGAAGCTCCTATCCAGGTGTAATGAGTTTGGTCTCCAAAAGAGGCAGATCGATTTCTTTTTTTCAGTTGTAGAAAGTTTACAGTGGTGTCGTAAATCTACAGCACAAACATTTTACAAAAGTGCTGTCAGTTTCGGCAAAATGTGATAGAACCCAAATTACCAGTACCTTTCATGGTAAACTTCCATGAATTTTTTTAACAATGTATGATTACTTTATCGAAAGGAAACCGCCCTCTAACCGAGGATAATATGGCCTGCAAACACCGCCCATTGTAATAAAAGGTTTTATCGTTTAGGCGTAAGAAATTACAGAGCAATTAAAGATTTCTTCTCTATACCTCAGAACCGTAGGAGATCTATTTTAAAATATGTGACGTCGGTGTGACCAGTAATTCCCATACAACAACAGACTAACTATTCTTCCCCTCAAAATTTGTCACCTTCCACAAATGAAGAATTGTTTGAAGACCCACATTCCGCACGGATGAAAATGTTCCTGTAATCATGGACAACTGTAAAACACAACCAGTAGAACGAAATGAAGAATATTGTTCATACCTTTCTCAAATGACACGATGGCCTACCAGCAGTGATGTGCTTTTAACTATTTGTATCTCGTAAGTCTGAGCCTACACACCTACAGGGTGGAGTCGTGTTTGTCTGTTTGACACAAAATAGCGACACCTGTACTGAACGATGGTGTTTTCTGAGAAAAGTGACATTCATCCTTCGGCTTTCCTTGGAGATCAGCCTTAAATATCGGTCCTCACTTGTTGCTCGTCTACATTCTTAGCTTTGCCTTTGGTATGCATTTGAATTTTCCAAAAAACGATTCGAGATCCTGAAAATTACACTTTGTTATACTACCATAATTTAACTACAACTTCTGTTTGGCTTCACTTTTAGAAATGCACGATTTTTCGGACTAATTATTCCGGTAAATGATTTTGTTGACACGCCCCTCTTAATGATACCTCACGACTCATGTTCATTTCTTTTCACAGTTTCCTTTATAAAGTAGTTAACTTGTTTATTTGTTGTCTCTTACATACTATTTCCGACGTCACTCACATTCTTCGTAGATTTCTGCATTTAAAATTTTTCCTTTTAACATTACGTTTGCATTTTGATAATAAAAAATGTGAGTAGAACCGTTTTTTAACAGGACACATAATATATAACTATTTCTTAACGAGGTACATGTACCTTAAATTTCAAAATCTGAATAGGTAGCTTTGAAAAGATTCGTAGGTTTCTATGCACAAAAGGTAAAATGTAGAATATGAAATAAATAAATAAATAATTTATTTCATTACAGAATATTTCTTTAAAATAGTAAAATTACTGCTAAATAATTGGATTTATTTAATGAATTAAATAAATTTGTTTCGTAATTACATACATATATATGTTTGTGGTGCCTTACGTTTCACAATATTTCATTAAAATATAATTATATACATATATCTTTCCCAGGTATATATGTTTTATCTCTACATCTGAATTAGAAAATAACAATATTTTTTCACGGACAAATAAAAAACTTAGCCACACATAGGTTTAAAAAAAAACTGAGAAAATGCGTTTTCTTTTTTTTTTAAAGAAAATATTTTCTTTAAATTCATAATCTATTACAATGAAAGAAAAAGTTGATACAATTACTTTTTATTATATAAAAACAAAATTCTCGCCATTGTCAACATACATTTTAATAATGTAATTATGTAAAAGCAATTAAAACCAATAAACTTAACCTTTCTTATTCCTTGAATGAATAAATTTGAAGAATTTTGTTAGTAAACACTCGTTTGCATTTTCTTTTGTTTTGTTCACTGAACACAGACTTTATTATTTACGTAAATTAAAACATCATGAAATGTAATTACATTATATTTTATAAGAAAATTCTCTTTAAACCTGTATGTTTATACAATGTATGTTTTTGTTTATATATGTATGTATATACACAGCAACATGTTTTTAATTATTTTACTCTTTCAATTTTACCAGTATACTTAGATTTTTAATGGCCTCCGATCAAGTTGGTCAAAGAAATAACAAATTCATTTCTAAAATAAGTCTACTTTATAAATTTGGTTCGAATTGGTTTAGTATTTCAGAAGTTATTGCGATGACAAGCGGTAGTCTGATACCAAATGGCCACAACTTGTAAACAAAATGGGGGAGTAAGTTACTTATAGAACTCATTCTAAATATTCGTGACATAAGTATTACACAAAGTTGTTTCGAATTAGTTCATTATTTCAAATGTTATCATTCTACGATTTTTCTTTCAATGTTGTCAGAATAATTTGGAATAGACATTTAAATTTAAAAACAGCCTTGAATTTCATATAAAATTAGGTACTATATTCAGACATGGGGTTGAGGGGGGAGAGAACGGTAGCTTACCTCGCGCTGAATTATTTATCAAAGAAAACTGTCTCTAAACCTGTTCTTTTTAATGTTAGTTTATATACAGTACTTATTATCTTACCCCTTAATCAACAATCTGTCTTTATACAGTGTGTCCTAAAAGTTCCAGTACTGACGCTGATGTGTTTTTTATTTACAAAACAACAAACCTTAAAACGATTATTTTTATGCTAACGATAAAAGGCACATTTAAAATAATGGAGGAAAAAATACAGAATTTACATGTATAATAAATGTTCAAAATGTCCACCCTTTACTAGGAGTCAAAGTTGAACTCGTTTGCGCATGTTTTTAGAAATGCGTTTTAACATGCTGGGAGTGACTTCTTGTATCCTTTGAGTAATGGCAATATTTAGATCATTTGTTGTTTGATGATTACCTGCATAAAATTTGTTCTCTAAGTATACCCACAAAAAAAGACCAGAATGCTCAGATCAAGGGACCGAAGGGGTCATAGATTTCTTGAGATGAGTCGATCGCCAAAAAATCTTCCAGCATGTCCATAGTTTCATTACTTGTATGGCATGTTGCACCATCTTGTTGGAACTGAGAAACTCGTTCATTCACTTCTAACAATGCAACAAATTGCTTGATAAGTGTCCTGTATACAGAACCATCAACAGTTGATTCGAAAAACTGAGGTCCAATAATCCTCTTACGTGGTACAGCACACCATTAGCCAGTTTTTTGAGAATGTAAAGGTTTTTGCATTAATGAATGAGGATTGGTCGTTGCTCAAAAGTGAGAGTTTTGCGTGTTGAGGTAACCGCTCAAATGAAACCATGCGTCATCGGGAAAAATATTTTGTTCAAAATGTTAATGCTGTTGCGAATAACTCTACGAACAACTGGCAAAAATGAAACCGTTTCTCAATGTCTGGCGGCTTTATCTCCTGTACCATATTTACAAGATAAGCATGGTAATTCAAGCTCATAATGCTTTATGTGTCGATGCACGAGATGCCCCCATTTCTTGTGAAAAACGCCTAACAGATTTTCGAGGAGTTTGCAATGTTCTTTGTTGAGTGTCTTGCAGAAAGGCTGGTGTAACAACTTTAAGTGTTCCATTTCTGTGTTTGTTTTCCGCAGAACCTGTATTACGATATCGTCGAACGAGCTGATATAGCGTATTTTTACTCAGTATTGCTTCATCTGGATATTTATGTCGCCAAACATCGTTGCATCTTTCATGCTATTTATATTCAAAATAAGCCTCAAGCAGTGCAATTCTCTGAATGCGTGATAAACTCATTTCACTATGAAAAACAAAATAACATAAATCTATATTATCACACCACTTGAGCGAGGAAACAATAAAACAGTAAAAATTAAAGAATTGATGCAATGATAAGCAGACGATAAAATTTAACATAAAAAAAAAATCATGAAAAATGAGTTTAATTTGGAGTACTGGAACTTTTAGGACACACTGTAGTATTGAAATGCCGAGTAAAAGAAAGTTGTGTGGGTGTCACACTAGATTATTACCTCAATTTTAATGTGTAAATAAATTTGAGACTAAGACTTAACAGCCATGTACAGTCGGTAACAAAATTGTCCGAACACTAGCAAAAATTCCTATGTAAAAAAAGTACACTTCATACTGTTTTGTTAAAAAAAATCCGTATCTAATCATGTTCTTACACTGATTAAGAACAGGAATCGACAAGGATTCATTTAACAAAACCGTATGAAGTGTACTTTTTTTACATAGGAATTTTTGCTAGAGTTCGGACACGTTTGTTACCGACTGTAAATGTATAAAACTTACATTAATTATTTATATTTAAATAAATAAATCAAAGAAATTATTTAAAATGGCAAGTGATATGCAACCACTACAAAATTAGTTGTCTCATACGGTTAATATAGTGATAAAAGCGTCTTGTAACATTATAGTTTTCCTAAAATTGGTATTGCTTTATCGTTGACAAGATAATACGAAAGTAATAAATAAATAAATCTATAAACATAACTTTATGTTGAATCACAACTAGTTTAAGAAACAGTGTTTTGCGCTAATAAGCATTTATTTCATTTTTTCTTTCTCTTACCCATAAGGTAGAGAAAATATTGTTTTTGGGTCAAATTTTGGAAATTTAGCTTTTGTTATATTTGCACGTTTTGAGGTTCCTAGCATCCAAAACTCACGTTTTTAGCAGTTGGTCTGTGCATGTGTCTGAGTGTCTGACTTTTATCACCATATATCAAAAACAAATTATCGCAGAATGTCCAAACTTGGTATTTTAAATTTGTATCATATAGGAATGCTACACTAAACTCTTCTTTGAGATCAAGCAAATGGTTCGTGAACAGGAACACCCAAGATAATTCAAATATTTTACGTCTATGGGGGAAATTGCAGGTAAGTAGAGTTTAAGAACTACAGACTGCACTAAACAAAATGAAATGAATATATATTTTTTTATATGCATAAACATGTTTCATGTAGAATAGGGTAGGGAAATCACTTACATTTTGTCTACAGGGCTACACAAAAGAACTGGATTATAGTGCTACAATACTGAAAAGTTGATAAAAGTGTACTTCAAGTTGTGCTACGTGTTATAATTATTGGATTATATTTATGCGCACATGTGATGTGTACATGATTTCAGACGATATAGAAGGCTGCCAATATTTAAGCCATAACATTATTTTTTATTTTTAGTGGAAGTGCTTTAGTATAATGATTCACCATGTCCAGGAAATCTCCTCAGAAATTGAAACTAAATCCTCATAGCATTATGGTAAATAATATATATTTTTAAGCTAAATATTCGTTGCTTGGTTTTTTGTATATTTACACGTTTTGAGGTTTCCTGAATACCGAAGTCAAGTCTTTAACGTTTGATCTGTGTCCGTGTCTCTTAGAGTAAATAAGAAACAAATAACTACAGGTGATCCAAATGTTGTATTTTGAAGTTAATGCGTTTGTTATTAGAAAAGGTTGTTCAAGATTGATAAGTTTCAAGAACTGTAGAGTTTGAAAATTATCTACATAATTTTAAATTATCTTTTAAATTCAATAACAGATTTAAATTCTATATAAATATAAGTACAGTTATGATACGGGGGGTTGACGGGACGGTAACCCCTCACATAGGATTATTTGTCATATAAACCTGTTCGGAAGCCTAATTTGTATTGTTTTAGCATAGGTTTATATAACTGTACTCATTATCCTACCCCTTAATCTCCAATCCATATTTATAGCATTAATTTTCGGGATAAGAGAAAGTCGTGTGAGTGACACACCGTATAATTAATTTACAAATATTTCATTTTTTTTCATAAATATTTCAATAAACACCTGATACTAAATCTCGCTAAAACATGATGCCAAAACTAAAATCTTTAGTAGATACTGAGATATAGGTGTGAGATATAGCCTTGTGTTTTCTATGGTTCTCAAATAATACCAGTGCCACCTGTCGTACAATAAGCACCTAAATTCACATGTCTGGTTAAAGCTCAAATGCAAACAGTGGGGACCTGGAACCAATATAGCGCAGGAGAAGATATCCCAAGCTAGATTTTCAGCGATATGAATGGATTTTTTTTTTTTTTTTTTATTTATTTTTTATTTATTTTTTATTTTTTTTTTATAAAGTGATACTTTTTTTTTTTTAAATCTATTTTCGAAATTCTTTACATACAGTTTCCAAGGTAGTGGGCAATACCTGCTCGTTATATTAAGTAAAATTCAGTTTTTTTTTTTTTTTTCGTATTATTATGAAAATAGTGTATGGTTTTAATTTTCTTTTAAATTATATATGTAAATAATATATATATTTGCCTTAAAATGTACCTATTAAAAATATCTACTTAAAAACAGATTATTATCTTTTTTAAACGTGCTCATTTTCTTTGCTATATAAAATTTTATTTCACGATATTCATCTTAATGACGCAAACACACTATTGTTAATTAATTTGTTAAATAAGAATAAATTTACTCCAAAACATTTTGACAATAAACAGAAAAGGTTAAAAAAAAAAAAAAACATTTTATTAAAGAAGTACTTTGTAAACTAAAATTTAATTATCTACACCGTACGAAAGCAATTTGCCATTTAAAATAATTTAGGTAATTATTCCACTCACATTATTTTAAGAAGATAATACTCTTTATCAAAATGTATCTGAAGAAAAGAAAATTTTATGCCTTTTTATATAGCATAATTTTATGTATTTGGCCATTCTTTGGTTGGATTACAAAAGTTTTAATGATGCGGTAAATATACACAGAGTGTTTCTAAATCCATTTTAAAATATTTGAGAGTGAAATAGGTAATAAAGATATATTCATTGTTTCACATTGTAACGCATGGACGCTGATAAACTCTTGATGATATAGAGGGCAGTTTGTGTCCACAATCTTCATTTACATGGTCTGACTTAAACATCTAGTCGTCATTTCACAATGTCACTCCACAGAAGTAATAAGAGCCCGTATGCGTTAAATGAACTTACAGGTATGCATCTAATTTACTGTACATCAGTGAAAATGTGTGGCTGATGTAGGAAGAGCACTACTCTAAACGGCGCGCGATCAAATGTTTTCTATATCGATTGACGGTATTCTCGATCAACATTAGCACTAGTAATCGTTACTGTTTCGCTCGGTTGTCATTGAACCCGTTAAAAAGAAATTTAGCTTTTTCATGCAATAGTTGAAGCCGCGGTCTGCATGCTTTTTCGAGCTTTATGACAGTTTTCCCAGATTCACCTTTCGAGCGTCATTAATAAGAGAGTAGAACGAGGCGAAAATTTCAATGCTTGTGAAGTAAATCTGCTTTATGATTGGCATATTCCAACTACTTGGGGTTAAATTAAATTCCTATCGGTTAAACGGAAAAAAATCGTCATCATGACGTCAAATGACATAAAAGAGAGGCATGCCATCCATTTAGATGCATAGCTCATAAAACATGCCCAATTTTACGTTACTTCTGTGAAGATAACACGTTTTTTATTCTGTCTTTAATCAGCTGCCACTTCTATCGCAGTACATAAATTGAGTTAAACACATCACTAAGTTTTTTTTTGTCTTCCTCCCCAGTGTCAATTACAGAATTCTCCTTTCAGGTTTTTAACCTTCCCAGGGGCTCTATTCTCGTCTAGTCGTCAAGCGGAAACCGGTTGCTGTGAAGCGAGACAACGACGATTTGCTATTCTCATTCTAGCTTGTTTACAGTCGTTATGTTACCGGCAGCTAGGAAGCAGTTGTTCAGCTTAAAAATCGTTGTTTATCACAATAGAAATGGGCGCGTCTGTATAATGTATTAGTTTGCTCAGTTAAAGGGACATTTCACATTTTCCACCATTGAAAACAGGTTGTCATCATCGCTATTCACAAAATTCCCCTCCCTAAACGGATTACGAATGACCCCTTGCAACTAATTGGTTTAAAATGTCACCCTGGAACGCGAGCGTTTATTCTCCCACTCAAGATAACAACGACAGGCCAGAATAGCACTTAACCGGGAGATGGTTATTACGGTGGGTAGTACAGTAGTTAAAAACTGTCGTTAACGGTTACAAGTGGTGGTTAATAGGCAATTAGACGAGAATAGAGCCCCAGATCATTATTTCTCAGATTCTTTCGACATTTAGCGGTCTTCAAGCAGGAGTGTCACCTCAATTTCTTTTCCTCTTTTTTTTTTTTTTTTTTTTTTTTTTTTTTACGTTTGTATTTCTTTCTTTTGGACTAGTAATTTCCCTTGCACAACCACATTTGCGGCTCCCCTGTCCATTTTCCTCTTTTCAAATTGGTTTTTATTTTCTCTATTTTCTCAGACAAGTCTGTACCTAATTCCAAATTCAAACACACTGGCGCGTGTTCTGTGCGCTCCTGTTGGCACATTCTTGGTAATGCGGTTGTGCTGGTCGATCACCTTCCCCCTCTCCCCCTCCCCCCCAAAAAACACCTCTGGAAAGGGAAATCGAAATGACGAAGTCCTATCTACAAGATATTTTATACATAACTTTTTAGAAATCGCTTATCAAAATAAAGAATCGTGAATTTTTATAAATTAGTCACCAGAAAGTTTTCATCAATTAATGCTTAAAGTAATAGAATACAGTTTTTGGTAAAAAAAGGGAATTCTTGCAATTATCATATGTTTAAATATGAATAATTATTAGTTAAAAACGAGGTTTAACATTATATAAATATGTTACACAGTTAATTGATATAATTTTGAGCTTTATATTAACGTTTAACACATTAAGATAATTTATATTCTCCATTCGTTTCATTTTATATAATGATTCGCAAACAAAGTATTTGATTTCATATTTGATTTTGCAGTAAAACAATCAGCTAAATAATATACTCGAATGTTATCTGTTAATAAAAATACGTTTAGACTCGTTGCTGTCTAAACCAATCTATATAAATCAAAACATTATTTATCTTTTGCTTATTCATTCATTTTATATAACTTAATATTTTCTAATACTATCTGCATATATACTAATGTTTTGAATTTCATTTAGATGTACGTAAAAATTCACTAAAATAACTCAGTGATAGAAAAAAAATAAACCTAACATCGAAATAATGCTGCTTTAAACAAAAAACTAGGCGTCACAAATTATCAAAACTTGTAATATAGCGTCATTTTTTTTCTTATATATATATATATATATGTATGTTCAAAATGAGGGCATTTTTATACAGAAATAAATAAAATAAATTATTTGAAAATTTTATTAAACACAGGATTTGTTTAATATTTAAGGATAAGTATTTTTTTTTCTTTTCATTTCCCTCTAATGTTTGTCATCTTGTATTTTAATTTTTCGTTGCATGAACCTCATTATCAATAATTAAGAATAATAATCCAAAACTTTTTCAAATCTTTAGTAGTTATACTTCAACAAAAAGTTATAAGAAACGACGTTTTGCATCATTTAAGTATTCTTCTTACATATAGAAATTTTAATTAATTATTGTTGATATGCATTGTTAGTCCTTTATATAATATCGATATTTTTATCTGTGATGCGGAATAAAAACTAAAAATTTAGGATGAAAGTTCTGTTTTAAAGTTATGTTTCATTTTACCTCATCAAATTTCTAATTTTCTAAAAACCATCTGTAAAGCGTTCATAATCTACGACCAATTCATTTACAATATTTTATATTTTTGATAGAATATTGTTGTCTTAACCATAAACTAAAGTATTATTTTTTATTGCTATTATTTATTATTTATTATTTATCTTTACCGTTGAACGAAATTTAGCTTCTCAATGTATAATTGCTGTTATAATGTTGTTATAACTAGTTGTAACTAATTATAACTAGTTATAATGCTGTTTGAAGATATTCATGAGTAAATATGTTATTATTCTTTATATATTAATCTCATAATTTATTTGTGTTAAAAAAAAAGTCCTAAAAAATAGAACTTAAAAAATTTAATTTTCATTTATATAAGCACAGTGTTACTTCAAATAACATTTTCTTTGATACATTTTTCGTTGAATGTGAAGATAAATTTAATCGGTTAAATTAACAAAATAAAAGAAATATTTTCTATTGAATAAAAAATAATACATATTTCTTAAAGACATGAAACGCATCCGAATAATATATTAAAAGAAAAAACACATGTGTTTTTTTTTTTTTTCTATCTAAAATTTTGGCAGTCTTCGACTATTTAGTGTTTCTATAACACTTTTATTCTGTTTAAACTCCTTTGCATCAATTTTTAATTTTATCAATAAAAATCTAATATGGAAACATAAAAAATATTATTTTGGAATGAAGCAATATTGCATGTAAAAACTCATAACAATTGTTTCGGGTCAAAAGAATAGCATGAGCCCTCATCAAACGAAAAACTAATTTAATGAGAAATAGTGAACTAAATATTTAAAGAATGAAGTAATTGATATTGCTCTTGTATGATTTTTAATTTTGCACTAATTTATGCAATCACTATTAATTATGTGTAATATTTTTATAATTCTTAATATTTTGCGAATACGTTTCAAATCGACCTTTTTAAAATTAAAATTTACCATGACTTATTTTTGAGAAAGTTTTAATGCAAGTTTACTTTATAACAAAGCCTATATATAATACATTACTTTTTTTTTTCTTAATTATATTAATAATGTCACTATAATTTCATATTTTCATACAGCAAAAATTAAGGTATAATTGTTTATCAATATGTTTATATTTGTTTCTTTTATGAATTTCATTCTTCATGCATGATATTTAATTTGCTAGGGCTAAAAATATTTCTTTATTAAACACATTAAAAAAAAAAAAAAAAGAAAGAAAGAAAGAAAAGAAAACTGCATAAAATGAGAACAATACTGAAAATAAAAATGTAAGACAAAAATGTGTTAGAATATTTAGAATTATTCCTCAAAATGATTATTCTAATTACTCGCAGGATATTAATGAAATTGTACCGACAAAGAATAACTGAGTATTACTTATTTACATAATTTGATTCGTACATGAAACAGTGTCATGTTCCATAAATGAGTCGCCGTTTCTTTTCACAGAAAAAGAATTATTTTCCTTCTCCTTCGTGTAAAATATTTCTTTGTGGAGTGTAATTGGATTATCAGGAATTAGAAACAATTCATGAAAGTTTGTTATTATTCATGAGAGTTTGTTATTATTCATGAGAATATTATAGGTTTATATTTAGTGACTTGTTTGGGTTCATTTTCTTCTTGATTCTAATTACGAATGTACGGCGAAGAAAAATACGGAATTTTATTATTTAAAAGAAATGTGTAGCTACGATGAATATTAAACCAGTTTATCAAGAAAAACTCAAAAACGTATTTCGGATTTGTCAATACTTTCCAGTTAGATGTGTATAAGAATGACAACAAAGGTGAAATTTTCCGATACAAACAATAATATTTTAAACCACGAGAAATTAGATAATAATTTAGAAGAAAAAAGCTCAGTTAAATGTTCTAACTAAGAATTTATTTTACATTCATCGCAAAAAATTTCAAAATATCACATTTTCAATAGCTAAAGAAACATTTTTTAGTTTTTATACAAAACTGGTATAAAAATATCGTAGATGTTTACTGCTCATTTCTGCTGTTAAGTACAATAATATTGTCACACAGATGTCGTGAAGAGTCAAAATGAACACTCGAAGTTAAGTAACAAACGTAGTTTATTAGTAGAACAAACTTGTAACACAGCTACACTCGGCTGAGAACCTTCACAAACTGAGGAACAAGTCGCTTATATACAATATTCGAATATTCCAGAATACAAGATTAACATAAATTAGAATATTCTAGAAACTGCTAGAATAGGAAATTAAATATGCAAAGATAATTATAAGAATTTAGAAATAATTTTTAGAGTCTTTAAATTTACTTGCCCCCGGCTGGAATCGAACCGAGGCCGTCTGGGTGACAGTCCAGAGACATAGCTCCACGTCACGGCGGCTGCAAAGATAGCTGACTCTGTGGCATTACCCTCCTCTCAAAGAACAGCGTCTCGCTGTTTTAGGGCTTCTGGTTGAAGCTCTAGTCCTCGAACGCGTCATGGGTCCCTTGTGAGTACTGTTCGTTTTAGGAGGAACAACATCATCCTGTTTTTTTGTGTTCTCAATCTGTCCGGATCATGGTAGGGTTTCATACGTAGTACATGGACAACGTCTCTTGGTTTTCTTCTTCGCGAGGCAGGATCAAAATCTTGCACCTCATAGGTGACGTCTGATAAACGACGTAAAACCTGATATGGTCCAAAATACCTTCTTAAAAGCTTTTCGGAGAGGCCGACTTTCCGGACTGGAGTATACACCCATACGTGATCTCCAGGAGCATAAGAAACCACTCGGTGTCTGGAGTCGTAACGTCGACGGTCTTTATCTTGGGCTTTCAGAGTTCGCACTCGGGCTAGCTGCCTTGATTCTTCAGCTCTGGCAATCATCTTGGCGAGGTGATCGTCGTCGACATTATCAGGGCAAAATGGTAACATTGTGTCCAGCGTCGTTTCAGCTTCACGTCCGTGAAGTAAATAAAAAGGCGTGAAACCCGTCGTTTCCTGTTTAGCGGTGTTGTAAGCAAAGGTTACAAATGGTAGAATTCCATCCCAATTCTTCTGTTCTGTATCCACGTACATGGACAACATGTCAGCCAAAGATTTATTAAACCGCTCCGTCAGTCCATTTGTTTGAGGGTGATATGCTGTCGTCATCCGATGATCGATATTACACAATTCTACGAGAGCGGAAACAAGTTTGGATTGGAAGACAGCTCCACGGTCTGTGATAATTACTCGGGGAGCTCCATGCCTTAAGAGAATTTCTTTGAGCAAGAACTTCGCTACTTCTTCGGCTTCAGCGGTCGGTAAGGCTTTCGTTGCTGCATATCTCGTTAAGTAATCCGTGCAGACTATGATCCATTTGTTCCCACGAGTAGATTTTGGAAATCTTCCTAGAAGATCGATCCCAATGCGATGGAAAGGTGCTATAGCTGGAGGAATGGACACTAAGCGTCCAGGAGGTCGTTGAGGAACGGATTTTCCCCTCAGGCATTCCCGACAGTGCATCACATATCGAACAACATTCCTGTACATCCCAGGCCAGTAAAACCTTTCGCGGATTCTGTCATAAGTTTTTGCAAAACCAAGATGTCCTGCGGTGGGAGCGTCGTGGAAATGTCTCAGTATGTCCACTTGTAGATGTTTAGGAATGACTGGCAGCCACGTTTTTCCATCAGGGTCAAAATTCTTTCTACATAGTACTCCGTCAATTAATTCAAACTCTCTTTTATCCGCGTTGGAGCTGTTATTCGAAAGAATAACTTTTGCGAGATCTGGGTCTTTCGTCTGTTCAATCGCAAGGTTCATACTCGTAGTCACAGCTAGAAATATGTTTGACGTCTCAGTTTATTCGTCCACTGGATTTCTCGAGAGTGCGTCAGAATCCCTGTGCTTCTTACCGGTTTTATATGTCACTGAAAAATCATGTTCTTGAAGTCGAAGGGCCTATCTTGCCAGTCTTCCTGAAGGATCTTTTAGACTCATAAGCCAGCATAGTGAATGATGATCTGTAACAACAGTAAAATGTTTTCCGAATAGATACGGCCGGAATTTATTGATAGCCCATACAATGGCAAGGCATTCCCGTTCTGTGGTGGAATAATTCTTTTCGGCTTTAAGGCTCTTAGGCGTAAGATATAACCTTTTCGGCATTGTTCTGAATTTGGACGAGGACTGCCCCAATACCATACCCACTGGCATCTGTATGAATTTCTGTAGGGGCGCTTTCGTCGTACATTCCTAATACTGGATCAGAAGTGAGGGCTGACTTCAGACTTTTGAAGGATTCGGCCTCTTCAGGACCCCAATGAAACTTCGCATCACCTTTTAGAAGCAACTGCAAGGTTTCTGCGAGATAACAAAAGCCCTTAATAAATCTTCGGAAGTATGAGCAAAGTCCAAGAAAGCTTCGTATATCATGTACATTCTTCGGAGTTGGAAAATTGCTTACGGCTCTCACTTTGTCGGGATCTGGACGGACGCCATTACTAGAAACAAGATGACCCAGTATTTTTAGTTCTTTGGCCGCAAATAGACACTTCATTGGGTTGAGTACAAGACCAGCTTCCTGAAGACATTTCAAGACAAGCCTTAGTCGGGTGAGATGGTCTTCGAAAGTTTCTGAAAATACTAGGATGTCGTCTAAATAGCAAAGACATACAGTCCATTTAATATGACGTAGCAAATTGTCCATCATTCTTTCGAAGGTCGCAGGGGCATTGCAGAGTCCAAACGGCATGGCTTTGAACTCATATAAGCCTTCGGGGGTTATGAATGCCGTCTTCTCCCGATCCGCCTCGTCTACTTCTATCTGCCAATAGCCAGAGCAGAGGTCCATGGAAGAAAAGAACTTGGCGCCCTTCAAACAGTCTAGCGTATCGTCGATACGAGGTAGAGGATGGACATCTTTTTTCATGATCTTATTGAGCTTCCGGTAATCTACGCAAAAACGCCAGCTTCCATCTTTTTTCTTAACGAGCACCACGGGTGATGACCAGGGACTTTCAGAGGGCTGGATGATACCTTTATCAAGCATTTTCTGAACTTCTTCACGAATGACACATCTTTCGGTCGATGATACTCGGTAGGCTCGTTGGCTGATTGGAGCATGATCACCTGTATGAATTCTGTGTTTCACATTCGTCCGTGAGGCTGTCGACTTGTCAGTCTTCTCGAAAATTCCAGGAAACTCTCGAAGCAGTTCGGCTAGCTTGGTTCTTTGTTCATTGCTCAACTCGGGAGACAACATCTGGGAGCAGTCCATCGGGGAGTTTGACGCGTCTCGTGTATTCAGGCCATCCGTCTTGTCGGCAATCGCACATAAATGTCCTTCATTAAGGGGTTCGGTTAGGCCTAAGCACATTCCTTTAGGAATGACTTGGTTCCTGGACTGGAGGTTGGCGACCCAGATTTCACTTTGTCCGTTATGGTATAAGGATAGCATGGATGGTATAGCGAAATTCTTCTCGAAGAGCAGATGTTTATTGCCGTCTATGACTACATTTACGTCTTTTCGTACTTGGCATCCTGAAACTGCTAGTTTAGTTAAAGATTGGGGCTCGAGAGTGTAGTCTCTTGTGGCGTACAACTTCCAGACGTCCATCGCTGAGAGGTCTTGGCAAACGTCTTCTAAAAATAGTTCACTCAGTCCACAGTTTATCACGGCTTTGGAAGCTTCTAAAAAGTTCCATCCAAAGATTATGTCATGACGACAATGCGGCAAAACAATGAATTCAAAGGGCAACTCTCTGCTATTTATGAGAATACGTAAAACACATTTTCCCATCGGCCGGACAAAATTTCCATCAGCGACTTTGAGCATAACGTTCTTGGCTTCAGAAAACAGAACCTTCTTTAGAGATCGACGATATTTATCGGAGATGACAGAAAATGAGGCTCCAGAATCCACTAAGGCTCGTACCGGCTTTCTATCCACGATTATGTCCAGTTGGTTACCAGTCATCTTTGCGGCCGACGGAGGATTTTGATTACATGCGGCCTCACCTCCTTGGAAGGTCGCTACATTTAGTTTTCCTCATTATTGCGGCTTGGAGATCGACTTGATTGACGATATGGCGACGGTGATCTGAAACGGCGTGTTGGAGATCGGCCTCTAGTGGGACTAGGAGATGAACGGCGAGTGAAGATTGGTCAACGAAGTTCATCTTCTGCTTCAATTTCTTCAGGGTTCTGTCGGCGGCGTCGATAGCTGTCGAAAATAGCTTTTCTTTCTCTGCAATAACGCACAACATGTCCAGGACGTCCACAGTGAAAGCAGACTGGTCTGTTGTCAGCTGTTCTCCAGAGGTCAGTTTTTCTTGGCTGCGTGGGTGATCTCAGGACAGGAACTCTAGATTCTCTTGTTACAGTGGCATATGTTGGTCGTCGGGGTGTTTTGGCCGGTGTTGATGAAACGGGGGCTAAGACTCTTTGAACTTCATCTTGGACTATTTCTTCTAGGAACTGCGAACATGGCTCTGAAGATTCTTTCGTCTGGTTGATCAGTCGATGGACTTTCTCCTGTACAATTTGGCGGATAAGCGAGACCAAATCTGGTTCCTCTTCCATGGCTGCCACTGGTACGACGTTCGGAAGCCTCTCGAATCTTTGTCGTCCAACCCTCTTCTGCTTCATATCCTCGATGTAGTTGCACCATTTAATGAAATCAGTTGTGGTGCTGATTTCTTTAGACAGCAGGGTCTGATAAATGTCCTCTGCAACGCCTTTCATTAGGTGAGACACTTTTCGACTTCGGACATAGAAGGATTATTTTCCTGGCACAGACCTAAGACTCTCTGTATATAGGACTGTGTACTCTCTCCTGACCGCTGTGCTCTGTACTTCAATTGTTCTTCCGCCTCCCTGGTATACTTTTGTCTGTCGCCGAAAAGGCCGCTTAATTCCTTCTTGAACACTTCCCAGGAATTCAGAGTATCTTCATTGTTTACGTACCATTGCTTTGCAGTACCATCAAGGAAGAAATACACATTGGCTAAGCACATCATGTCATCCCATTTGTTAAATTTAGCCACTCGATCGTATTCTTTAAGCCATTTCAGAGGGTCTTCTCCAGGCACTCCTCGGAAGGTCGATGGGCTCCTTGGTTGCTGGTAGGTAGGAGTCAAAACGACGGGCTTGGTCTCTTCTGGCACTTTGGTTTCTGGCATTTTCGTTTTCTTCTTTTTGCTCTCTGGAAAATAAAGTCCGTACTCGGGAGATTGTCCTCTTAAACGGAGACTTCTGCGAAGATTATCACTGTTATCCACGTTTGCAAGGTTTATTTACCCGGCGCCTCCACCAAAATGTCACACAGATGTCGTGAAGAGTCAAAGTGAACACTCGAAGTTAAGTAACAAAAGTAGTTTATTAGTAGAACAAACTTGTAACACAGCTACACTCGGCTGGGAACCTTCACAAACTGAGGAACAAGTCGCTTATATACCATATTCGAATATTCCAGAATACAAGATTAACATAAATTAGAATATTCTAGAAACTGCTAGAATAGGAAATTAAATATGCAAAGATAATTATAAGAATTTAGAAATAATTTTTAGAGTCTTTAAATTTACTTCCCCCGGCTGGAATCGAACCGAGGCCGTTTGGGTGACAGTCCAGAGACATAGCTCCACGCCACGGCGGCTGCAAAGATAGCTGACTCTGTGGCATTATTGATTTGAATTTTATTCAAAATTTCAACACCTATATTACTGTAATAAAGTGCGAAATGTGAAAAATAATTAATAGCTTTTCAAAAATACTAGTGTTACCCAGTGATCGAAACTCGCCCAACTTCTTTTAAGTAGGCATTTAAATAATAAATATAGAAATTTAAAACTTCCGTGTGAACAATTTTATTAGTAAATATTCCATTTTAAGAAAAATCTCAGCATTTTTATGTTTTTGATCATGGAATAACTTTATAAACTTTTGTGTGTATTTGTCCCTCAATCTAAACGATCTAAACTCTTTTGAGAATTTCAGTAGTAAAGAACACTGTGCATTTCGAAACAATCTGTTAACAGTTAGGAAAATATAACAAAATTATATTCACTTCGGTTCCCAGAAAAATGAGGAAAAATAATATCATATAAAAACATATTTACTTCTGCTGCCAAAACAGAAATGACAAAAAATTTTCCAATAGAACAAAGAGTGATTCTCCTGCATGGTATTATTATTGTGGTTTTACAAAATATGCAATTAAAAATAAATCCGGAAAAAAAGTTATATCACGAACTGTTGTATTGATTTTTTAAAAGCTGCACACATATGTTTAGCAACTTTCTTATATAGGAATTTAAATACAAAAGATTACGTATATAATATAAACATATCGTGGTTCTGTATGCCTTCTTGACATTATATGAGAATTTCTACTTCTGCAATCTACATTACCTTTCGAATGATACCACTTTTAAGTCTTATCTCTTATTAAAAACAGGCTAGTAACATACGATAAAATTTTCCAATTGCGCATTAATATAATAGTATCGTTCAAATTTATACAGCGATTACTACAAGGCAAAAAATATTTTCGTGTTATCTAAAAAAGTATACATGTGAGTAAGATAAATATTATGGGTGTGATTCTAACATTTTTTTTTTTAATATTTCTATCCTAATAATGGGTATTACTTGAGGGTTTATGGTTTGATTTTTATAAGCACAATCAACGTCTACTGCAGAAAATTCTTTTAATGTACCCTCTGAAAATTATTTTCATTGTCGAGAAGAGGATAAGGTTATAAAGTATTATTTTTGTTACGGGCACTGAACATTATTGAAATGAATATGAACATTTTACTTTGAAAACTTCGTAAGTAATTCTCATTTATTTTTTAAATATCTTCTTAATAATAAAATACCGAGTTTCCCGAAAATAATGTTAAAAATGTTGTCATAAGCGAAATAATGTATTAAAATAAAGAAAGCAAAGTTTGATCTATAGTTTCAACCGAGAATTTAATGGAATAAAACGATGAAGGAAGATAGTTTAACGGAAAACTTTCATCACAATCGCAACAATATAGTAAGATAAAGGAGATAAAATTTTGTCTCTAGTTTGCATGGTTTTGAAGATTCTTTTAATGATTCAAAAATAAATTAAACACGCGAAAATCATTGATTAATTTATACAGATTTATTTTTAAAAGATATTGTAATATAATATGTAATAGTTGTTGTCATCGCAGAAAACAAACCTTGACCAAATGGAATTTATTTATCCATAAAACAAAGCTTAAATAACACAAAACTTTTTTTTTTTTTTTTTTATAAATAATTTTTCTTTCTATACTGCATTTTAATACGTCAAGGGGAAATAATAATAGTAACATATTAAATGTATAAACTACGTCACGAGAAATTAATAATGTAAATGACGTATATATATGAAATTCATGCGTTGAATCGCTATCTATTAATACGTATTTGGACACTTACGAATTTAGACGTTTTGACAAATATCTAGAAAAGTTCCGTAAAAATTGTCTTGGAACTTTGGGAGTTTAAAGTACATGTTACACCCCATAAATTCAATAAAAATTTTGTACCCAAAAAGAGAAAAGGAACAGTAATTTCTTTTTAAAAAGTCAAAGTATTTTGAATCACTCTGTACAAAGTAATTGTTAAAATTCGTTTTGGCTGTAGCATATGATAATGAGGATTCTTCTACTTATCTGTATAAATTTTTATAAGGCTACTATATGTATTCATACATATATAACGGTTTCTTTAAAAACTTGCAAAAAAGAATGCCACTTTTTTTTAATTATAACACATAGAATATTAGACCCAGTGAGTGTATATCCATTATTAGGAAATTTGGCATACTAAATTAGACACAGCATATTTAAATCAGAATGCAAAAATGTTAAATATCTTAAGAAATATGAGCATTTTTACTTAATAATTTTTAACTACGCATTCATAAGCTTTAAAAAAAATTCATTTGCATAATTTAATGGCCTAAAATGAGCTCCCCATATGAAAGACCAAAACAAATATCGAAGAAATTCAAAAAGTTACAAGAGATAGAATGCACAGAATTTCAGCACCTCAAAAAATAAAAGCTGAACTATAAGTGGTAATGCAGTGTTCGCTGATTGTAAATAAATACTAAAGAACCTCCTATCATCATCTTTTTTTTTTTTTTTTTTTTTCAGAAGAACTGAAATTCTCTCCATTCTATCTCTCATAACGTTTCGAATTTACATGATATTTGTTCGGGGCTTTTATATAAGTAGCTCAATACTTTTGGCTACTAAAAGAAAACCTAGCTCTTACGTAGTTAAAAATTACTTAGTAACAATACTCATATTTCGTAATCTGATTACAGTATGCTGTGTCTAATATGAAGTACGCTATGTTTCCAAAAAATGTTTTCTCACTTGGTTTAATATCCTACGTGTTATTATTAAAACAGCAGTATTATTATTATTATTATTTTTTTTAAAGAAACCGCTATATCTCTATAAATATAAATGGTAGACTCATAAAATTTGTGGAAATAATTTAGAATAATCCTAATAATCTCATGCTGCAGTAAGAACGCATATTAAGTATTACTTTTTACAGAGTGACCCAAAATATTTTGACAAAATGTTTGCTAAAATATATGAGGTAAAACATGTTCTTTATACTCCCAAAGTTTCAAGATGATTCCTAAAGAATTGTTCCAGATTTTTGAAAAAACATCAAAACTCGAAAGTGTCCAAATTCTTATTCGTAGATAGTGTATAAAATTTGACTTAAAGAATTACGATGCCATTTTTCCCCACATTCTTATGTACTTACTGTCATTCACTACGGTATGTTTGTGAATCTCAACCAAATAGAAAATGCGCCTCTATTTTAAGGTAAATACAAGCTTTTTTATTTGTCTCTCCGTGGCTTAGTTGGTAAGAGCGCCATGTTAGTAATTCGGTGGTCCCGCGTTCGATACCCTGAAGGTCCGGAGTGTTATTTTTTCAGACAACTAGTATAAAAGATGTCAATTGATAAAAGAAAATTTATCGTTGACTACACAGTATTCTAAGAATTTTTGAAGAGTTTTTTGAAGAAGTCTTTTTCTTACATCTCTTTTTAGAAGCAAAAAAGAGTTTTTTGTGGACTACAAGCGCCCTCTATTGGGCGGAATATTCACTAAAATGTCAATGAAACAATTAACAATAGAAAATAAAAACGATTAGGAAAAACATTTAAACATTAACCAAATCCAGTGGCGCCAACTTTTAGAAAAGATTGGGTAGGCTCAAATATTTTTGGGTAAAAAGAACAATGCTATAAAGATTTTTACTTTTTGAACATACTATGAAAGGAAAGTATTGTAATCATGACAAAAATTTGAATTCGAGATTTTTGTGTAACTATACGTTTTGAGGTTTTCTGAGTTCATTTTTGATATTTTTACGGTGATGTATGAATGTATGTCTGTGTGTTTGTGTATGAGTGAACACGATAGCGTCTAAGTGCTTTGTTCCAATGAGCTGAAATATGGCACATGTGTTGTAGGTTTGTAGATCATCGTAGCATGAACCCTATTGATTTTGGTGAATCTAGCACTTATAGTTTTATTTTACAGGGACACAACAAAGAATTCTTTACCATATGGTCTATGGGCTCAAATTATTTAAAGTGTGGCAATGTCTAAACACCTTATTAAAATAAACTGAAAATTGTACAAATGTTATAAGTCACTTTCACACGAACTGTATAGATTTTTGTGAATCTAGCACTTATAGATTTTTACAGGCACACAACAAATAATTCTTTATTTTTATAGTCTATGGGGTGAAATTATTTAAAGTGTGATATTATCTAAATGCCTTACCCAACTGAGCTGAAAATTTATGTACATGTTCTAGGTCCCCAATGAACGAACTGTATAATGGGGGACTGTGTATGGGGACTCTAGCACTTATAGATTTGTATACAAGGACAAATTCTTTATCATTATGGCCTATGGGTTTCAACTATTTAAAATGCGACAACGTTTAAACGCCTTATTCAAATGAACTAGAAATTTACACTACATGTTGCAGGTCAACGGCACACGAACTATATAAATTTTAGAGAATATAGCACATATAGGTTTTTACAAGTACACAATGAAAATTTTTTTATCATTAGGTTTATGGTCTCAAATTTTCCCAAAGTGTGATATAGAGTCTTAGACGATGGTGATTTATCCGATTCAGTTGAAAATTTATATACATGTTATAGGTCAATGTCGCACAAAATGTATAGATTTTGGTGAATCTAGCCCTTATAGATTTTTACAGGGACAGAACGAAATAATCTATCATTATCATCCATGGGCTCTAATTATTTGAAGGTCAATGGCGTTAATTGAAACAACATACTATATAGAGAAAAATACTTAAATACCCTATTATAATTTTCTCTTTTGTTTATACAATGACTTCTCTTACTTTACCTTTTCTATACAATCGTTAATTTACTTTATGTTTGGAAAATTGAGGAGCCACTCCAGATTTTTTTTTCATGGGAGAGGGATGATGGCGGATAAAGATACATTAATTCAACACTATTTAAAGTATAAAATTATGATGGAATAAAGAATGGACCTTCGTGTGGTCAAATTTCACTGCATGGTGAAGGAGGGTGTTGCTATCACCAAAAAAAAAAAATTTTTTTTTCGAAACCTAATACATATTATAAGAATTTACAATTTACACTGATCATAATTCATTTGTAAAATATTAAGTTTTTAATTGACATACATTTAAACGTGAGTCCGCCGAATTTCCTTTTATGGTTTGTGTTCCTAACTTAAAAAAAAAAAAAAAAAAAAGCGTTTTAAACTTTAAAAATATAAATAAATAATAAAGGAGAATAATAAAAATTGGGTGGGCTGGGAGAGCAAATTATTGGGTGGGCTCGTGCCCCACGGGCCCACATAAGTTGGCGCCACTGACCAAATCAGTAAAATATTAAGTTATAATATAAAAAAAATAATAATAAACTAAAATAATAAGAAGAAGGTGCCTCAAACGGATAATTAAATTGCAGCTGTTGCTTTTCTTAACACTGTTCAAATTTCCCAATTTTGGTTAATAAACAAAAAAGTTACTTTTTGTTTTTTTGCAAATAAAATTTTATTCTAACTTCGAAAAGGTCTATACGATACGCTATAAAAAGAATTTGGGTTTTAAAAGTTTTTTTAAATAGATTATTTATGTTTTGAAGACGCAGACGTTTGGACTTCAAATCATACAAATATTCTGATGTAAAAGATGAAGATGTTTGCTTTAAATATCACGTAACCAATGTTTAATAATTTAAACTGCTGATTTATTCTAATGTATAAAGAGAACAAGTTTGTTCGTATGTGAAGGGTAATCTCTAAAACTACTGAATTGATTTACTTAATTTATTTTTATTTTTATTTTTATTTATTTATTTATTTTACTAATCATATACTACACTATCCCATAGTGCTATAGGCTGTGATTAATTTTGATTAAATAAATTTTTAATTTTTAATTTCAATATTTTAAATAAAATCTCCATAAAAGACAGGAAAAACAAAATGAAATATTGTGACGAATGTTGTTACACTGGTGAACGTTATAGCTGCGAGGTAAAGCATCGGGCTATGAGTCCAGAGATTGTTAGTTTGATTCCCGTGGAGGAAAATTGTTTAAAAATAGATTTTGTGTATATCTAAAGTGTTTATTCCTCAATCGTTCATTATGCCATTATGTTAATTATGTTTACGTTAATTATTCAGTTAATGTTTAATGTTACATAATTTCTAGAATTTTCGAATTCTAGAATAGTCTATTGAAGAAAATTCACCAATTATATGTAAACCAATATAAAATGCAATTGATTTGGAAGATGATGTACCCAGCTGAGCTTAAAGTTCGCAACATTATTTCGCTTTAGTGTTTATCTACAAATATTTAAGTCTGTATTAAAAATTCAGCTGATGCCACTAGAAAACATATTTTTACGCGTTCATTTTCTTTCATTTTCTGTTTGATTTTTAAATTCTTTTTCTTTTCTTTTGTTCTTTTAATTTTAAATTTTATTTATTTGCTTATTTATTGACGTGAATAGAAATAAATTTACGCGTAAACAATAACTTTTCCTGTAAAATTGACGTTATTATAGTTTTAAAAGTATTTATTTTTCTAATGATATGATTTATTTAAAAAAAATGTGAATATTCTATATATTAGCGATTAAACATTATTATAAATTATATCTTCTAGTTAGTATTTAATGCTGAAAAAAACATTTAATGCTTCAGATAAGTATTTTTTTTTCTTTAATCTAATTTCTTTTACATTATTTTTAATATTTTTTTAAGACTAAAATACATGATTTATTTTTATTTATTTTATTTATTTATATATTTATTTATCCGCTTTCTTCCGTTTTATTTTCTCACCGCTAATTCTTAATTAGGTAATTGTCACGCAATTTGGCGTATCTGGCAATTAACACACATGGCGTGCATATTAGCTTGTTTTTTGCTTTTAATTAGGAAATAAATATATGTTCTTTACCTATCTACATATATAATAAAAGAAGATGTGAGAGTGTGTGCTTCTGATGCTTTTTCGGAAAACGGCTGTTGGCAGAGCTACACAAATTTGCATGGAAGTTCGTAATGACCTATCCTGATGCACCTGATGCCTGATTTCCGAAGTTTTGATTTTTTTTTTTTAATTAATTAAAATATAAGATAATAACCTTGTGATAGCTTTAAAATTAGTCATTTAAATATTAACTTTAAATTTAATTGTTGCCAAAACAATTTACGAGTTCATTCCTTTCTACATATAAGAAATATATTTTCCCGCGAATAATAATAATAAAAATACATATCAACATTTAAATTTGCTTCTGTATTTGACAAAATGACGTCATTATAAATACAAATAAAAGTTAAAAAATAAAATTATATTTAGAAATAATCCTGCGCATTTTTTTTTTGACACTGTCGTACGCAAAAAAAAAAAAAAAAAAAAAGAAATAAAGAAACATGAACAATCCGCGATTGTAATGAAATGCTCGCCCTCTGGTGGGCTAAGGTGAAATTACAATAAACATGGTTTAATTCGAATTCCATACAGCCGCCATTGCTTGCCGATATTTAGTTTCACATATATTTATTGAATAAAAATGAATAAATCCGGTAAAAAAGATAACACACACTTTTGTGTGCCACAGTGTAACTCCAAAGGATCAAGAAATCCAGAATTAAGATTCCATTTATTTCCATATGACAAATTTAAACTTTCAGTTGCTTCGGCTAATGGAAGTAAAGAATTAATCAGATGATTTGAAATTAATATTTGTTCAACTTCAGTTAAAAATCTACTTCCGATCGAACTTTGAATAAACTGAAGTATTTTTTCCAAAAGCAATCAATTTTCCATAATGTAATGGCGGAGAAATTATAGTACGAATATTAAGTAGAATAACAAAAAGAACACTAATGGAACACACGTGGCTATAATGTTTACTAACAACTGCAGTTCACAAAGCGCCGTCTATCGATCATTACAAACGCGGATAATCGCTTAAATTATGCATATTTGTCTTTCAATGTCATTTCGTGAAAAAGGCCAACATGGCGTCAAAAATTCATAAGTCACCAGGTTGAGCTATGATAAAGATGTACCATGATCATGTTTACTTATTTATTTATTTATTCATTTTTCTATATAACAACCAATATTAACTATAAAATACTTAAAATTGAAAATATGAACCATATATATATGCATATGTGTGCGTGTGTCTCATACTGTAGATGTGGAGTTAGTAGCATATTGTAATATTATATTTGGCGTATAATTGCTGCTACTTTATGGTCGATCTGATAAATCAAATAAAATGTAGTAAATAACGTGAAATTAAATATTATATATAATACATATAGAGTTATCCCATATGCATTTCACATTTAAATATAAAAGTGCTACTTTAACTTTTTCGAAACTATCCATTTCGAAACTGTCTTCCGATAAACACCCAATTTGAAGCCAACAATAGGTCATTTTTGTCGAAAATAAAGCTACGCATAAGAGACTGTCACGGAAAAGAAAGACGCTGACGAAGACAGCGGGAATCCAAAACGAACTTTTGAAATATTTCAATAAATTTATTTTTTGTTTTTTGTTTATAAAGTGATATAAAAAAGAGTGATTTTGTTGTTAATCCCTATAATTGTAGTGGCCATCGAAGCGGGCAAAGCTTGCTAGTAAGAAATAAAATAGAAATACATGTGTAAATTAGGCAAGCACAGACCAACTATTCATAGATAAACAGGACATTTCGCTATACTAAACACTGTAAAAAATACATAGCACCAATCAAAATATAATCCATTAAAAATGAAAAAAAAAAAATACTCTAAAGGATTTATGAAAGGTTTGTGAAAGTAATATCTTTCTCAAGTTTAAGATATTTTTAAGTAGTATAATCTTAACAAGAGAAAAATTACACGCTGAAAAAAAAAAAAAAAAAAAAAAAAAAGATGTGTTTGGAAAATTTATGTTCATTAAAGATTAAGAGGACATTTATACTTCTACTTTTCATTTTAAATAAATATTGCAATAAGAGAAAATGCCGCAAAATAGTTTTTTCACATTTATAAAACTACATTTTTTTTTTTTAAACCTCTTTTCATATTCGTAACTTAAATAATAAAAATTTTTCCACAACATCTGACTTTTAAAAACATCAAATGATATCACGATATTCTGTAATATCTTTACCTATATGTACTAAGAAATGATATACTGTATCATATGCCAAAAACTCAAACTAATATATATTGTAATTTGATAAAATGCAGAAACAAAACTTTATTCAGTTGACATTTTTGCAACATGAAGCAAGTTTTAGAAGAAAAATTCCATACTTCATTCATACTTTTCCTCGTGGCTCAAAATAAACTTAGATATTCGAGAAGATATATTAATTTTAAAGTTTGCAAAAAATACAGCGAAAATTTCATTTTTCTACATTTCGTGACATACAAATCAAAAATCTTTTTTTTCTTTTTAAATATACACTTGATCTTACAATAATATTTTAATTTTGTAAATATATATTAAAAACAAAGTATATTTAAGCTTTTAAATCAATGTAATTTTTGAATAATAGATGCATAAGGTCGTAATATGTATATTCAATTGTTTTTAATTCTTTTCCTGAGAAAAGTTTGACATATTCTTGCATGTATAACAGTTAAATACACTAAATATAATATTACTTTAAAAAAATCAGGAGTGACTCCACTCGACTTTCCGAACATTGAGTAATTAACAGTTTTGTAGATAAAGTAAAGAAAGAAGGGTTGTTAAACAAACAAAAGAGAGAAAACCATAATAGAGTGTCTGAGTATTTTTCTCCATATATTCCACGATGTTTTATTTATCACTACTGAAATTTGAGCCCATAGATCACAATGATAAAGAATTTTTCGTTGTGTCCCTGTAAAAACCTATAAATGCTAGATTCCCCAAAATGCTTATAGTTAGTGGAATGGTGATTTATAATATTCATATAAATTTCAGCTCAATTGAATAAGGCGTTTAGATTCTATCGCACTTTTAAAAATTTGGTCCCATAGGCCATAATGATAAAGAATTTTCCTTTGTGTCCCTGTAAAAAAACTTTACGTGCTAAATTCACCAAAATCTATATAGTTGGTGCAACTGTGACCTGTAACATGTGTACAAATTTTTTGCTCAGATTAGTGAGGCGTTTAGACGCTATCACACTTTTAAAAATTTGGCCAAATAGGGCATAATGATAAAGAATTTTTCTTTGTGCCCTGTAAAAAAAAACTGTAAGTGCTAAATTCACCAAAATCTATATAGTTGGTGCAACTGTGACCTATAACATGTGTACAATTTTTTTCCTTAGATTAATAAAGCGTTTAGACGCTATCGCACTTTTAAAAATTTGGCCCTATAGGCCATAAGGATAAAGAATTTTTCCTGGTGTCCCTGTAAAAAAACTATAAGTGTACTAATAAACTAACCCTATTTACCAAAATCAATAGGGTAACTTATACTATGGTAACCAATACTATGGTAACTTACAATATACGTTCCAACTTTCAGCTTATTCGAACAAAGCGTTTAGACCCTAGCGTGTTCACTCACACACATACATACATACATACACACATACATACACACACACATACATACATCATCATAAAAATAGTAAAAACGGACTCAGGTATCTCGAAACTTATAGAAACATCAAAATCTCAAATTTGGATTTTTGACATGATTACAATTCTTTCCTCACTATAGTGTACGGAAAGTAAAAATAGTTAGTTCTTAAAACTCAACGCTATTGCTTAAGAAAGTGTTTGGTATTTTTTATTTTGTATAAAATGTGGTTTAATTTTTATGCTGAATTCTAATGTATACTTTTGTTTTACTTAAAGAAATCCGACTATTTTATTATAAGTATTATACAACTCTAAAATATTTATTACATTATTTTCCTTAATTATTAAGTTATTTTTTATATATCTGAGTAATTTCTGAAACGCAAAGTATTATTTTAATTTTATTACAAATTAACTATAATTCATGTGAGCCAATTGGCATGTGAGCCAATTCTGTGCCTAATTCTGGATTTACGTGTTATATTTTAAACCTGTATCCCAGTGTTATTCTTATTCATTGAGACTATTATCATTGAATGCTGATAAACATAATTATTTCATTTTACGCGCATTTTATGAAAGTATTCGATTGGGTAACAAGGGACGTAAGAGGTTATTATACTTACGTACAATATAAAACAGAATAACAAAACTTTTTTAAATATTGCTTTATTTCAATATTCAACACTTTTATTGCATGTATTTGTTGGAATTACAAATTTTTAGATATTTTAAAGTAATTATTCAAACAATGTATAAATATTTCTTTTTAGACATGAGATTTTTTTAGGTAACAAAACATTTATTAGCAAATTGGTTTAAATTTCCTTCATCAGGTGAAGATTTAATTGTAAAATTACATTTTTGCAGCAGTTCAATACATTCAACAGCGTAACTAGGTCTGTAAATACTCAGTATGACGGCCGTCATTAATCAGAATGACCTTCAGACGTTGCACATTGGAAATTCTCCTAAAATATCTTCAGTATTCGCAATGTAGCGTTATTTGATCAGTCGAATCTGTTTACAGTATGAGAGGATGCTGCGAATAAAGCGCAATATGTTGATAAAAAATGTAACTAATATTTTCTTATGTATATATATATATATAAATAATCCTGTGCTTTTCTGTGCATTTCATTAAAAAGTGCATAAATCTACATTCAGATTTCACATTTCTATTTACAATAATTTAGTCATTAAATTTACATTTCAATACATTTTAAGTCTCAAACATCTTATTCTTAAAAAAAAAAAGGAGACATAAAACGTAACACAGCTTATAAAATCCTAAATTTTCGGAAATGAACATTACAGTGGATGTCTTATGTAATAAAATATTTTTCAATTTATAAAACTTTAGCAATAATCGTACTTCATGCAAATAAGGTAATATAAATAATGTTTGCATCTAATAAAAAGCATTTGAAAGCTTTTAAATTATTTTTACGTTTACATTAAGCATTACATTTTTTGAAATATAAAAATAGTGAATAAAAAGATTTCAAAATTTAAATGTAGTAACTTAAATCCATTTGCTACATATTATATTGTACGTCAGTTTAAGACCCTTAAATAAATTCATATTATAATATTTCAAAGTGTAATTATTGAAATATTTTTGTTAGATTTTATTGCTTTTCTTGCTTCGGTTTAGACGTTGTACATATTCCGAAAATTTATATATTTTATTGTACGAAATTGCAATGTAGATTTTAAAAAAGTGTTTCTCTCAAACTGATCTAGAAACTACAATATCTTGATTAAAATAATATATATGACATTTTCTATTACAGTTGATTCTAATAAAGTAAAATATAAATGAAACATTTTTTTTTTTTTTTTTTTTTATAGAACGCATAATATTTGAATCATCAAGGGAATGAAATGCTGATTTATTGTATCATTTCAGTAACGATAACGAATTAAATTGTTTCAGATTTTCAGATTTAAGATTATTTTTCTTGTATTACTCATAAATTTAAAACAATTTGCGAGTTACTACGTTCGTACACATGATAGTTTTGAAGTATTTAAGTACATTTCAATGTTTCTCTTAATCATCTTATCCATACAAAATCTTAATATAACGAAATTAATACATTTTATGGATGCAATAAACGACGTATTCTTAGAAATGAAATGATTAACATTATTTGTTTACATGGGCATACAAAAATATTGGAATTCATTATAATAAATTTCTTAAAGTGTATTTTCGTTTATGTTCGGCTTTTTTAACACATTTTGATAAACGTTTAATAATATTTCAGACATATTTCCGTAAACAATTTTTTATTAAAATCAGACAATCAAATGATTGGGAAGAAAATCATATTTATTGAAATGATTTTATTTTTCCGACTGAGTGAAAATAATGCCTTGACCGGGAGTCGAACCCCGGATCATTGACTTACAAGGTCAAGGCTCTACCAATTGAGCTATCCAGGCCGACAACCGGTCGGCATTACTCACTCAGACAACCTTTAGGCAGGAACATCTGGCCTATCATGTAGATAGCTCGACAGAAATAAGCCGCAGGTAATGGAAAACACCATTAAAGATATGATAGGATATCTACATGATAGACCAGATGTTTCTGCCTAAAGGTTGTCTGAGTGAGTAATGCCGACCGGTTGTCGGCTTGGATAGCTCAATTGGTAGAGCCTTGACATTGTAAGTCAATGATCCGGGGTTCGACTCCCGGTCCAGACATTATTTTCATTCAGTCGGAAAAAAAAAAAATTAATAAATATTTTCGTATGTTCATCTTCATGTGTGCATGTTGCAATTTCCGTAAACAATTCATCCTTTAATTTGTTTTTTTTTTTATTTTATTTTTCCTCATATTTGCTGTTAAAATAACATACATATAGTACTCCTGTTTTTTTTTTTTTTTTTTTTTTTTTTTTTTTTGAAAGAATTCAGTTACATTACAGGCTGTTAACGCATTTCTTTTAAGCATATATTGACATATTTATACTGAACAAAACACAACGACATTAACATCCATTATTCAGATTTATAAAAAGTATTTGCATTAATGATTGATGTACAGGGCAAAGCAGAGTTATACAAATATATTAATTGGGCATTATAAATAAATATTTTTAATTTTACAGCAAAAGTTTTAATTTTTTGTGTATATATGTAACGATAAACATGGAGACTGCATTACGGATGTGTTCGGTCATCTTATGAAGGAAAGTAGGAGTCCATTTGAGAAACGAATATCCTTTATTAAGTTCTAAAGATGCAGTCACAATAGATATGATGCAGTCATGGACCGGTTGTTCGGACATCCTGAGCGGTATATGCGCTCTTAGTTCCGGCAACCGAGAAGCTACGGTGCCCATGGCTGGCAGGTATCCAGCCGCGGGACACCGAAGGGCGCCGCAAATCTATTTCGTACTTTTACATGATGAAGTCTTAATTAAACCTGAGTTTATTAGGCAAGTGATTACCGTAAAAGGCCACGATTTCTCGTGTGCTGCCGCTTAAATACTGCATATTTCGGCGGGAACCGAAACTATTCTTATGAATTCTTATTGGGTAATTTGCTAATTTTAAACCCGCCTACCTTTTATCATTGGTTGACCCGGACATCTGGGGTTAAGTATTTTGCAATGTTTTGCCGCTTACCTTAGACGATTGCATAATTTTGATTCTAAAACTTATTCTGAAATCAGATTCCCGCGCTATGAAGTTCTGTTGGGTAACCTACTTTACCTGGACACTCAAATAGAATTATCATAAAACTGTTCTTAAAATTAAGATTTATTCTGAGATATTAATATTAAGCTATCACTTAATATTAATTTAAATTCTAATTTAGAATCTTGCTTATTTTATCCTTTCATATATGCACTGAAGTATTACAATATTAATAACATAAAAATATAAATATATTTTTTTTTTTTTCGTTACATTTTAAAGGGATCATTATTATTATTATTATTATTATTATTATTATTATTTGAAACCCTTGTAATTTTTGAAAATATGAACTTAGAAGCATGCGGTTTGTTGCATATTGTTCAGAATTAGTTATAGAAAATAAATATAACAAAGCGAAAAATTGATGTTTTCCGTTGATTTTTACGATTTTCAAAGCCCACCACCCCCCTTAATGCAAATGAAAATTGCATAAAGTGCGTTTTGAGAGAGCTGTTTTTTTTTTTTTTTTTTTTTTTTTGGGTGTGTGTGTGTTTGTTTTTTTATTATTATTATTATATTAAATTTTTAACACAGCATACAGGGTGCAAGCAATTTTTACACATTATTCACTATATATATATTTACTTTCTCTTTAAAAGCAAAGCTACTGAGACACTTTTTGTGAAATTTCATCCTCCATAATTTAAAACAACGTCTATTTTAATGGAATATATTCAATGTAAAACTATACAACTGTTAATTTTAGCTAAAAAATGTTTTCTAAACATTGAGATTCACTAGATTTTATATTCTTTTGTAGTATTCGTTTAGTTAATAATGAGATTCATTAAAATAAACTTGTGAGATTAGTTAAAAGATATTTTTCCTATACGGATGAAACTGCATTGGTTTTTGAAATTTGTTTATATGCAGAAAAAAATGTTTTATTGCAGCGACAAAAATTCTGTTAAGGCAGCCAAAAAAAATTTTTTTTTTAAACCTCAATATAATTTTGTTATTGGAAATTAAATAATTTTTAAAATAAATAAATAAATGGCCGTACTTGGAATGCTTGCATAATATTTTCGGCACGGGCCCGTGCCATCCTGAGTGCAAACTCTGCTGTCGGTGTGTGCTTGCTTGACTTGCCAACACGAAATATTCTCCCTCTTCTCTCCCTTGAATAGGTGTCTCCACTTGTCTATGTCCGGTAACTCATTTTTTTTGCCACTGCGCTCATTACTCATAATTTCCACGGCTTCGCGATTCATGGAATAATGATGATTTTCGTAATTCGCCAATTTCTTAATATCATTAAAATCAATTTTAACATTATCGTTATGAAAAAAATTTGTTAATGCGGTTGTAGTTCTATTAAATTTAATATCAGTTTTATGTTCTTTAATGCGAGTTTTTATTTTTCTTTTAGTCATGCCTATGTAATACCCTTTATTATTGTCATCGGTTTCATAAGTTATTTAATAAATACCTGCAGTTTCCATTTGGTCAATTTGATCAACAAAAATGAGAAACCGGGCATAGACAAGTGGAGACACCTATTTTAAGAGAGAGAAGAGGGAAAATATTTAGCGTTTACAAGTCAAGCAAGCACACAACACACCGACTGCAGAGTTTGCACTCAGGATGGCACGGGCGCGTGCCGAAAATATTATGCAAGCATTCCAAGTACGGCCATTTATTTATTTATTTTAATTAGTATAGGAAATGTTTAACTTACAGTACCTCGCCAAATTATTAGACCAAAGAAAATATTTAAAGTTTTTTGAAATTGGAAGTTTATTATACCTGACCTGCTCAAAATTATTATTGTTTTATTAGATTTACCTTAAGCTTATTTCAGTACCTTTATTACAGAAACATTTTCAAGCTGGCAGCACAAGACAGTTAGTTATTATTCTGTGATACAATGGCATAGGAGTAAACTTGCATTATAACGTAAAATTTGTTTTGCTTGTTTATTTTGGATTGAAGCGAATATTTTGCTGCAAAAAGTAATTTTTGCATTGTTATTAATATTGCGTGGGATATTTAACATTTTTATTCATTTATTATGATAAAAAATTTTTGCTCCTTTAGTTTAGATGGGAAGAAAGGCTGACCTTTCACCAAAGAGAGTAGGGCAGGTTTATGGTCTACTGAAGGCCACTAAACTCACCCAAAATCAAATTGCAGCAAAGGTAGGAGTATCCAGAAGCTCAGTAAAATATATTAAAAAGAAAATGGTATTAAACATAATTTTGGATCCATCACAAAAGAATAATAGTGGACGAGCTCGCATTACAACGCCGAGGACTGATCGAAAAATACGAGACATTTGTATAAATAACAGAAAGAAACTGCTACGCATGTTAATGAAAGAAGTTCAAAATGACGGCATTAATATATCAGAAAGAACTTTGAGACGTCGTTTGGCAGAAAATAAACTCATTGCCATGAAACCGGCTCGCAAACCAAGGTTTACATCAGAAATGATGAAAAAATGCTTGGAGTAGGCAATAAAGTACAAAAATTGGACAATAGAAGACTGGAAAAAGGTACATAGCTATTTATTTTGATCAACGATATATTGGCTTTTATATTGAATGTAAAGAAATTAAATAAAAAGCAATTTTGTTTAATTTTCAGGTTTGCTTCTCTGATGAATCGGTTTTTTATGTTTTAACCGAAAAAAACAAATTTGTTCGGCGGCGTCCATACGAGAAATACAAGTCAGTTTGTATTGTTTCCACCACCAAACATCTTCCATCAGTCATGATGTGGTCTGTCATATCAGGAAAAGGTTCTGGTCCTCTCTGTGTGGTCAAAAATACAATGAAACAAGATCAATACATGAAAGTGTTATAAACCAGGCTCATGCCACAAATAAAAGAATGGTTTCCTGGAGACGAGAAACCAGTCTTCATGCATGATGGTGCTCCATGCCATAAAGCTAAAAGTGTATCGAAGTATTTAGAGCGAAAAAAAATCAAAGTTCTCGATTGGCCTGGCAACTTGCCTGATATGAACCCTATTGAAAATGGTTGGGAGTTGCTGAAAAAAGAAATGTATAAGAAAAATATAACCAATAAGGTAGAGTTGCTGGAATCTTTAACATACCAGTAGAATCATAATAAACATCTTCAAGAAAACATCCAAGCATGCATAGAAAGTATGCTTCGTCGTGTTAAAGCCCTTTTAGTTGCCTAAGGTGGCCATACGAAATATTGATTTTTCTGTTAAATTTAATTTATCAATTTTTTCTTTCTTCAATAAGTATTGTATTGTAAAAAAAAAATTGTCATTGTATTCCTTAATGTATACGCTTTGGAAATATGAATGAAGAAAATATTTTTTTAATAACATTCTTCATTCATAAGGTTGAAAACATGAAAAAATGTATAATTTGCCAATGGTCTAATAATTTGGCCAGGTACTGTATATCTTTAAGTATTGACCCTTTATCTACTGCATTATGATACAGACAAAAATTTCATTTGAAACATATATTTTTAGTTACTAAAGTGCATTATTTAAAGATATATATGTTAAAAATTATGCATATCACCTCATCATAATAATTAATGAGAATTTTGTGAGGTCGTACTTTAGTGTACCACTGGTACATAGAGGTCGAAAAAATCCCTTCGACATGAAAAAAGTGCAGAGAAATATTTACTCTTTATGTTTCTCATATTTTTTCTAAGATTAGTGGGATATTCTTGAAATAATATAAGAATTAATTATAACACATATGAAGATCGGAAAAAATATCAAGCAAAAACAGCAAGTGCACTCCATAAAATCCCTTATGGAACAAAAATGGCTATATGTATCGTGTAATGCTTTGTAGTAAGATTAAAAGGGGGTACATCTGTTCCCTTCTTATAAATATCTTTGAAATTTCTTCTATAAATTTGATTTTATACTCTTTTTAAAGTAATGGTACTTTAAAGTACCGTCAGTAGATAAAGGGTTAAAGAATTTTGTTATTTAAATGAAACGACAGGACTCGAAAATAACAATGGTCTGTTTTTCCAAGACAACAAAAATATTCAATGGACCAGTATAACATAAATTATAGTGGTCTACCGGATCAATGAAGCTTTTCAATATTTTATTTTATTTTTTTATTCTTTTTCTAAATTTGCGTGTAAATCTGTCGTGTAATTATATGGTATAATAATTGTAAGTGTAGTACTTCATTGTAGTTGTCAAAATCACCTATCCTCTGCAATGTTTCATTTATTTTCACTTTAAGTGCATTTTTTTTTTTTTTTTTTTTTTTTTTTATCTTTAAAATTTAATATAATACGTTGTGTTAAATATGTGATAATTAACTCGTTAATTAAAGCGTAAACTTTTGATTTATAGAAGACATCATTTGTACTTTTAATTGATTTACAAAAAAAAAAAAAAAAAAAAAAAAAAAAATTCTGGAGTGACCCTACTCGACTTTCCGAACATTGAATAATCCACGGTTTTGTAGATAAAGTAAAGTAAGGGGAGCTGTTAAATAGACAAAAGTGAGAAAACTGTAATAGGGTGTTTGAGTATTTTTCTCCAGGTAGTACACGATGATTAATTTAACGCTATTGTACTTTGAGCCCACAGATGGTAATGATAAAGAATTTTTCGTTACGTCCCTGTAAAAACCTGTAAATTCTAGATTCACCAAAATGTTTATAGTAGTGCAACAGTGACTTATAATATTTATAAAATGTTTCAGCTCCAATAGATTAGGCATTTAGACGCTATCGAACTTTAAAGTTTTAGCCCATATGCCACAATAATAAAGAAATAAGCATTGCGTAAAAAGAACCATAAGTGCTAGATTCTCTAAAGTTCCTTAAGTTCGTGTGATGGTGATCTATAACATGTATATAAATTTATATAAATTTTCAGTTCATTTGAATAAGGCGTTTAGTCGCTGTCGCACTTTAAATAATTTGAGCCTATAGGCCATAATGATAAGCAGTTTTTATTTGTGTCTCTGTAGAATTCTATAACTGCTAGAGTCACCAAAATCTATACAGTTTGTGTGATAGTAACCTAAAACACGTATATAAATTTTCAGCTCATTTTGATAAGGCATTTAGATGCTATCGCACTTTAAATAATTTCACACTATACGCCATAATGATACAGAATTATTTGTTGTGTCCCTGTAAAAAAAAACTATAAGTGGTAGATTCACCAAAACCTATACAAATCGTGAAACTGTGACCTACAGTAATATGTGTGTATTTTTTTTTTTTTTTTTTTTTTTTTTTTTTTTTCAATTGAATAAGGCTTTTATACGCTATCGCACTTTTAAAAATTTGGCCCCATAGGCCATAATGATAAAGATTTTTTTTTTTTTTTTTTGGTGTCCCTGTAAAAAACCATAAGTACTACATTCACCAAAATAAATAGGGTTCGTGCTACGGTGACTTACAACATACGTACCAACTTTCAACTCATTCGAGCAACACTTTTAGACGCTAGCGTGTTCACTTACACACATACACACACACACATACACAGATACATGCATCATCATAAAAATAGTTAAAACAGACTCGGGAGACTTGAAAACGTATAGAAACATCGAAATCTCTAATTCGGATTTTTGACATGATTACAATACTTTCCTTACATATGTATGTTCGGAAAGTAAAAATATATCTGCCATGTAAATTTATTAATTTATTTTACGTGGCAATTATTAAAATTTTACAATTTTTTTAAATATTTTTAATAACAAAATGGGATGTGTGAACGGACCACTGAAAGTATATAGAAACCAGAAAATTTAAAAATTACTGGTTTTGTGAACCAGTGACTAATTTTCTTAATTTTTACGCTTGAAAGGTTTCGGTAGCAAACATTTATGTTGGTTCAGTACATCGCACGCTAATTAGCTATGTACAGTCGGTCAAAAAAAAAAACGAAACACCCCCACCTAACCCATCAGTAAATTGTTGCAGAAAGACACCGAAGGTACATTCGTCAGGGAATTTTGTTCTCTTTTAAGCTAATTGGAAAAAAATAGCTTAAGGGGTCGTCTCCATATTGAAATCGTGTCAAACTTTAATTTTTTCAATGGTAACATATAATTTTGATTTCGGATATCGATTCTACAGTCAATTTCATCCCCAGATATAAATTTGGAAGTCATATGGTGTATAAGTTTAGGAGTTATACACGTCTAAACTTTCGAGCTTCTAATGTTAAAGTCTGATTACACATTTTTATTCATATCTCCTACATTTTTATTTTTTTTTTACCTGGTTTTTTTTATGATGTTAATAACAGGTTTTCCAAACATATTTATGAGTTTCATTAAGATTTTAATGTTTTTTATCTATAGAATAAAAAATATTAAATTAATATTTTAAAAAATTGTGTATTGTGACCTATATTTTTTCTAACAGATATCGATTTCTATCACATTAAAATACGCATATGCAAATTTGCAGCTCATTGGGCCAAGTAGTTCTCGAGATATTCCAGAAAAACGATCGAAGATCAAGTTTGGGGGCCATATAACGATTACAAACTGTATTTACAAGTAGCATTCACAACAATCAGTTTTGAATTTTATTGCAGACGATATTAAGAAAAAAAAAAAGTTTTAATTCACTTTCATATATTTTTAATTATTTCAACAATGTTTTTTTTTTTTTTTTTTTTTTTTTCAGCTGAAATAAATTGGAATTTAATTCTGAAATAAATTGTATTATAATATTAGACATGCGATTTAAAAATGTAGTTTAACATTTATTTATTTTTTATTTATATATCTCTTTCCTTACTATATTATATAATGTTTTCGTAATTTTCTTTAGAAGAATTGTGATTTCTAATTTATATAGTCGCTATTATTAATAGTGTTGGAAATATAAATTAACCAATTAAAATATTATAATATTATTACAGAATAAATTATTTCTTTGAGTTGGACAGAACTTCATAGCTGAGAGATCAGATTTTTACTTTCCGAACTTACGTATGTAAAGGAAGTATTGTAATCGTGACAAAAAACCCGACCTTTGAGATTATGGGCTTTCTATACTTTTGAATTACACTGAATTCATTTTTACTAGTTTTCGATTATGAATGGGTGTATGTGTGTGAGTGAATACGACAGCGCCTAAATCCTCTGTTCAAATAAGTTGAAATATAGTAAGTTATTGTATGGCACCATAGCACGATCACTGTTGATTTTGGTGAATCTAGCACTTAAAAGTACTTTTTACAGGCACAAAAAAGAAATATTCTTTATCGTTATAGCCTATAGGGCCAGGTTTTTCAAACTGCGATAGCGTCTAGATACCATTTTCTTTTGAGCTAATACGCGTGTTATAAATGTCCGTCGCACAAAGTGTATAGATTTTGATGTATCTAACATTAATAGTTTTTCACAGGGACACAACAAAACATTATTTATCATTATTGTCTATGGATCCAAATAAAATAAAATGCGATAGCATTTAAAAGCCTTATTCGTTTGAGTTAAAAAACTTTTATACATGTTAATAATCACTCTCGCACAAAGTGTATAGATTTTGATAAATCTAGCATGTATAGTTTTTTTTTCCTTTTTACAAGGACAAAAAGAAAAATTGTCATTATGGTCTATGGGCCCAGTCGTTTTAAAATGCGATAGTATCTAAACACTTATTCTATTAAACTGAAAATTTATGCACATGTTATACATTACCGTCGCACAAATTGTATAGATTTTGGTAAAGATAGCCATTATAGATTTTTACAGAAAATTATATATCATTACGATTTATGGTTTAAAATTATATGAAGTGCAACAGCGTAAAATTAAGCAAGGGGAGAAAATACTTGAACTCCCTTTAATATTTTACCATATTACCATGTTTTTATTAACTTTGATTCTTGTTTGTTTGTATGTTTTTTTTTTTTTTTTTTTGTCCAGTACAAATCTTGCAATCGATTTTTAACTAACTTCCCGACTAGCTAGATATTTGAAATTTTCAGGACAGCTCACAACACGGTGACAATACATTTTTCTAATAATTTTAGTCAACTATTTCAGGTCCCACTGCCTTCGGCAGCGCTTATATGATTCGGCAGAAAATTTATTTAACAAAACTTCCCGACTAGCTAGACATTTGAAACTTTCAGAATAGTTCAGAACACGGTAAAAATGAATTTTTTAAAATACCTTTAGCTAATTGTTTAGGGTATCTGCTGCCTTCGGCAGCGTTATCAGTACGAAGCTTCCAATCGATTTTTCACTAACTTTTCGACTAGCTAGACATTTGAAACTTTCAGGCTAGCTCAAAACACGGTGACAATACATGTTTTTAATACTTTTAGTCAACTGTTTTAGGTCACTACCCGTTTATATGATTCAACAGAAAATTTATTTAACTTCCAGACTAGCTAGACATTTTAAACTTTCAGAATGGTTCAGAACACAGCGAAAAGGCATTTTAAAAATATTTTTAACCAACTGCTTCGGGTTCCTGCTGCCTTCGACAGCGTTACCAGTACGAAGCTTGCAATCAATTTTTCACCAACTTCCCGACTAGCTAGACATTTGAAACTTTTATGATAGCTCAAACACGGTGACAATACTTTTTTAATACTTTTCGTCAACTGTTTCAGGTCCCTACTGCCTTCGGCAGCGTTTATATGATTCAACAGAAAATTTATTTAACTAACTTCCTGACGACATTTGAACCTTTCACAATAGTTCAGAACAAGGTGAAAATACATTTTTTAAATACTTTTAGCCAACTGTTTCGGGTTCCTACTGTATTCGGTGCATTTATATGATTCAACGGAAAATTTATTTAATTATCTTCCCGAGTAGCTAGACATTTAAAACTTTCAGAATAGTTCAGAATACGGTGAAAATGCATTTTAAAAATATTTTTAACCAATTGCTTCGGGACCCTGCTCTCTTCGTTAGCGTTACCAGTACAAACTTGCAATCTACTTTTAACTAACTTCCCGGCTAGATAGCCATTTGAAACTTTTATAATAGCTCAAAACACGATAGCAAGGGATTTTTTTAATACTTTTTTCCAATAGCTCCGGATTCCCGCTGCGCACATTAGCGTTTATATGATTCAACAGAAAATTTAAAATCATGGTATATAAAAGTTCTTTATATCTTGTAATTATTTTTATTAACTTCACTTCTTGTTTGTTTGTTTGTCCAGTACAAATCTTGCAATCGATTTTTAACTAACTTCCCGACTAGCTAGACATTTGAAACTTTCAGGATAGCTCAGAACACGGTGACAATACATTTTTTTTATCACTTTTAGTCAACTGTTTCAGGTCCCTACTGCCTTCGGAAGCGTTTATATGATTCGACAGAAAATTTATTTAACTAACTTCCTGAAAAGCTACACATTTGAAACTTTCAGAATGGATCAGAACACGGTGAAAATGCATTTTTTAATTCTTTTAGCCAACTGTTCCTTGTTCCTGCTGCCTTCGGCAGCGTTACCAGTACAAAACTTGCAATCGCTATTTAACTAAATGAACGACTAGCTAGGCATTTGAAAATATCACCTACTTTTATTTGAATTTAGGCATTTTCATTAAAAAAAATATCTATAATTTCAATCATGGACTGGATCCTGCTTCCTTCTTTACCAAATACTTCAACACGCACAAATATCAGCTACCTTTGATTAAATTAAATTGTATTAAAATATATATATATATAAATAGAAAGAAAACAAGATACACAATAAGTATACAGTTATAGACTTGAACCTGCCTCATTATTTACCAAATATTTCGATACACACAAGTATTGCTTGAATCGATTACATTCTCTCGTACTAAATTTAAACAAAATAACAAATGAAGTCATGAACTGGAACCCGAATCCTTTTTTTACCATATACTATGACAGCGAACGCTAATTTTTCTGTATAAATCCAAACTTTCTGCACCTCCGAAAACACTTAATCCCAAACTTTCATCAAAATCGATACATCCGTTTCCGAGTAACCCGAATTTGGGCGATATGTTGCAATTTGTCGATAAAGGTTTAACTGATCACGCCATTTTTTTCAAAAGATGAGAAAAGGTCCAAACATTTTTGCATCCCTAAAAACACTAACCACAAACTTTATTTGAAATCACTATATCCATTTCCGATTAAGCCTATTTCTAAAGCTTGATGCAACTGGTCGATATATGGTAAACTGCGAACAATTTTTTTCTGAAGATAAGGATATGTCCAGTTCTTTAAGCACCCAGAAAGTTTTTAACCCCAAACTATCATCAAAATCCCTATATAAATTTCTAAATAAACCCAACTTCTGCTATAATTTGCAACTCGCCGATAAAATGTTAATTGAGAACGCGATTTTTTCTGAAGATAAGGATAAGTCCAATCATTTTTTCTCATCTAAAAGCCGTAACTCCAAACTTTCATAAAAATCGCTTTGTCCATTTCCGAATATACTCAATTTCGACCGTATGTTGTAATGTGTCGATAAAGAGTTAACAACGAATGCGATTGTTTCTAAAGATGAGGATATTTCCAAAAGCTTTTTCTCATCAAAAAGTCCTAACTCCAAGCTTTTATGAAATTCGCTATGTCTATTTTTGTGTAAACCGTATTTCTGGCAAACGTCGCAATGGGCTTTTAAAGGTTTAACAGAAAACAAGAAATTTTCTGAAGAATAAAATAATTCTAATCAATTATGCAACCTCAAATTTTCATCATAATCTTTATACCTATTTAAGAGTAGACCCAATTTTTGTCATATGTTGCAATTGGCCGATAAAGGGTTAATTGAGAACGTTATTTTTTTTTCTGAAGACGAGGGAATACCATTCGTTTTAGCAGTCCCCGAAAAAACTTAGTCCGAAATATTCATCAAAATCGCTATATCCATTTCCATGTAAACTCAATTTCTGCTATGTGTTGCAGTTGGTCAGTAAAGGGTTAACAGTGAATGATAATTTGTCTGAAGCAGAGATCCAATCGTCCTTTCTCATCAAAAAGCTCTAACTGTAACCTTTCAGAAAAAACGTTTTCTCAATTTCCGTATAAAGATAATTTTTAACATACGTTGCATTTGGCCTTTAAAGGATTAACAAAGACAAGGAATATTTATGACAGTGAGGATAATTTCTTCATCTAAGAATCCCCGAAAGCACTTAATGCAAAACTTTCATCAAAATCCTCATATCAGTTTCCAAATAAACCCAATTTATTTCATTTGTAGCCATTGGCCGATAAGGGGTTAACAGCCAACGCAAATTTTTCTGAAGATGGTGGTAAGTCTAATATTCCGAAAAAACTTAACCCAAAACTTTCATCAAAATCCCTATAATCATTTTCGAGTAAACCCAACTTCTGCTATGTATTGCAATTGGCCGGTAAATGGTTAACTGTAAACGCTAATTTACCTGAAGATGAAATCCAATTGTTTTTTTCTCATGAAAAAGCCCTAACATCGAATTTTTATAAAAATCGCTTAGTCCATTTCTGTGTAAAGCCAATTTCTGACATACGTCGCAATTTTCCTTTAAAGGGTTAACAGAGACAACAAATTTTTATGATGATGGGGATAATTCCATTCATTTAAGCATCCCCGAAAGCACTTAATGCAAAACTTCCACCAAAATCCTTATATCAGTTTCCGAATAAACCCAATTTATTTCATTTAGTGCCATTGGCCGATAAGGGGTTAACAGCCAACGCAAATTTTTCTCAAGATGATGGTAAGTGTAATATTCCGAAAACACTTACAGGGATGGAACACGGGCGCAGAATTCATACCGGAATCCGTTTAAGAAATTTCTCTACCTATAATATCGATGATTTAAGAAGTAGAAAATTTTCTTACATTGATAGTGGTATGAATTCTGCGCCCGTGTTCCATCCCTGCACTTAACCCCAAACTTTCATCAAAATCCCTAGAATCATTTTCGAGTAAACCCCACTTCTGCTATGCATTGCAATTGGCCGGTAAAGGGTTAACTATAAACGCTAATTTATATGAAGATGAAATCCAATTGTTTTTTCTCATGAAAAAGCCCTGACTTAAAATTTTCATAAAAATCGTTTAGTTCATATCCGTGTAAAGCCGATTTTTGACATACGTTGCAATGGCCTTTAAAGGGTTAACATAGACAGCAATTTTTTTTTTTGACGATGGGGATAATTCCATTCGTTTAAGCAACCTCAAAATCACTTAACGCAAAACTTTCATGATATCCTTTCATCAGTTTCCGAATAAACCCAATTTCATTTGTTGCCATTGGCCGATAATGGGTTAACATCCAACGCAAATTTTTCTAAAGATGGTGGTAAGTCTAATATTCCGAAAACACTTAACCCCAAACTTTCATCAAAATCCCTAGAATCATTTTCGAGTAAACCGAACTTCTGCTATGTATTGAATTGGCCGGTAAAGGGTTAACTGTAAACGTTAATTTATCTGAAGATGAAACCCAATCGTTTTTTTCTCACGAAAAAGCCCTAACATCGAACTTTCATAAAATTTGCTTCGTCCATTTCCGTGTAAAGTCCATTTCTGACAAACGTTGCAATTATCCTTTAAAGGGTTAACAGCGACAACGAATTTTTATGACGATGGGGATAAATCCATTCGTTTAAGCATACTCAAAAGCACTTAACGCAAAATTTTCATCAAAATCCTTACATCAGTTTCCGAATAACCCCAATTTATTTCATTTGTTGCAATTGGCCGTTAAGGGGTTAACAGCCAACGCAAATAATTCTGAAGATGATGGTAAGTCTAATATTCCGAAAACACTTAACCCCAAACTTTCATCAAAATCACTAGAATCATTTTTCAATAAACCCAACTTTTGCTATGTATTGCAGTTGGCCGGTAAAGGGTTAAATGTAAACGCTAATTTATCTGAAAATGAAATACAATTGTTTTTTCTCATGAAAAAGCCCTAACTTCAAACTTTCATAAAAATTGCTTAGTCCATATCCGTGTAAAGCCGATTTCTGACATACGTTGCAATTGTCCTTTAAAGGGTTAACAGCGACAACGAATTTTTATGACGATGGGGATAATTCCATTCGTTTAAGCATACTCAAAAGCACTTAACGCAAAACTTTCATCAAAATCCTTATATCAGTTCCCGAATAAACCCAATTTATTTCATTTGTTGCCATTGGCCGATAAGGGGTTAACAGCCAACGCAAATTTTTCTGAAGATGGTGGTAAGTCTAGTATCCCGAAAACACTTAACCCCAAACTTTCATCAAAATCCCTATAATCATTTTCGAAAAAGCCTAACAGAAATCTAATTTCAATTATTAAAATCTTTTGAAAATGCGATAATAAAACATCAATTTTGAATGCCGGTGCCCCTCCTCCTCCCCTTCACACACACAGGTGTTAATAGACCCTCCGATGTTATTTTTTTGGACAGAATATTTCTTATAGTTCGAAATTTCCACATTAACATGCTCATTGAAATTATATTCCTTTTTGATGTATTTAGAAATTTGTAGATGAATGAAACGCATTGAATAATAGGAGAGAGCTCTAATAAATTCGTTGAATCTGACCTAAATGATAAAAAAATAAACTTGGAGATAACCCCCTAAAGAAAAACCTTAAATATCTCAATAACCAATGTTGATATCTTCGTGCAAATTTATATCTAGGCTATTTTGATGCTCTAGAATCGTTTTCTGTCGTCAAATTAGTGGGTTAACATTCGAATTTTCAAAGTTGGACCCATTTTTAATATGTAGACGACCCCCAATGTCATTTTTTCCTACATACAAAAAAAGTAGACATAATTTCCTGACGATTGGTGCCTACTGCATGTTTCTGCGATAATTAGGTAATGAGATAGGAGGGGGTGTTTCGTTTTTTGTTTGACCGACTGTACATGGAGATCTGCGGCGTAGCTTAACCAACTATATAGTGCTAAGTAATCTTATGTCAATCTTATACTTTTGAATAACATTATTGTTTAAATAAATATATATGTATATGTAAGTATCAGTCAACGAAATAAATTTGGTGTTTTTAACAAATAATTTTATTAGTGTACGTTTAATAAATTATTGTCACTCAGTAATTATTAAAGGATACAGATAGAGTTACTTGAAACTAGTATATTGTGGCCATCACAAAACATTGTTCTATATTTTCATATACAAATTCACTCAATTCAAATATTTTATTAAAATTATTACTTATTAGAATTATTTTCCACCAGCAGGTTACACCCACTTTGCTGATCTCTACATTAAATAAATTTTAAAAGAATTCAATCACTATTCATTTTTTTTTTATACATTATAAATTAAAATTAAAATAATAATAATAATAATAATAATAATAATAATAATAATAATAACTACACTGAAATCGCTCTAAACCTCGATTCGGATACCCGTTGCTTAAGTCAGCTTTTTTTCCGCCCCCACTGCATCGGGTCCAGGTTCCTACTGCCTGCAATAAGGCATTTCCCAGGCATTTTGAAGTTGAGTACTTATTGACGACAGGTGTATCTGCTGTTATTTATTAATTGCAATTTTAAAGCTGACTATATCTCAGCATTTATTAAATATTTTAGTTTTTGAACCATGTATTTTATAACACCGCTCTTTACACTATATTTCGTTTTGATTTCGACCAATATAAGAAATGAAAAAATACTTTTTTTTTTTTTTTTTCAAGGGAATTAAATGCATAAAAAACAAATAAATTTTAATTAGACTTAGATTGTAATTAGTTTATCTTATAATTAGTAATCTTTTCTGCTATATAGTACAATTTTTTTCCCAATAAATACTATAAATAAAAAAAAAGGGAATTAATTAAAAAACTGAAAATAAAAAGGTTTTATACTATAAAACTTATACATAAACATGACTCTTATAACTGCGTTTTTAAATTTAAAATTTAATATACATAATCTTTTCAACTGCATTACCATTTAATTTTCAATAAGTATAATAAATTAAAAAAAGAAAGAAAAAGATTTCGCCTTCAGATGAAATAAATAAATAATAAATAGCGTAATAGCCGTTGCTAAGATACGCGGAACGATTAAAATGAAAGAATAAACTGCAGAAAAGTGAAACATGGAAGCTAATATTTACCAGGTTATTATTTACATATTTTAATTAATTTTTTTAAACTCATGAAAAATTCGAAAATTGGGCTTCGAAGTGCATCAGAACAGGTCATCGAGGTGCAACGAACAATCACAGAAATTTCTGTAGCTCTGCGATCAACCGCTTTTTTAAAAAGCGCCGGATACACACACACACACGCATCTTATGTTATTATGTATATAAATGATAAATGCAGAAGACATTATTTTAATCATGGAATTACACAACTAAGTTTTCAAACAAGGTCGATTTTGGGCTATACTAACTTAAAAAATGTGCTTTCTTCCAAGTTTTTTTTTTTTTTTTTTTTTAATGGAAAAATCGATTATTTTGTTTGAAATTATCACAAATGGCATTTGGTTCATACGTTTGTTTCAAATATCTTTTCTCTTTTGGAGTTCTTTTGAAAGATACACACATTAAAAAATTGTCCCTCCTTTTTTAGCAGGTGCGAGGCGTGGTTTGGAAGCGAAGCGCTTCCAAAAGCAGAGGAAGAATCAATTCAGTCGTTAGACAAGGCGACGTTACTGGATTACTTTTTTTAAATCTTAAATAGGGGAAGCGCTGCTTCCATCGCTTCCATGGACACTTCGCCACTGCCTTTTGGAGGACTTCCGCACCAGGGAGGGAAGCATTGTGACTACGTATCTAAAACTTTCTGCTCGGTGCGCTATTACTATTATAAATATTTTTTCAATTTAATAATTATTCATTACACGTTTGCTTTACCATGCACATTTATAGGAAACTTTGCCCTATACCGCCATGTTAAAAATGTAGCTAAACCACGATGTCAACACCTCATGCTGCAGATTATCACCAAAATGTGATAGGCACTAATTACGTTGCAACTGCGCATTGTTGCGTACTCGGGGTTCGTGAATTGTCTGTGAATGAAGAGCCAACGTTGCTGAGGCTTAAAATTTATTTACAGAAATTCTAGAAGATTGCAGTTCTATAAACGAAGTATCAACTTCAGTTTCACTGGAAAACACAGCTCAAATAACAGCTGACAACATCAGATTAACATCAAATTCCCAGTATAAACTGTATTATAGCATTAACACACAGCAACGGGCTGCAAACAACAGTAGAGACTTAGCCAAGCAGAGCTCTTTATCCAATAATGCCTTGGTAAAAACTGACTTACTTGGCCAGATTGGGCTGCCTTTTATACCCTTCTATAAACCCAGAATGCTCTGGTAACTTCTCAGGGAATCAAGATATAGAGCTTAGATGTTTAAGATATCGATAAAAAAGGATTTCCTCCCCAAGGTCGCCGAAAAAGTAGGCAAGGAGCAAAAAATTCGCCAAATTTGGAGATAAAGCCATTACCTGCCTTAATGAAGCTCGTTAACGGGTTTTTAAGGGAAAATAAGCTATTTTAATGTGAAAACAATCTAAAAATGCTAAAAAGTAACATTTTATAACCCGACTAAGCCTGTTTGAAAGATTTTACATAGAACACTTATACTCTTATTTACAATCATATTTTATTCTTTTATATACTCTTATTTACAAATTTGTAACAATATCATTTTTTAGGAAATTCTGTGCAGCACTTCTTGAGAAACAGTTACCACAAACTTTTTTGCCACACACATAAACGATTTTTCTAAAAAGGGTCTAATCTTATTATAGAACACTTAAAAAGATTTAATCCATCAAAAACCGAAAGTGAAAAGTTGTTATGAAAATAATACTTTCTTCTCTTGAATGTAGAAGAAAGTAAAAAAGAATACATTTGGTTTAGAATGTATATATATATATATCGTTATAACTTAAAAAACATCTTTTATATACAAAAATCCATTAATTGGTTCTAGCAAAAATTAATTATAAGCAATGATTTTATCTTAAATTAAATTTTCATTGATACTATGAAATTTCTGACATTATGTAAGTTTAACATATATCGTGATGACTAAAAAAAAACACTACTATACATGTTAATCTGTGATAATTTAAAAAATGTATCATAATGAACTGAAAAGATGAAAATGTGGTGTTTGCATTTCAGACTTGTAATACATTACTATGTATGTAAATTATCAAAAAGCTATGCCCGGTATAATTATATATTTTACTGTATATTTAAAAAAAGTTTTACAGTCATTTATAAATGTTGAATATAATTATATAGTTCTATCCTTATATAAATTTTTAAAAATGTATCTTTTGACTCTTTTTTTTTATTTATTATATATTTAGTTTAATTTTGTTATTTTTATTGTAATTTATTTTGTTTATTTTTAGTTTAATAGGTTATTGTTCATAAAATATGTTTTATAAACAATAGCATATATAATTTTGCTTTTCTTATTCACCTGTAAAAATGAAAAATGAAAATCTTAAGGGTACTGCAAAAACATAAATAAATAAATCATTATAGAATATATAAACTAAACGTAAAAAAAATAGATATATGCGGAAGATAAGAATTAATTTTTAAATGTTATTGAGATAATTAACATAAAAAAGAAAAACTAACAAACAATAAATAATGTAGCCCTTAATTTTCTATAAACATCAATTTGTTTAATTAATTTTATATTGATAACAACGATTTTTTTATAAACAAAATCCATCAGTCTAATTTAATACTGTATAAATATTTGGTCACTGTTTATTATCTACTTACTTAATGTAAATATGTCAAACATAATCTGAAACATCACTATACTTTTTTTTTACATGCATGTATTTTACTAATTAAATAAAGAGGCTCGATTATAAAAATTAAAAATATCTAATTAATACACAACGTGTCATATGCTTAACATAATTCATTCTAAAATTAATTTTTTGTAATTTTTCTTAAAATAATAGTTTGCAATTAATTCTGTGTTGAAAATATGAAATTATAGGCATATCCTTTAAATAGCGCTTTTCTAGCAATAATACGTTCATTTTTAATTATGCTTTACACGTAAAATTTTGCCATATGTTGTATTATTTCATTCTTTCGATCAATTATTGTTATTAATGATTGTAACGTTTAAATAACTTTTTCAAAACTGTCTATATATAATGTGCTAATCCTCTTTAAATGATAATCGGTATTTTTTAAATTATGCCATCCATATATGGTAAAAAAGTACTGTTCTTGTTTAAATTTTCAAGATTGAATTTTTTATTTATTTACAAGATTTAAAATTCCTGAAGCTAAAAATAAAATTTTTAGTCGTTACTCAGTATGTTTCTCTATTAATGAGTCTTTCTGCGTGTGAGGCTGCACTGAGGAAAAAAATATACCGCTATCCTCTAGAATGAATAAGTGGCCATTTTCTAAATCCCTTAACTAGACATATAGACTTCCGAGGTATGCACATAAGGCGCACCAATAAACTGAATCGACGAAATGATCGAGAATTTCTAGTTTACACATTTCTAGATGGTGAAACAATATTCTGAATATTCTGCATTTTTTGTATTGCGAGAAATTATCGCTTGATTTTCTAGAATAGGGTAATAAACCAAGATTATACTTGTTGAAACCCGCCTCTTGTAGCCTCATCTATTTGCAGAGATTTTTAAATAACTTTGCCCTCGATAATATAGGCAAACGCTTTAGAACTCTAATAGGGGCTTTGAACAAATGGATCGATTAAATTGCTTCGAACAAAATGCGATCGAACAAATGGCTTGTGTATAGGAATGAAAAAAACTACTGAAATACGTTTGATTATCTGCAGGTTTTCCCTCAGGTACACTTTAATTACTTTAGAGTGTACAAAATAAAATGAATTTTGCATATATTTCCATACACACAAAAAGTATCGTCATTTATGTAAAATACATGATTGATAACAATGATGTTAACAAGAATAAAAATGACGTTTTAGAATATCGTCATTAAAAAAAAAAAAAAAAAAAAACTTTAAATTTTAGATTTATAAGCTAGTAAAAAGCGAACACAGCCTTACATTTTAAACATTTACAGCCTGCACAAAACAAAATAAAGTGGACATATATTTCCATAGGCGAATAAGGTCCAAATTTGTGCGTCATGTGTATAGGACATTTAATTGATTACAATCTTTTTAATAAGAAGATAATGTTATTTACGCCTTCGGCCGTAGATCATGATGAGCACTGATTTACAGCCAAAACGTTTGTCATCTCATTAATGTTTTTAATGCTACATTGTGCTTTTGTGGCTTTTATTTTAAACTAGCTGACAAGTCCGGCTTCGCACTGATGAACAAATTTTAGTTAAAGATGGATTGATATGTAAAAAATCAAGAAATATATCAGTTTATATGTTATAGTCAGGCAATATCATTAACTGGAAAGTCAAAATATAATTTTACAATTATTTTTTTTAATTAGTTGTTAAATGTTGGCAATTTTTACTTAATGCTATTTATTTATTTATTTATTTATTTCATAAAAAGAAACATTTCTTTACTCATGAATAAAAAATATTGAAAAATAAACCTATGACATGAAAATGTTTTTGATAAAATTGACGTCATAATAGCTTTAATTATTATTTATTTTTTTCATTTCGCAAATATATTTAATTTTTTCCATAATTGATTATTATTTTAATAATGTATATTAAAGGAGAAATCAATAATATGAAACAATATTCGTACAATATATACTATTACAGAATCTGGTGTGAAACAACCACACGACTTCCATTACCCACTATTACACGTAATATATACAATTTTTTGGAGATATTACTTGCATTTTTTGAGATTTTCGAGTAAGAGAAACTTGATACACGTATAAAAACACATACAACAGAGTTTGCATAGCGAGTTAAAAAATAAGGGGAAAAAAATAGATAGTTATTTTTTTAAACACGAATTTCCGAGATCTAAAACTGAACTACCTAATCAGGATGACCGTTAATATTCCTGTAATAAGCACGTAATACTTGAGAAAGGTTATCTAAATTGGATTAAAGAAAAAATTTTCAAGAATACGTTAGAGCCGTTTTTGAGATACCAACTTTTACCAAAACTTAACATACTCAATTATTGACCTAAAAACAATAATTACATACAAAAGGATATTTAATAGGAAGTTAACATGGCGAGTTTGAAAAAAATCCGTACAGGCGTTTTTAAAGGAACGCACTTGCGAAGTCTGAAATTGAGCTGTTTATAGAGGACGCCTATCAATTTTCCTGAACTAAGCAACTTTTCAATCGAAAGGGCATCTAATATATTATTTATATAGCAACTTTGAAGAAAATCATTAGATGTGTTTTTGAATATGGGCTTAGGGTCCCATTTCTGGTTTTCGATGACCCAATTCCGGTTTTTCAATTTTCACGAAAATTTGGAAAATTTATCTGTACACCAGACCTGAATCACTTGTGAAGTTTAGTAGTTCTATTTTTATTAGTTTTCGAGATATGACAGCCAGAAGATTACACACACACGTGCACATATACACACACACTGACCAATTGCCAAAACCTATACAATACTTCCACTACCTACGGTAGTAGGGTAATTGAAGTAAACACATACATCTCGTATTTACTACGATAATATACAGATTTTCGTATTACGTTTTCGATCGCCAAATACAAAAATCGCCAATGACGATAGATATCAAATCTATGCTTTGTTTTCAATTAAAATATTGAAAATTTTAATTAAAAATTTATTTTACCAAAATTTATTATAGCTTCTAGCACTTAGAGAGAGACAGTGTAACTTTTGATTATTGAAAGAAAAAAAAAAAAAAAAAAAAGCAATCGGCTTTTTAGTTCTAGCGATCGTTCTCTACATATGCATATAAACCTTTCTTTTTTTTTATATTAGTATAGCTATAGAGCATAGGTATATTAAATAGGTTTCCAGTCAACATAATGTAACTCAAATAATTAAATGCTATTTACATTTCAGTAATGGCTGTATGCGCTATGTATATTGAGCTACTTGCCATAACTGTTAGTTGCTAAAAATTGTCGCCAAATAAATTTAAACATCTCAATACGCAAGCGAAGTATGACATCACTGACCACCCGTGGATGCAAGAAAAAGATTTTCCATGTTAATCGCTCATTGGATTTTTTTTTTTTTTTATTAAAATTCTAGAAGAATTATTTCCCGATTTTAATCCTCATATTTGGGTATAGATATGTATTAGTTATTGTATGCATGCGTTAGATTGAGTTATTTTGCTGTCAAATTGACAAAATTTTAATTTTAAATTTCAAAACTGTCACCCTTGGCGTTTTTTGTATTTGGCGATCAAAAACGTAATACGAAAATATAGATGCCAGATGTATATTTTCGTAATATGTATTGTACGAAATATTGTTTCATATTATTCGTTACACTCTTAATGTAAGTTTTTAAAATAACCATGATTTTTGAAAGGAATTAAATTATATTCGCCAGATAATTTGGCGATATTTTTTTTTTTTTCTGCCAAGGATGACGGATATCAAATCTATTCCGCTGCAACATATTAGTATATTATATCAGATACTTTATTTAGACATTTGAAAACAAATTTGACTTCAAATTATGATAGAATATTTATCCTTTCCCTTTTAATTAGTTTATTAGTTGGATGTTTATTGTGTAAATATCATCCTTTGAAATGAAATGTTTATGTTTTCAATCGAATATGGAAATTTGCCATTTTTTTTTTCTAGAGTTTTGAAATTTAAAATTCCAATTTTATCAACTTTACAACAAAAACAATTTAATCTAACGGATGCACATGATAACTAATACATATCTATATCCAAATATGGGGATTAAAATGGGGAAATAATTTTCCTCGATCTTTATTATTTTTTTACAAAAAATCCAGTTCACTTTTTATAGTATTGTTCGCGTGAAAATATATTTTATTATATGTCTAAAAATAAATTAATTCGTAAATCTTTTTGGCAACAATTATAAATTAAAATAAATAATATTATAATTTCTTATTTTATTTTATTTTATTTATTTTTAAATTCCAATTTCGTTTACACACATCAGTTTAAACCACGGAGTAATAAAGACTCCGTGGTTTAAACATTGATGCTTAGATGCTTAGATATTATATCATATCATATCAAATTAAATTATTAGAAAAATAAACACTTTTAATTCTATAATGACGTCAGATTTAACGTGTAAGTTTAACAATTAAAAAAGCTTTATATGAATTTCAATTTAATGCACGTGCAAATATATTTCTTTTCTTTTCACGTCAAGATATTTTAAAAACGAAATGAATATGTAAATGTTTCTTTTATGTTGGCAGCAGCTAATTTTTTTAATATTTCATTATTTCCATTTCTATTACGGCTTCTATGGGGATTTTAATTAAAATGCTCAGATTTTAAACTAAAATTTATTTTATCACAATTAAATATAGCCTATAACAATATGGCATACTGTAGCTTTCGGTCAGTGAAAGAAGTATTTAAATCGGTTCAGTAGTTTCAGAGATTACCCTCCACAAACAAACAATTTTTTGCGCTTTATATAATGACTAGCTGACCCGTCCGGCTTCGCACTGATGAACAAATTTTAGTTAAAGATGGATTGATATGTAAAAAATCAAGAAATATATCAGTTTATATGTTATAGTCAGGCAATATTATTAACTGGAAAGTCAAAATATAATTTTACAATTATTTTTTTTTAATTAGTTGTTAAATGTTGGCAATTTTTACTTAATGCTATTTATTTATTTATTTATTTATTTCATAAAAAGAAACATTTCTTTACTCATGAATAAAAAATATTGAAAAATAAACCTATGACATGAAAATGTTTTTGATAAAATTGACGTCATAATAGCTTTAATTATTATTTATTTTTTCATTTCGCAAATATATTTAATTTTTTCCATAATTGATTATTATTTTAATAATGTATATTAAAGGAGAAATCAATAATATGAAACAATATTCGTACATAATATACTATTACAGAATCTGGTGTGAAACAACCACACGACTTCCATTACCCACTATTACACGTAATATATACAATTTTTGGAGATATTACTTGCATTTTTTGAGATTTTCGAGTAAGAGAAACTTGATACACGTATAAAGACACATACAACAGAGTTTGCATAGCGAGTTAAAAAATAAGGGGAAAAAATAGATAGTTATTTTTTTAAACACGAATTTCCGAGATATAAAACTGAACTACCTAATCAGGATGACCGTTAATATTCCTGTAATAAGCACGTAATACTTGAGAAAGGTTATCTAAATTGGATTAAAGAAAAAATTTTCAAGAATACGTTAGAGCCGTTTTTGAGATACCAACTTTTACCAAAACTTAACATACTCAATTATTGACCTAAAAACAATAATTACATACAAAAGGATATTTAATAGGAAGTTAACATTTTGAGTTTGAAAAAAATCCGTACAGGCGTTTTTAAAGGAACGCACTTGCGAAGTCTGAAATTCACCTGTTTATAGAGGACGCCTATCAATTTTCCTGAACTAAGCAACTTTTCAATCGAAAGGGCATGTAATATATTATTTATATAGCAACTTTGAAGAAAATCATTAGAGGTGTTTTTGAATATGGGCTTAGGGTCACATTTCTGGTTTTCGATGACCCAATTCCGGTTTTTCAATTTTCACGAAAATTTGGAAAATTTATCTGTACACCAGACCTGAATCACTTGTGAAGTTTAGTAGTTCTATTTTTATTAGTTTTCGAGATATGACAGCCAGAAGATTACACACACACGTGCACATATACACACACACTGACCAATTGCCAAAACCTATACAATACTTCCACTACCTACGGTAGTAGGGTAATTGAAGTAAACACATACATCTCGTATTTACTACGATAATATACAGATTTTCGTATTACGTTTTCGATCGCCAAATACAAAAATCGCCAATGACGATAGATATCAAATCTATGCTTTGTTTTCAATTAAAATATTGAAAATTTTAATTAAAAATTTATTTTACCAAAATTTATTATAGCTTCTAGCACTTAGAGAGAGACAGTGTAACTTTTGATTATTGAAAGAAAAAAAAAAAAAAAAAAAGCAATCGGCTTTTTAGTTCTAGCGATCGTTCTCTACATATGCATATAAACCTTTCTTTTTTTTTTTATATTAGTATAGCTATAGAGCATAGGTATATTAAATAGGTTTCCAGTCAACATAATGTAACTCAAATAATTAAATGCTATTTACATTTCAGTAATGGCTGTATGCGCTATGTATATTGAGCTACTTGCCATAACTGTTAGTTGCTAAAAATTGTCGCCAAATAAATTTAAACATCTCAATACGCAAGCGAAGTATGACATCACTGACCACCCGTGGATGCAAGAAAAAGATTTTCCATGTTAATCGCTCATTGGATTTTTTTTTTTTTTTTATTAAAATTCTAGAAGAATTATTTCCCGATTTTAATCCTCATATTTGGGTATAGATATGTATTAGTTATTGTATGCATGCGTTAGATTGAGTTATTTTGCTGTCAAATTGACAAAATTTTAATTTTAAATTTCAAAACTGTCACCCTTGGCGTTTTTTGTATTTGGCGATCAAAAACGTAATACGAAAATATACATGCCAGATGTATATTTTCGTAATATGTATTGTACGAAATATTGTTTCATATTATTCGTTACACTCTTAATGTAAGTTTTTAAAATAACCATGATTTTTGAAAGGAATTAAATTATATTCGCCAGATAATTTGGCGATATTTTTTTTTTTTTTCTGCCAAGGATGACGGATATCAAATCTATTCCGCTGCAACATATTAGTATGTTATATCAGATACTTTATTTAGACATTTGAAAACAAATTTGACTTCAAATTATGATAGAATATTTATCCTTTCCCTTTTAATTAGTTTATTAGTTGGATGTTTATTGTGTAAATATCATCCTTTGAAATGAAATGTTTATGTTTTCAATCGAATATGGAAATTTGCCATTTTTTTTTTCTAGAGTTTTGAAATTTAAAATTCCAATTTTATCAACTTTACAACAAAAACAATTTAATCTAACGGATGCACATGATAACTAATACATATCTATATCCAAATATGGGGATTAAAATGGGGAAATAATTTTCCTCGATCTTTATTATTTTTTTACAAAAAATCCAGTTCACTTTTTATAGTATTGTTCGCGTGAAAATATATTTTATTATATGTCTAAAAATAAATTAATTCGTAAATCTTTTTGGCAACAATTATAAATTAAAATAAATAATATTATAATTTCTTATTTTATTTTATTTTATTTATTTTTAAATTCCAATTTCGTTTACACACATCAGTTTAAACCACGGAGTAATAAAGACTCCGTGGTTTAAACATTGATGCTTAGATGCTTAGATATTATATCATATCATATCAAATTAAATTATTAGAAAAATAAACACTTTTAATTCTATAATGACGTCAGATTTAACGTGTAAGTTTAACAATTAAAAAAGCTTTATATGAATTTCAATTTAATGCACGTGCAAATATATTTCTTTTCTTTTCACGTCAAGATATTTTAAAAACGAAATGAATATGTAAATGTTTCTTTTATGTTGGCAGCAGCTAATTTTTTTAATATTTCATTATTTCCATTTCTATTACGGCTTCTATGGGGATTTTAATTAAAATGCTCAGATTTTAAACTAAAATTTATTTTATCACAATTAAATATAGCCTATAACAATATGGCATACTGTAGCTTTCGGTCAGTGAAAGAAGTATTTAAATCGGTTCAGTAGTTTCAGAGATTACCCTCCACAAACAAACAATTTTTTGCGCTTTATATAATGACTAGCTGACCCGTCCGGCTTCGCACTGATGAACAAATTTTAGTTAAAGATGGATTGATATGTAAAAAATCAAGAAATATATCAGTTTATATGTTATAGTCAGGCAATATTATTAACTGGAAAGTCAAAATATAATTTTACAATTATTTTTTTTTAATTAGTTGTTAAATGTTGGCAATTTTTACTTAATGCTATTTATTTATTTATTTATTTATTTCATAAAAAGAAACATTTCTTTACTCATGAATAAAAAATATTGAAAAATAAACCTATGACATGAAAATGTTTTTGATAAAATTGACGTCATAATAGCTTTAATTATTATTTATTTTTTCATTTCGCAAATATATTTAATTTTTTCCATAATTGATTATTATTTTAATAATGTATATTAAAGGAGAAATCAATAATATGAAACAATATTCGTACATAATATACTATTACAGAATCTGGTGTGAAACAACCACACGACTTCCATTACCCACTATTACACGTAATATATACAATTTTTGGAGATATTACTTGCATTTTTTGAGATTTTCGAGTAAGAGAAACTTGATACACGTATAAAGACACATACAACAGAGTTTGCATAGCGAGTTAAAAAATAAGGGGAAAAAATAGATAGTTATTTTTTTAAACACGAATTTCCGAGATATAAAACTGAACTACCTAATCAGGATGACCGTTAATATTCCTGTAATAAGCACGTAATACTTGAGAAAGGTTATCTAAATTGGATTAAAGAAAAAATTTTCAAGAATACGTTAGAGCCGTTTTTGAGATACCAACTTTTACCAAAACTTAACATACTCAATTATTGACCTAAAAACAATAATTACATACAAAAGGATATTTAATAGGAAGTTAACATTTTGAGTTTGAAAAAAATCCGTACAGGCGTTTTTAAAGGAACGCACTTGCGAAGTCTGAAATTCAGCTGTTTATAGAGGACGCCTATCAATTTTCCTGAACTAAGCAACTTTTCAATCGAAAGGGCATGTAATATATTATTTATATAGCAACTTTGAAGAAAATCATTAGAGGTGTTTTTGAATATGGGCTTAGGGTCACATTTCTGGTTTTCGATGACCCAATTCCGGTTTTTCAATTTTCACGAAAATTTGGAAAATTTATCTGTACACCATACCTGAATCACTTGTGAAGTTTAGTAGTTCTATTTTTATTAGTTTTGGAGATATGACAGCCAGAAGATTACACACACACGTGCACATATACACACACACTGACCAATTGCCAAAACCTATACAATACTTCCACTACCTACGGTAGCAGGGTAATTGAAGTAAACGCATACATCTCGTATTTAATACGATAATAAACAGATTTTCGTATTACGTTTTCGATCGCCAAATACAAAAATCGCCAATGACGATAGATAACAAATCTATGCTTTGTTTTCAATTAAAATATTGAAAATTTTAATTAAAAATTTATTTTACCAAAATTTATTATAGCTTCTAGCACTTAGAGAGAGACAGTGTAACTTTTGATTATTGAAAGAAAAAAAAAAAAAAAAAAAAAAAGCAATCGGCTTTTTAGTTCTAGCGATCGTTCTCTACATATGCATATAAACCTTTCTTTTTTTTATATTAGTATAGCTATAGAGCATAGGTATATTAAATAGGTTTCCAGTCAACATAATGTAACTCAAATAATTAAATGCTATTTACATTTCAGTAATGGCTGTATGCGCTATGTATATTGAGCTACTTGCCATAACTGTTAGTTGCTAAAAATAGTCGCCAAATAAATTTAAACATCTCAATACGCAAGCGAAGTATGACATCACTGACCGCCCGTGGATGCAAGAAAAAGATTTTCCATGTTAATCGCTCATTGGATTTTTTTTTTTTTTTTTTTAATTAAAATTCTAGAAAAATTATTTCCCGATTTTAATCCTCATATTTAGGTATAGATATGTATTAGTTATTGTATGCATGCGTTAGATTGAGTTATTTTGCTGTAAAATTGACAAAATTTTAATTTTAAATTTCAAAACTGTCACCCTTGGCGTTTTTTGTATTTGGCGATCAAAAACGTAATACGAAAATATACATGCCAGATGTATATTTTCGTAATATGTATTGTACGAAATATTGTTTCATATTATTCGTTAAACTCTTAATGTAAGTTTTTAAAATAACCATGATTTTTGAAAGGAATTAAATTATATTCGCCAGATAATTTGGCGATATTTTTTTTTTCTGCCAAGGATGACGGATATCAAATCTATTCCGCTGCAACATATTAGTATATTATATCAGATACTTTATTTAGACATTTGAAAACAAATTTGACTTCAAATTATGATAGAATATTTATCCTTTCCCTTTTAATTAGTTTATAAGTTGGATGTTTATTGTGTAAATATCATCCTTTGAAATAAAATGTTTATGTTTTCAATCGAATATGGAAATTTGCCTTTTTTTTTTTTTTTTTTTTTTAGAGTTTTGAAATTTAAAATTCCAATTTTATCGATTTTACAACAAAAACAATTTAATCTAACGGATGCACATGATAACTAATACATATCTATATCCAAATATGGGGATTAAAATGGGGAAATAATTTTCCTCGATCTTTATTATTTTTTTACAAAAAATCCAGTTCACTTTTTATATTACTGTTCGCGTGAAAATATATTTTATTATATGTCTAAAAATAAATTAATTCGTAAATCTTTTTGGCAACAATTATAAATTAAAATAAATAATATTATAAAATAGAATTTCTTCTTTTATTTTATTTTATTTACTTATTTATTTATAAATTCCAATTTCGTTTACACACATCAGTTTAAACTACGGAGTAATAAAGACTCCGTGGTTTAAACATTGATGCTTAGATATTATATCATATCATATCAAATTAAATTATTAGAAAAATAAACACTTTTAATTCTATAATGACGTCAGATTTAACGTGTAAGTTTAACAATTAAAAAAGCTTTATATGAATTTCAATTTAATGCACGTGCAAATATATTTCTTTTCTTTTCACGTCAAGATATTTTAAAAACGAAATGAATATGTAAATGTTTCTTTTATGTTGGCAGCAGCTAATTTTTTTAATATTTCATTATTTCCATTTCTATTACGGCTTCTATGGGGATTTTAATTAAAATGCTCAGATTTTAAACTAAAATTTATTTTATCAAAATTAAATATAGCCTATAACAATATGGCATACTATAGCTTTCGGTCAGTGAAAGAAGTTTTTAAATCGGTTCAGTAGTTTCAGAGATTACCCTCCACAAACAAACAATTTTTTGCGCTTTATATAATGATATAGATATAGATAAATATGTTATTTTAAAAGTTGGTTTAATTTTAATATTTAAACTATATGTTTGTAAATATATGCATGGGAATATACTATAATCTTATGTAATATAGCAAAAAATACAGGCCTTAAGAGGTCTCTCAAAACCATTGATGAAATATCGAAAATAAAATCTTCAAAACATTGTTAAAATACATAAAAATGCTTTGAAAAAAAATCAAAGAAAATAGTATACTCTCATCCTTTTCTTCTAAACGAATATTATTAATGATAGGTATGAAAAAGCAAATGGATTTACGAAATTTTCGATTTTCCAAATCATAAGAAATATTTTCCGGTATTTGAAGATTTATGACACATGCTATTCCATTGTCAGCATTTCCCTTTCCGTTATTCGGAAAAAATTCAAAAGATAAAATTTCATATATTTAGATAATAGATGATCATTTACCTCTCTATAAACGTTTACTGAAATCATTTATATAGATCTAAAACACATTTTACTTACAAAAAAAAATTTCTAAAACGGCATTTTTGCTAGAACAAATAAATCTGTTAAACAAAAATTATTTTAAAACTAAAAGTTTGTAGATTTTTCCAGAAATTCGAGCTTCTATTTTTGCAACTTAAATAATTTTAACATTTTATGAATATTTTTAATGCATTCTAAAAATTATCGAAAATATACTCAAACCAATGTAAATTTTATAGTAGGAAATCTAAATAGTATGATAATCTGAAAATGCTGATAAAAGCAATTGATTTATAAAACTTGTTAATAAAAACTAAACATGTTTCCAGTAATTTCTTTTAAATATACAAAGTGTTTCAAAAATTTCTGAAATAAATCTAAAACCTCATATAAGGAACCGAAATAATCAAACTTAAAATAAAAATTTGGGTGAGGAATGTACTCAGTACGTGCTGATACATAAGTAAAGACAACACAAAAGTAAAAAGACAAAAATTGTAAATTCAAAGAAATCATACATTTTATTAATCAAACTTTTACATAAGGTGATATAAAGAACGGCAATTAACATACAAAAATTTGAAAATCGTAGTTACGATGCACTTATTCCCATAGATTAGCAAAAAGGTCAGGTGTGTTACTCACATATCCATCAACAATTGACAATCTTGTCTTTAGATCCTCATTAGATTCAATGAGACATTCTTTTGCTATGGTTTTAATAAATGTCGATGATTTCCAAATTGATGTTGCAATACACTATACATTAATATGTGTAGAGACTGAAAATTACATGCAGCAAACGCTTTTACTTAGCGATCTACTCAGAATCATCAATCGCTTAATGCTGAATTTTTGCACCCACATTCCTAAAATTAAAAATTAAAAAATAGGCTTATTTTTGAACATTCTGTTTATTTTCTTACCACCTACAAAACTTTAAATTTGTTTTGTAAACACTCCGTATGGTCAATATTAATTCTAAATACTGATAAGAGGTTGTACTTAATTGTTTATTTAAAACCATTTCTGAAAAAATATATTTTCTTTCATTAAAAAAAAAAAGAAAACAAAATTTTTTTTTCCCAAATTCTGAATGGAACAATTTCTAAAAAATATTTTCTGTTCTTTGGAACGTTTCCACATTTCATTGTGTATGCAATTAAAATTATTCTTGAATACATAAATAAAAAATATAAAACATCATCTTCTATAATAAAAGAACATTCACCTACATGCACAACTTTCTTTATATTATTATTATGGGTGATATATATTGTACTTTTAGAAATTTATTGAGAAGGAAAAAGTAATATGAAAAATCATCCATATTCTTTTTGAGGCGAATATGCGTGTATGTCTTTTACATAATTAATAAAGTATATGCGAATATTTCTATGTCAGATAGAAGTCTCAATACAAAGATGGCTTTTATGTGAAGGATGCCGACATAATACTAAATAATAACATATTCCCTATTTTATTTTCCGGTTGAAAAATCATTTTAGGATACATTTTTTTAAATCGTATATTTGTCAAGTATATACGCACGTACATACGCAAGTATATATTTGTCAAGTACAAATCACACGTTATGAGATTTTTTTGTGCAAAGTGATTATTTTTCTCACATTTTTATTGTATATAGAACAAAAAATGTAAAGTTTATTTTTATGCATAAAATATTTTCACACTATAATATTAAATTTTAATGGCTAAAAGAAATTTTAAAAAATCACACTTTTTTCTTTTTATTTTGCAACAGTTGTATAAATGAAAATTTTTAAAAGAAATATTTTAACTTATTGTACAAAAAATTACTTCTTAACAAAATTGTAACAAAAAACTCAAAAGAATAAAATAACAGCAGCGGTTAAATGATAAAAATGAAACATAGTTTACCACAGTATTGTTAAAATGCATTTATCGATTGCAAATTTGGTAAATCTTTCAAAAATCTTTACTGAAATGGAAAAGAACATTAATTTAATTCATATATATATTTATATACGTGCGTGTGTGTTGCATTTTGGGGAAGATTAATAAATTTTCAAAAGATAGAATTTCTTGTTCTGAAGTAGATTTTTTAATTAAGAAACAACTTTTCAATAATTGAAAACATATGCTATGATAATACCAAACTCTGAAAGCGTCATCTAGAGAAATGTGCATGATATACAGGTTGATCATAAATTAAAGACCACCTTTCAGAGTTCCATAAAACAAAAAAAAATATATAGCAACGTGTACTGTTAATTATTTAAGCAAACGGTTGAAACATCGTTTCTAGATGGGTGTCGTGTCGTGTCATGTCTGCGAATTGAATCTAACACAAAGGGCATACTTGTCGACATTGTATGTTTTTTATATTGGATTTCACACCACTATTTTCTAACATAAATATCGCCCATTATATTACTGCGTTTAAATGAAGAGAAAAATGCTGTAGAAATTTTCTGGTATGAAATCCCCTGCCAAAATTGAGATACTTCGCAGGAGTGAGAGAAAAATAAATAACATTTCACTGTCAAAATTTCGCACGTGCATCAAAAAGCCGTATATGTTCTGCGTTTTACAGAAGCAATCTGTTATAACATTTCAAAGATGCTTTCGCACACAGTATCAAAACCAGCATGCTCCAAGTAAAAAGCCCATTAAACGTCAGGATCCGCAGTTTAAGAATATAGAAAATATATAACATCGGAAAGGTGATAGTTGCGCATCGTCCACGATAGCATTGTTGATTGCATGTGGAAGAGTTTTACAAGAAGTCTAATTATTATAACTTGTTTTGCATAGTTGCGTGACACTGAAGGCACATAATTTGTACTTACTGCATAATCTACAAATTAACAATAAATCTAAACATTTTTACATTGTCGTGCGTATTTAGGAACGACATATTCTTCTCTGAGAATTAGACTGGCATAATCTTTATAGACGTTCCGTTGGTTTCATTATACATGCCTTAGAACAAAGAAAAGAATGCTAAAACCAAGACAACCCGCTATCAGACGAAGTTCCCTGTGAAAGGCATTAGCACATATTACCCCATAAACAGGTTTTTCATGAGGGAAGCGGATGAAATACTACTGTTTGATACTTTTGCCTCACGTATATTCTTCTTTCGCGCTTACTTTTGACTGTTTACATGTTATATATTAGTTTTCAGCTTAACTCCCCCTATCAGAGAATCCCGATTCCAGAATATCTTCTATCTTCATTCTTTTCAAACCGCCGAGATGTTAATTATAGCCAAAACGTTGTTTACATTTCTTGACTTCGTTTATGCTTAAAAATAACCCTTGATTGAGCTCAAGTAAGTCGTTCGGTTGCTTTGAGATTGTGTTTCTGAATATACCTTCTTTTGTCTGGTAGCAGATTTATACGTATGAGAACATATAAACAACGTTCTCAAATTTACCTATATTTTAAGTGGTAATGAATACAACTAATTTTTAAAATTTATAGTTGAACGTAGTCTCCCGGAAAAATCGTGAAGGCTGGCAATTATGAAATTAGTATTCCCAATCAAATAAATAGATGCTGGGTAGCCCTTTGGTTAAAAAATTACTCTTTCCAAATATTTTCCCACTTTTAATTCTGAGTGAAATGGAATTTTACAAGATTTATGAAGATTTATGAATCCAATTAATCTTAAACATATAATTTGTTTTCATTTCTTTTGGCAGTAACATATTGTTCAAAGCCAACGTAATAATAAACTAATCCTTTGAGTTCTAAACATTTACTCAAAAAAGACATTTTATCAATTTTGGCCATTTTCCAGAAAAAATATGTTTGTCATAATACATTTTTCCTACATAACAAACTTCTCTCAACCTCAAGTTTGATGTAATAGGTGATCCAGATGATAGTTTTTCATACGATAATACAAATATGTCGAAAATTTATCTAATGACATACAAAAGAATGCTAGCAACCGACTATAATTTTTGCAATAATTTGTATTGTAATTTTCTATGCAGAAAAGAACTATACTTGCAAAATATAATAGTGCAAGCTATACTTGCATATTACAATAGTGGTAGGGCATTTTCGCCCTATGCACTATTGCTATTTACTATATGCAATTAAGAAATATTTGTATACAATAAATTCGAAGAATTACAAAATTTAAATAATGGCATTTTCGTCTTATGCACTATTGCTACAACTATTTAAGAAAGATTCGTATACAATGAATTCGATGTATTGAAAAAATATAGTCTTGTGCAAGATACTATAACAATTTTCTCAAAGTTCAAAATGTTCTTCATTCGTGACGGATGATTTGTTTTTTAACGTTCTTATAATAAAATAAATATGATTTGATGTGGTGATAACGAAATCAGCCATTAAAACATACTTATGAAGGTAACAAAAGGAAAACACATGATGGATTGTGTAAAAAAAGACGAGATAATCAAACTACTGGATAAATAATTTTAGATAAAAAAAGTTAATTAATATAACCTTAAAATTGCTATCAAAAACTCATCTCTTAACTAAATTGAATTGACAGCAGCCATTCTTTGTTGAATAAATTAATGTAAACTTGTCAAGGATCTTCTCTGCTTATCTAATTACTGTAAATAAAGTATACAAACGAGAATCTAATACTTTTGGATCCTTTATATTTCTAGACTTTTTTTGAACAAATAAAATAAAATAATGGTATTAGATTGTAAAAATAGAAATTATTAAAAGTAATAAAGAAAATGTGTATATTTTCCTTATATATTTATACTGAAGTTTCTAATTTAGTCTAAAATAATTATCTTGATATTTTTACTTCTATTACCCTACTGCTGTATGCAATGGGAGTATTGTATTCGGTCCGAAAATTCCATATCGAGTTTTCAACTGATTTACATGTTTTAAGGTCTCCTGGGTCCAAAAAAAAAAAGGTTTTTGTCAGCTGGTTAATGTGTATGGGGGGAATCTTCTGACTATTATATCTTCGAAACTAATAAATGTAGAATGACGAAACTCCAGAATTGAGTTAGGTCTGGTGTACAGATGAAATTTTTAACTTTAATGAAAATTGGAAAACCGGAAATGAGACATATGAAACCGGAAGTAGGACACTAAGTCCGTATCTCAAAAACGTCTCAAACGATTTTCTTCAAGTTGCTATATAAACCCCCTTTTGGACGTGCTTTCGTATGTAATAGTGAGCTACTTCATGAAAATTAGCTTCCTGTATAAGTAGGCCCATTTGAGGTCTTGCAAGTGAGATTTTTTAAAAGCGGCTGTACGTTTTTTTTTTTTTTTTTTTTTTCAAACTCGCCATATCAACACTCTTTTAGATATCCTTTCGTATGTAATTATTGTTTTTCAGTCAATAATGAAATTTGCCAATTTTGGGTGAGAGTCGGTATCTCAAAAGAGGCTCTATCGATTTTCTTGAAAATTGCTACATAAACCCCTTTTTAGATTTCCTTTCGTATGTATTACGTGGTTATTACAGAAAATTTGACAGTCATCCTGATTAGATAAGTTAGTTTCAAATCTCGGAAAGGGGTATTTCAAAAAAATGCTTTACCGATTTATTTTTATTTTCTTTTTACTTTATATGTAACTCTGTTTATATGTCTTTACACATGTATCAGTTTTCTTTCACGGTAATTTTTTAGGTGTCTAACTTGTTAAATCAATTTTACGTTTTCTGACTACCTTATACCAAAAAATGCTCATAATGTACGTAATAGTGGTTAATGAAAGTCGTGTGGTTATTACACCCAAGATTTTTTAAATTTGTATGTTTCTCATTCATTCTGCTGTAATTTTATAAAAATATATTTTTAAATATTTATTAGACAGACCACTGTGCCCGCTAAATAACAAAATGACAAATTATAAAACGTGTACTTAATTTTAATCTTAATTTAATTTTATATTTCTTTTGGTATGTTTTCTAATTCTCATTTTCAATACTATCATTAAATTATCAGCTTTAAATTATGCAACATTTCGAAATTTTGTGCTGGGGTAAAAGTGTTCCGAGTTTTAGGCACTTATTTTAACCTTTTATTTAGAAATGTTTAATGTACTTTTATATTAATAATTTGTTATTAAATAGGATAGTGCATATTCTTAGAAAATAGTGGTGGAAGAGTTCCATCAAATGACGGAACTCTTTCAACCGTGATTCTGTGGACATGTGTGCCTTCAAATAGAAAAAATAATAAAACAGATCCACCCGTTCCTCTAAAAGAATACATTATTTTACAAAAAAAAAAAAAAAAAAAGAAAGAAAAAAAAAGGTACGCATTTCTTTTTAACCCTTTAAGTGCGTTGGCGTATATATGTTCATATGTAGCACAGAACCATATACCACATCGATTGCTGTATATAAAATTTAAACGTTTTTAACATGAATATAACATTTTAAGATATGCAATATTTTACTTTGGCAATATATTTTCGAATATATTATTTACTATTTTTTTACTTTCTTGCAAATAATCATTATCCTCGACAATATTTTACTGCGTTTAATAAAATTATATATTTTCTTTGAAGATACGCAGTGGTTATAAATGATTTTATATGCAAATTTAACACTTCAGTTATTGTTGGACTCATAAATCTGTTCCTTATGGTGGGCAACCGTAGCTTCCCTAACAAACGAAATGCCAACGGAAGGGACAAAAAAAAAAAAAAAGCGTTGGACAAACTGCAAATATCCCAACTAACCAAATGCCAACCGCGTGAACCATTATCTGCTGATGATCCACTAACGTTTGTAGGGTTTGAAATTTATTAATTAGTTTTTGAGATAAAAATTAAACAAAGCATGTCTATGTAAAAATTTGCAGAAAAACGCGATTTTGGTTATAGTTTTATTTTCAATATTTTTCTTTTAAAGATATTCCAAAATTCATCCCTTATTCTATTAAATAGGTTCTATTAAATATTTAAAAAATGTATTAAGTCTTTTTTTAAATATCTGTGGAAGTTTTAACGTTTTCCACATCATAAATTCATGAAAAAGTGCAAACTAAAAAAACGCAATTTAAAAATTTTAAATTTGTAAAAATATATCAAAACCCATAAGAATTGTTGCGTGATTATATATTTTATTGAATAAACCTAATATAATTCAATATATAAATATTAAATGAAAATATGGTATTTTATATGAAACTTATTTTAGTGGTGTCACGTGAAAGATGACTGGCCCCCTAAACTTTTGAACATATGTTTTGTAAGGATGTTATAATAAACATGAAAAATATCTTAACTATGAATCTTACACGTACTGTGTGTACCCATATGTTAATAGGTATTTTAAAAAGTTAAAAAAAAAAAAAAAAAAAAAACCTGAAGGAATTGGTAAAAATGAACGTGGTTTACAAAAAAGCTATTCTTTCTTTAGTAAAGTTTACATATATATATATATATATATTAGTTAAAATTTTCATCGAATGTTTACAAGCATATAACTACTATTCTATGTATAAACAAACTCAAGTTAAGAGTTAAATTGTAAACACGTACGTGTCATTATTGTAATAAAATTAAAAACACTTTAAAAACACGTTAAAAATACATTTATTAAAAAGATAAAAGACTTCCAAAGCTTTTCGCCTAAGATAAAACAATGCATCATCAGGGAATTAGTTTTACACACTACAGAGTAGTTATATATACTTTTGTACCATATGATCAACAGTTAAGTCCTTACAAAAAATAAATTCAACTGAAAGTTGTACATAGAGGATGGAACTATTACATGGTAATGAGGTGCTACACTTGGAGGTTGGAGCTATTGCGGGATGAGAGGGTGCTACACTTGGTGGCTGGAACTATTGTAGGATAAAGAAGTGCTATACTAGGAGTCTGGAACTATTGCAGGATACGTAGGTGCTACACTTGAAGGCTAGGACTATTGTAGGAAGAGGAGGTACTACACTTGAAGGCTGGAGCTATTGCAGGATGAGGAGGTGTTACACTTGGAGGTTGGAACTATTGCAGGAAGAGAAGGTGCTACACTTGAAGATTGGGATTATTGCAGTTTGACGAGGTGCTACACTTGGAGACTAGAACTATAACAGGTTAAGGCGGTACTAGATTTGGAAGCTGGAACTATTGCAGGAAGTGGAGGTGCTACACTTGGAGGTTGAAACTGTTGTAGAATTGAAGAACTGCTAGTCAAGAAATTGTAGAAACATCAGAGTGGAAATGTAGGAACTGAATTTATTATAAGTGTTTTGAAGAGTCACATGAGGCTATTGAAGAGTAAAACTATACGGAACTGGAAAAAACAAGCTATTAGTTATTTTATAATATGGTACCAAATTATTGGCAAAATTGCAGCATCTTTTGAATTTATTCAAGTGTTTCATTTTGAACTTAGTCATCAAGTGTTCTTCAGCCTACAAACTAAGCGAACTTTAACAAAACGAATTCAAGAACATAAGCGTAATATAAAGGAAAGAAGAAGTTCTACTTTAGTTGATTTTATTTATGATAACCCTATAACGCTATTTCTATGTGGGATAACGTCAAAATTATTTCATCCCCTCCTACGATCCAGGAACTGTACCTTTGTGAAGCTATTAATATAGTAATTAAACATAAAAATTCAATAAATTCAAAAGATGCTGCAATTTTGCCAATAATTTGGCACCATATTATAAAATAACTAATAGCTTGTTTTTTCCAGTTCCGTATAGTTTTACTCTTTAATAGCCTCATGTGACTCTTCAAAACACCTATAATAAATTCAGTTCCTACATTTGCACTCTGATGTTTCTGCAGTTTCTTGACTAGCAGTTCTTCAATTCTACAAATGTACCAACCACTAAGTGTAGCACCTTCACTTCCTGCAATAGTTCCAGCCTACAAATCTAATACCTCCTTAACCTGTAATAGTTCTAGTCTCCAAGTGTAGCACCTCGTCACCCTGCAATAATCCCAGTCTTGAAGTGTAGCACCTTCTCTTACTGCAATAGTTCCAACCTCCAAGTGTAACAACTCCTCATCCTGCAATAGCTCCAGCCTTCAAGTGTAGTACCTCCTCTTCCTACAATAGTCCTAGCCTTCATGTGTAGTACCTACGTATCCTGCAATAGTTCCAGACTCCTAGTATAGTACTTCTTTATCCTACAATAGTTCCAGCTTCCAAGTGTAGCACCTCTCCTTCCTACAATAGCTCCAGCCTCCAAGCGTAGCACCTCCGCATCTGCAATAATTCCAACCTCCAAGTGTAGCATCCCTTCATCCTGCAACAGCTCCAGCCTCCAAGTCTAGCACCTCATTACCATGAAATAGTTCCAGCCTCTAGGTATAACTTGCAGTTGTATTTATTTTTTGTAAGGAATTAACTGTTGATCATATGGTTCAAAAGTATATATAACTGCTCTGTAGTGTATAAAACTAATTCCCTGATGATGCATTGTTTTATCTAAGATGAAAAGCTTTGGAAGTCTTTTATCTTTTTAATAAGTGTATTTTTAACGTGTTTTTAAAGTGTTTTTAATTTTGTTATTATTCTATGTGCTACCTATCACCACAAAATAATTTGTAAACCAAGTAAAACACTACTAACTGAAGATTCAGACGGCAATTCTTAGTTGAGATTACCAATAATGCTTTATCCACCAAGTCAGCATTGCAATTAACACGTCTTCTATACACAAGGTATAAGCTGTTATTCTCAAAACTGCTCAGTTTAAAGAACTCTGGTTGGAATATTTTCGTTAAGCCTATGTGCATTGCCCCTTATCGACTAAAAATTTAACTATGTTTTATCTTTACCAAAAAAAAAAAAAAAAAAATTCCTCTTCACGAAAATAAATTTTTCGGAAACTGCATTCAATTCTAATAGGTCTTTCATTTTTTTATGATTTCTTAAAATGTCTTCAGACTTCTGAGACACTCGCTATCTATATATTTTGAGCTACATTTTATTATTATTATTATTATTATTATTATTATACGAGTACTATAAAAAAAGTGTAATATAAATTTATAAAAATAGTTTTCAGGTTTCAATGGGAATACTCAGAACAACTATAAATATTGACAAAATATTGATGATGAAAAGTTTTGTCATATCGACATGTACACTAAAGAATAAAAGATACAAACAAATATATTACATATTCTTCTAAACGATTATTATTAATGATAGGCGCAATATTGAAAAAATAAATGCTCAAAGTAATCAATTTTTCAATTCTGAAGAAATATTTTCCGGTTCCTAAGATTTATGATATATACTATTGTATTATCAGCACTTCAAAGATAAGAATTAATCATTCTAAATAATAAATGATCATTCACCTTTCTATACATATTTACTCACATGAAATATATGGAACATATGCACATTTTTCTTAGAGTTTTTTTTAATGACAGTTTTCTATTATAAATGAAATGTAGTTTTAACAAAAGACATCCAAAGCAAATACACCCGTTTAAATAGAGAATGCGTTTCCAATAACTTTTTTAAAAAAGTTAACAGAATTGTAGAAAATTTGTACAGTATTCTGCAATTTTCAGAGATATACGCAGAACAATGATTATTTAAATAAATTTTCTGAATGAATCTTCTGAATCCTTCGAATAAATCCTCTGAAATCCTCGAAATAATATAAAAGTCTGTTTTTATTGTAAAATATATATAGTTAAATCCATGCTGTAGTTCATTTTTAATATTTTTAACACTTTCCAACAAAGTCGATAAGTATTTATGACTTCGGTTGTTCAGCCTGTTCCTCTGACTCTCCGTCTGTCCGTGTATCTATCTGCATTCTAATTCCCATAAATAAACATGAAAATTCTTAAATTTCTACATTTTATTTAAATTAACTATGAGATATTTTTTTTTTTTTTTAAATTCCTTGTTAGAAATTGTTTAATTACCAGCAGTGTTTTGTGTACAGAGAAAGAACTTCAAAGCATTGTGTTCTAAGAGATATTTTTATGAACCATACATTTATACCTTCATTTTCCACAAATCATAATGAAATTAACATTTGTCAATCACATGAAAAATAAATTTATTTCTGTGGATAATAATCTGATTAGCATTAAGATTTACAGGGCCAAACAAATATGGCCAGTGACTTCCTACGGCGTCTGAGAATTGCGTGACACACTTACTCTATTACTTTGCTCTTACAGGATTTACTTGTCAAGTGTCTGAAATGTTAATGTGATCAGATGACATTTATAATATGTGTAGTAGTAGGTAATTAAAGTCGTGTGGTGGTCATCCCTCATTTTCTTTTTTCCATGGATATTGCTGGAGGCTATAAAATATCTTATTGAAAAAAGACAAAATAAAACAATATTTAAAAGTCATTTTGTAAAACGAAATTACAATTTACCAAATCTCAGCATAGTTAATTACTTATTTTTGTTTTATTTTAGCTTTTTAAAAAATCTTTGATATCTTTAATAGTATAACAAAGTTTTATACGAAACTTTTTATGGATGATATGCAATATTCCAATATTTTTCTATTTACTATTGAAAAGTTTAACGTTCAAAATAAAAGACTTAAAATTTGTCCTAATACAGGTGAAATGAGCTTGGATCAAATATTTTTTTATCATTTTATGTAGTTTTAGGTTTATTTCTTTAGAAATCAATCTATTGCAATCATTTCGTTTATCTATATTTATATATATCTATCTATCTCTCTCTCTATATATATATAAAATTTTGTCATCCCGATAACTCCCGAAATAATACTTCAAATTGTACAAAATTTGGACAGCAAACTCATCTTACAAATATCTTGGAGGAGTTTGTTAACCAAGCTGCTCCGCCTTATTGCTTTTAAATGGCGGTCACTTGAAATTTTTAAATCCACATTGTAAAAAGCGAATATAAGGCCGGATTTGCTTGAATTTAGATTTAAATATATACCAAGTAAGGGTGTCAACCAAATTTATTAATGAACTTTATTCGCAATTTGCGAAAATCTTAAATTAAGCAGAGCCACTATAAATCAGGCTACCACGTGCAAATTTAACATCACGATAATTTCCCAAATAATGCTCCAAATCTAATCAAATTTGAACAGTAAACTTTTCTTATAAAAATCTTGGAGGAGTTTGTTAACCAAGTTGGTCCACCATTTTGCTTTCAAGTTGACACCACATGAAAATTTCAAATTCCCATTGTATAAAGCGTATACCGAATTTGTTTAAATTTTGATGCATACATAGACCATATAAGGTTTTCAACCATGTTTATTAATGAAATTTAAAATGAAAAATTACTTGGGAAAAATTGGATAAAGTATTATCCTGTTAGACCTCTTTTTTTTTTTTTTTTTTTTTTTTTTATGCCAGCTTATCTTAAATATAGGATTTTCCAGAGAATTCCTGCAAACATCGATGAATTAAAATAAATCATAGCTGAAGAAATCTCGTCAATAACACCAACAATGCTATGAAATGTGTCAAAAAACTTGGTTCGATGTGTTCATGTTTCCATTCAAAATGGTGGCGAACATTTTCAGCGTTTTCTGTAAGAAATGATAAAGTAAACAAATTGAATTAAATTATGTTTTTCAAAAGTAAAATTATCACAGGATTAAGTAACATTGTGCGTCGCCAATTCTGTTTTACCTCACAAATAAAGTTGTAACGGCCCAACAAATGTTCTCAATTGTCTCCCACACTTAAACAATGTTCAAACAATTGTATTTCAGTGTTAGAATAGTTGCCACATCCGTTAGATTTAGGGTGATAAGAAAAACCAACGGGTACACTTTTAAACTGATCACTTGATAGCTGATTTTATTGTCAACTTACTTTTTTTATAAATATCATAAGACTAAGGTCATGACTCGATAAATGTTTACTTTTATAAAACAGTATTAAGTGTACATATTTTAAATACGAATTATTGTTACGCTTCAATAATTTTGCTGCCGACTTTAATAGGAGGTGCTGTTCGTTGAATTATTTTCCTCTAAGAAGTAAAGTTTGAAAGGTAAACAAGAGCTAAAATTTAACCAAATGGAATTAACTTCCATTGCAGGATATTCATTTCCCCGTTAATTTATAGCAGATTTCTGTGGATAAATTTCCTTTTACCGAAAAACTACGATAAAAATGTAAAGGAAAATAAATATTTCCATTTTGTATCACAAACTAATTACTTACATTCAAAAACATTCCCTTGCCGAATTAGTAAACTTTTGTTCTTATTACCATGTCAGCACATTTATTTATTTATTTATTTTATCAAAAAAAAAATCTGTTTTAAAAAATAATTGTTTATGTATTTATTTCACGAATATATTACATTGATAAGAGTACAAGTATTAACACAGTAATATTTTTTTAATTCATTAAAAGTTAAAATGTTAAAAATTTTCAAAGGAATTCATCCTTAGGCTGAGGTAAACTAAAACTACAAAATGTTTATTTTACATTTTTATTTTCTTCAAAAGTTGTCCTTTGGCAATAATTCTTGTTGAATAAACAATTTTTTTTTATGCAAAATTGTTACAGAAAAGAATATTTTCTTTAGGAGCTAATTTTCTTAAGTAAAATGTGTTTATTTATTTAGACATTCTCCGTTTATCTAAACAGAATATATATATAGTCAAAAAACTATCACTGAGTAAAATTTAAAGCATATTTCTAAATTTTTTGTAAACTTATTTTTACGAGTTTTCTAAAATTAGACATTGCATAAAAATTATATTTTGTCCTTCAATACATTAACTTATTTTTTTTAATAAATTATGAAATATGTTTAAAAAAGTTCTTTCATTGAGCGAATACATAAAAGTTTTTTGTTTTTAGTCGGAAATTTTGATTGAAAAAAATATATAGTTAAACTTTATAAGCCTTATCCGTGATTTTTAATATTAAAATACAAGCTAAGAATATGTAATATACGATATTAAATTATAAGAGCATCGGGGAACAAGCAATTCCGTAGTGAACGGACAAATCCGTATCGGACCCTGGAAAGGATAATGCTAGATTATAAATTACAGTTTTTAGAAAATAATTTGATTATTTAAATGTAATACATTACTTGAAATTTACGCAAAAGAAAACAAAATTTTACAACTGTAATTAATTACGTTAAGTTATTAACACTATGTATTACATAAGGATTTGAAAATAATAATAATAATAATAATAATAATAATAATTGACTAAAAGATATACCAAAATATGATATTAGATCTCGAAATAAACAACATTTTCCAGATTTATTCTTTTAAAGCTGTAAGTACTGTAAAAAGCTGTATGACTCTGGTGTTATAAATATAAATATTTTATGACAATATTTTTGTAACTGTCACTATTATGTAGAACAAATTCGTTGACTAGAACTCACAAAAACATTCAGCTATAAAACAAAATTAGTGCTGTTAAACACATTTTCACATATTTGGACTGTTCGAAACATACAAAATCAACATATGCATTTTTAGGATACAATAAAGTATATTTCTAATAGAAAATGATGTGTTCAATATTAATGAATCATTTACAGAGCCACACAAAATTATTACTGTAAAATTCTACATACATCTTTTGAGTAGTTATTAGTTGTTGTTTTTTTTTTTTTTTTTTTTTTTTTTTCACTGAGATTGAATAGTTTTTAGGATTTAGTATTTATGATCTTATAGGTAAAATCAATTACAATTTTTTTACTCAGTACAAACCATTGGAATTTTCATTCTTGTTTTTATTTTTAAAGATTTTTATAATAATTTAAGATATTTGATTAAAAAATATGCACATTTTTGCATTCTATGAAAAAAGGTAGTTTTATTTAATTTAAATAATAATATAAAACTTTGTCTGCTATTTGATAAAATATTTTCAATCTTATATAGTGCTATTGCTTTATTAATTCAAAAATAATTAATGCAATTCAAGAAAGATTATAATAAAAAATTTCAAGTTTAATCATGAAACAACACAAATGGAATCTATTTTGCTTTATTTATAATTTATATCGGAACAGGAAATATTATAACACTACTAAGAAATTTTCAAATTAACAAATAAACACGATACTGAATATTTTGATATGAAACATTTTTAAATATCATTGAAACATTTTATAGTTAGAAAACAGAAAGTGTAACTTTAACTATAAAAAAATATTATTCTAAAAAGTTTGTTTGTATATATATAGCTTTTTTTAACATAATATCTGAAACTTTTAATTTTTTTAATTGAACAAGTTTAAAGTATTGTTAGAATTTAATCCTAAAAATGCAGAAGATGTGACTTAAAGTAAAATTTCCAACCCGTGTTTATTACTATCACAGTTTATTTCATTCAAGAAATAATATAGTTTCTAATGTATATACTTTTTCATTTAATTTTATAAATATATTTTTTTTTTTATTAAAAGAAATGTTTTCGAATGAATATAATGCTTAAAACATAATAGGCTCTATATGTTTTATCTAATTTTAAAAATAAAATCGATCGAGTGGTTTTTAGAAAGATAATGTTTGCCAAGTGCGTTTGCTTTTACTGTCTCCAAACTATGAGCTATAATAGTTTTATAAAACTATTAAAAAGAAAAAAAAAACTTTTCGATTTACCGTCATACATGAAATTTGAAGATGGTGTCAAAAAAAGTGTTCGTATTTGAAAAAATAAAGTTGATGACCATTTTATTTTGTAAAAGATTGTTAATCCAAATCTTTACTTCATATCCTAAAAGCAAACACAACAGAAAGGTATTTAGCTCATATTTCTCAGTTAACAAATTATTAAATTACATCGGAAAGTACGCATTACATTATTTCTTTTTTATTGTTCAAACGTACAAAAGCAAAATTACATAAATGAATGCTGAGTATGACTTTAAATTATACCTTATTTAATATTTATCTATAAAACAAAATTTTTAAAGAATCATTTGATATTTACGGGATTTGAATAAGATGAAAGGAAATGTTTATATCACATATTAAAAATAAATCAAAAATGTAAATTCAAAATTAAACGAAATAAATTTAATGTTAAACTTTTCAGGCAAAAACAGGCAAAATTTTATTTAAATTCTACAGAAAAATTTTAATTTAAAAAGTAAGAAAATATAAACGGTGTTTTGTTAATTCCACAACTGTGCGCCGAAAACATTCCTATAATGTAGAAAAACAGAAAGCAAAACGTTTTCAGCTTTAATAATTTACCATGTATTATGGTTTATTTCAACATCAATATATGTGTGTGTGTGTTTCATTTCTTGCAATAGATGAAATAAAGAAATTATCACGAAATATTGGAATTTGCCAAAAATGTATTAGATGAAATAGTTAGTTGAAAGTTCTTTCATTTAAGTAAACAAAAGCTGCATTATTTTGCTTCAACAGACTTCAGAGAAGTAGTTTTAATGATTGCCATAGAAAAAGTAAAGCCTTTTCATAGAGTTTTCGGTTCCCAAGTAATATTCCTGTCATTAGATGATTGATTAAGCTTTTTATCTATTAACATCGTAATAAATATATTTATTCTAAAAAACTTTTTTAAGAAGTGTGCCAATTCCTAATAGAATAAGGAAAATTAATCATGTACATCTATGTTAAATGATATGCATACATGTATTTGTTGTGTTGTACACCAATTATTTTTCTTCTTAATTATTTATAGACAGTTATAGCTAAATTTAAAGATATAGATTTGTCAAAAATAAAAAAACTTCCTTTTAAAAAATATTACAATAGTTCAAAGCACGCAGTTCAGCATTTGAAATTTGATTTAAAGTCGCCATAAGATATTTTTGAAATTTAATATATTTAGAATTTTATCCTATTCATATCATAGCGTAGCATTTAGGTATACTTTCATAGGTAAAATTATCGTTTAGCAGAAATTTTGGACAATCACTTCTTTATTTAGTTCTCCCATCATACTATTGGTCTGAGGAACTTAGATATGTATGATGAAAACATTGATGAAAACCTGGAAGCTTTGCGATAAATAAGAGTAATGTTACTTAAAGTTTTTACAGTGAATAAACTCTAACAATTTTAATTTTTCAGGTATCTATGTTTCACCTCGAATGTATTTGATAACTTTTATGATCAATTTCGCTGTTCGGTGCCCATTAAAACTGATTACATATCTTTTATATTTTCTGTATTTACAGAACAATTGGTTATTATAGCGTACTGTGCATATTACATGCGCAATGTAACAATCTAATATATATATATATATATATATATATATATACATACATATATATATAAACCGATATACCAATACTAAAAAGTATATGAAATTTACATTATAAGATTGTAGCGGCATCGTTTTCGACGACGATAACGAAGTACAACACGTAACTCCTTTATTAGCCAACCAATGCTCAACTTTGGAAGCTAAATTGCAGTTTGTGATTACTTGTCCTCTTAAGAAGGCAACGATGATGAAACCTTGTTGTAGGTTGATTTCTTTAGAAATCGACCTATTGCAACCTCACTTCATTTATCTATCTATCTAACTATAATGAAAATTTTGTCATCACGATAACTCCCGAAATAATACCTCAAATCAAACCAAATTTTCAGAGAGCTTATCTTAAAAATATCTTGGATGAGTTCGCTAACCAAGTTGCTCTGGCTTTTTGTTTTCAAGTGGGGGTCACTTGAAAATTTCAAATCCACATTGTAAAAAAGCATATTCAAAGCCGGATTTGCTTGAATTTTGATGTACATAAGACCCCATAAGGGTCTCCATGAAGTTTATTAATGAACTTTATCTGCCAAAGTGGCGAAAATTTTTAAGTTAAGCGGGGCCACTTGAAAACTTAAAATCACAATAACTTCCGAAATAATACTCAAAATATAAACAAATTTGGACAGTGAACTTATCTTATAATTATCTTGAATGAGGTTGTTAACCAAGTTGCTCCGCCATTTTGTTTTCAAGTGGAGACCACTTGAAAATTTCAAATTTACGTTGTAGCGTATTCCAAATTTCTTTGCATTTTGATGTATACATAGACCATATAAGTGTCTCAATCATGTTTATTCATGAATTTTATCCGCCATATTTAACAAAGTGGCGTATATCTTAAGTTAAGCAAGGCCACTTGAAACCACCTGAATACCACTTGAAAATGTAAAATCACGATAACTTCTAAAATAATATTCCAAATCGAACCAAATTTGGACAGTGAACTTATAAATATTTTGGATGAGTTTGCTAATCACGTTGCTCCGCCATTTTGTTTTCAAGTGGAGACCGCTTGAAAATTTCAAATTCCCATTGTAAAAAGCGTATACCAAATTTGTTTGAATTTTGATGTATACATAGACCATATAAGGGTCTCAATCAAGTTTATTAATGAACTTTAACCGCCATTTTTGGAAAGTACCGAATGTCTTATGCTAAGCGGGTCACTTGAAATCTGGCTCCCACTTGAAATCTTTAAATCACGATAACTTCTTAAATAATGCTCCAAATCTAATCCAATTTGGACAGTGATATTATCATATAATTATCTTGAAAGTATTCACTGGTCAACTTGTCCCGACATCTTGTTTCTAAGTTGCAGCCACTTGAAATCAGGCTGCCAGTTGAAAATATGCCATCACGATAACTTTTAAAATACTAAACTGATTCAAATTAAAAGTTGGATAGTGAACTTATTGTTCAAATATATAGGAGAAATTCACTCGGTGACTTGATCCGCATTTTTATTTCCAAGTGGCGACCACTTGAAAATTTGTTATCACGGTAACTTTTGAATTACTTAATCAATTCAAACCGAAGTTGAAAAATGGATTTATCATTTAAACAACAAAAATCTAGAAATTTTACGTAATTCGTGAAACAATCACGTTATTGCGTCCATCTTTGGTATATCGATAATAAGTATTTTCTCGCCCAAAGTCGCCAAATTTAGCGCCAAACCCCTTATTGGAGCTTTTTCTTGCGTTTTTAAGGGAAGATTAGGCTATTTTAATGCTAAAACAAACTAGAAAAGCAGAAAACTAACATTTTATCAACTTACTAAGGCTCTTTGAAAGAATTACTACAAAGAAAAAAAAATGAACCAATTTCAAATCTGCAACGATATCTTCGAGAAACAACTTTCTCTGACATTTTTATCCAAGTGGCAGCCACTTAATTTTTCAATACGATGATTTTGAGATTTTGAATTAATTCGAACTATATGTGTACAATAGACTTATCTCACAAATGCATTCGATATATTTGTCAACTTAACCCACCAATTTGTTTCCAAGCGCCGGCCACTTGAAAATTTTAAATTCACGTAAGAAGGTATTTATGAACCGATTTGCTTAAAACTCCATATGTGCATAGCCTACATCAATATTTCTACCAAGTCCATTAACAATTTGTAGCCGCCATTTTGAAACAAAATGACAGCTACTTGATAAGGAAAAAGAAATCAACCTACTCTTCCGAATTAGCCGGAAGGACTTGTTTCTATTTATTACTGACTAGCAGGCTTCGGCGACCAGCTGGTTCGCGATCCCTGAAAAATCCTACTTTTCGAAATCCCCGCTCGGTGGCGACTGCGGCGCCTTTTTTTCCGTTTCAGGTTTAATAACAGCTTATTGATATATCGTGAAAATAGCTTATTAAAATCGCAGTAAATTCCCGTGCGGTAGCGCCTTCGGCGCCCTCTTCCCTTTTCAATATCTGAAACAGCCTGTTCGCTCACCATGTTATGATCTTTCAAATTTCTGACTTTAGCTAAGTCCCGCTCGGTGGCGACTGCGGCGCCTTATCTCCAGTTTTAGAACTTACAACACCCTCCTCGTTCATTAGAATTTGAAATACTGAAATTTTAAAATATTACAGCGTCATCTGGCGGTAGAAATTTCTGTAATATATTGTTCAATTCCAAATCAACAAAGCTTTCAAATGATGTATTACTTATGAAATTATTTTAATTAGTAGCTGAGATACAAAAGAAAACCTAATCAGGAAACCTTAAAACGTTTAAATCAGGTGAAATCTCGAATTCCACTTTCGATAATATAAAAATGAAATTATACTAATTAGAAGCTGAAGTACAAAGATAATACAAGCATTTTTTTTTAGAATATTTGTGTCTGACTTATCTGTGAGTTTTTCCAAAACTTGCTTAATTCCGGGCTATATACCGTTAAAAATTATTAGTACGAATTGTGAGCGAAAATCTGAATTTCAAACTCTGTAAAATATAAAAGAATAAAAATTTTCTGGTTTTTCCGTAGTTTTCTCCGAAAGTTTCGTACAGAATTTGAACGGCTTATATCATTTTTAAAATATCTTTTAAATGATGTATTATGTATTACAATAATGAATATCTTTGATATATTTTAGACTCAAAATGGCTAATCTATCAAGGGCGATTAACGATTTCTATTGAAACCCGTCTAAAATTTAAGAATTCCAAAACTGCTTTTTTACAAGCGAATTCATAAAAAAAAAAAATGAAAAAAAAATCAATATTATTCTGTTAAAAGTAACTTTTGGTGTCATTAACAGATGAAATAAAAATGAATTTAAATAAATATGTCTATTTATTTTATTTTTAAAGCTATACTTTAGATTTTTAAACTGCATACAGGTGAGCCATAATGACGGGCAATTTCAAAGTTCTGCTTTTGATCGATTTTAAATTGAAAAAATTCAAAAACTTTTTTTTTTATTTCCAGTACTTTGTCACGTGTTCGAAAAACGAAAAGCAATTTTTTCCCGACCGGAAGAATGGTCAGACAGCATGTCTTGCACCTGCCACTGAAGAATCTTTGATAAATGAAATAACTGCCTGTTTCCAAATAAATTTCATACTTTAGTTAATTTTAAAAAATCTGATTGCTTTAGAGATAAGCCACTTGCACTCTTAGATTCGGAAAAAAATCCCCTTTCATTTGGTACCAAATTCGTAACGATCGGACTAATATTTCTAATTTATTTTCCACTTTCTCTGTTTTTAACTTCGTTAAAATATCTATTTTTATGCAATCGCGGTGAATTCTCAGTCATTGAGATCGCTTTTTGATTAGACATAGGTTTACATTTTAATTTATATCTCCTGCACTAATTAAAATTTTTAAATTCTTTTTTCACTATGCACTCGGGCAGGCTTCTGAGCACCCGTATGTCAAATATTGTAGTTCTGCGTTCAATAGGGGCTGAACGTATAGATGCTCAGACAGACAGACATCTTCTTTTATTATTATAGATACGAACGTGAGAAAATGACATGTTGCCGGTCTGGTGGGGAGGTCGGTAGGGGAGGTCCTGGAAGATCCTCAGGTCCCGGTTCGAATCCCGATGCGGCCATGGATATTTGTGATATCCTATGTCTGCTAAATGTTGTGCATCAGTTTCTGTGAATTGCAATGTGGATCAATCGAAACAAAATCATTGTAACTACAGGTGTCAAAGCTGTCAATTAAATGTCCAATTATCCAAGTGACATGCTGGCAGACTCACAAGCAAACGGCTTCGGAAGCCATATGTACAAAACTTTGAATTTACATTAATGTAATTTATTAGTATATTTTATTTTAATTTTAACTTCGTAACCTTTTTTTAAATTAATGCTTTCACAAAAATTAAGTTGAAGTGTACAATATGTCAGTCTGTTATTTACAAAAGATTCCTTTGCTTTTGCAAAAGGTTAGATGTGTAGCTTTGGTAAAATGAATTTACATGCTGCAAATAGAAGGAATAAGCATGCTGTTTACTGGCTACGAATGGAACCTTACGAGTTATATGAAGGTTATATTTAATGTTTTTCAATTCATGCCTATTTTTGATATAATTACCAGATGCGTCAGTTATATTAATTAATTTATTTTTTAATTTCTATCGAAATTTTAAAAAAAAGTTTATTTAACTACAATTTAATGAGAATTACAGTTGAAAAAAACTTTAATGCAATTTTCATGAAAAATCTTTTATAATTTTTTTTAAATAAGTGTTACCACTCTTATTACCACCTATTATTTTTAATTCGTTTGATTATTGAGCAGATGTAGACTTGTGTAGATTACAGATTCAAAAAATTTATCAAAATTTTGAAAACAATTACACAGCTTGAAGTTTTTCTTTGATGAAATTATTTCAGAAAATACTCATGTAATGATCTCCGTGACTAAACTACTATGTCCCCACGCACTTAATTGTCTTACACCATAAAATAGTGTGTTTGAATCTCATATAAACTATGGTAACTTTCCGGTTCTTCGTGACATAATCATGTGCTATTTGCCCTCATCTCGAGAAACATTTACTAGTGGACATCGAGTAATGTAAATAAGTTTTGTATACGTGCACAAAAACACCAATATTGGATCTATTCAAGCTTAAAAATAATGAAAGAGTTTACTTACAAAAACGTATTCAAATTCCTCAATTAATTATATTTTATAACTTGAATGTCGCTACTTGTAGTAAACTACTATGCATCTTTGAAATACCAAAAGCCATACGCAAAAGCCATATCTGGAACTTGCAAACCTGTAGTACTTTTATAACTGTATTTGGTCATGACACACAAAAAATATATAATAAAATCAAAAATATCGTTGCGATGTAGTATTACAGAGCTAAATTGCAAAAAAAAAAAAAAAAAAAATATATCTACCAATGTGTATTAAATTGTAAAATATAATATATTAATCTATTAATCTATTTATTATATTTCAATCAAATAAAATGTAATTATATACCTAATTATAATTTTTGTTATTTTACTTTAAATTTTTGACGTTACCAGTAAAGCTTTGTAGATATTATTAGAAACCTTCCTGATTTTTAAATTTTGTGTTTGAGTAATTACATATAAATGTAGTTCAAGTCCCACACAGAAATATTTCTGCTTATACCATTACATTATGTTTCCAAATGAAGCAGCAGAGGTAGTAGAAAATCTCGGAAATGTTTCTGAATCTCGCGGAAAAATATTAAACACAGTTTCTGCATATTTTGGAAAGATATTCAAAAGCCTTTCTGCTTATGATACAAAGGTTTCAGAAATTAATGTGCAACGTATCTGTATACTTCGAAAAATTATTCAGAAACCTTCATGTTTATGTTAACAAGTTTTCTGAATTATACTATAACGTTTCCGAATATGTTGGAAAGATATTCAGAAACCTTTATTTTCATTTTAATAAAGTTGCTATGAGCTGAGGCGAATTGGCAACTTAAACAGCCCCACTGAAGTAAGTTTCATATAAAAGCTTATATTTCCATTCAATATTCATAAATTGAACGTTATTAGAATTGTTCAGTAAAATATATATTCAGGAAACAATTCTTATGGCTTTTGATAGAATATTTACATGTTTAAAATCTTTAAATTGCATTTGCTCAAGTTGCATTTTTTCATGAATTATTGATCTTCACAATGGAAAGACTTCTACATAAATTTAAGAAAAGACTTAATACTTTTTTAAATGTTTAACAGAATTCCCTAACAGCACAAAATGTTCCAGAAACGTAACAATTATATAACATTGATGAAACATTATAAACATTTCAGAAACGTTTAAAATCGCTCAGATTACTTTCTGATTAGTTTCAAAAACGTAGAAATGTACACGATCGTAACAAAAAATCAGATACGTAACAGAAACGTTACAATCACTTAAAAGATAGAAAATCAAAAAGGGCGAATGTTTCAGAAAGGTATCGGGGAAGCATACTTAAATGTGTTACGTTTTTGAAAGACTGTAAGCTTTTTCGAAAATTACTGAAACATTTTGTGCTGTATGGGTTTACTTAAAAGAGTTAGGAATGGATTGTGAAATTTATTAATTTAATTTTTGAGAAAAAGATTAAAAAAGTGCATGTCTACGTACAAATTTGGGAGAAAAAAGACTTTTGTCAGACTTTTATTTTTAATATTTTTTTCTTTTACAGGTACTTCAAAATCCACCCCTAGTTCTTTTAAGTAGGTTCTATTAACCATCCAAAAAATATTAAACCTTTTCTTAAATATCTGTAGACGTTTTAACATTTTCAAGTACATGAACTCATAAAATAATGCAAACTGAGTAAACGCAATTTTTTAAGATTTCAAATCTGTAAAAAATGCAATAAAAACCATAAAACCGCCTGATTATATATTTCATCGAACAAACCTAATATAATATAATTTATAAATATTAAATGGAAATATAAGCTTTTATATGAAACCTACTACAGAGGTGCAGCAGCAGGTGCTAACTCCACTTAATATGTAATGTTTTCACATGCACTACTTTGCCGTAAATGACCGTAAACATTCGATTATACATGTTTTGTCAAATATCTAAAAAAATATTCGACGAATTACCCTGAAACTTTGGGCCTTCAAAAACATGTTACATATTATATATTTTAGCAAAATATATTTTTTCGAAAAAAAAAAAAAAAAAAAAAAAAAAAAAGAGAGAACTAATAAATATTGCAGAAATTGCTGAATGTTTAGGATCACCTTGTCAAATTTATAGAAATATTCAAATAGGTTATAACTTCAGTTTGAAATTCTGGATTTTTTTTTCTTTTTTTTTTGCTAATTATCTATATTCATTTGTATAGTGTGTTGTGTGTTTGGGAATAAAGCCGATTGACTGCCTTAGGGTCCTAACGCTGAGGGGGAGTGCCTTCCGTGGAGGTCTTTCTAAGAGGGTCCTAGCCCGTATTTACGCAAGTTTCGGAGAAAACCACGGAAAACTCCGAACGGTTAGGCCGACGTGCGCGACCTGGGATCGAACCCGGCGCCTCACGTCAACCAACTTTGCGCACAACCGCTCGGCCGCTGGTGGGCTCACTTGCATAGGAATAACACATACATTCAAGGAATATATATATACATATATATATATTAATGAAAAATGCTGTTGACTGTATTGTAGACATTTCATATTCACAATGCATTCAGCATTTTTCTTTTTTCTTTAAGATAAATTTTTGTATCATACCTGAAGTAACATTTTGCGTAATACTGTCTGATTTGATTTTCTATGCATGCTAAAGATTTTGGGTCAAATGGCACTATATCCCTGGTATTTTCGGAAAACACAGGTATTATATTTTGACTCCACATTCAAATTCGATATTTCCCATTCACATTGAAATTATACATTCAAATTCATTCGATACCGTTTTTTTAACTTGTGTTCCTTAAATTTGAAGTTTTAAAAATTCAAACAATATTTTAAAAAAATTTAAAAATCACTATATCTGCCTTAAGACCAGGTGCTAGGTTCAAATCCCGAAAGATGTATTTTTGTTCCTAATTCTTTTAAATCCACCTTAAGCAATATATCCTGGCCTATTGAAGCCTTATAACTTAATATGCACAAAACTACCGTAGAGTGACAACCCAAACCGAATTTATCACGGATGGCGGACTTAATCTTTCAAATCTGTTCATTTCAGTATGTTTTTTGTTTTATTAAAACAGTTAAGTACGCAGCAATTCGTAACAAGCAAGGCCGATTCCTAATAACTCTTATTTCTAGACTAGAAGCTGTTGATCATTATTTCTAATGTGAAGAAGTTACAACCAAACTTAATACAATAAGCGCATGACATATGTAACAGTTCGTTCGCAGCTCTACTGAAATTAAATTTCGTAATTTATGGTTTCATTTTACCAGCCATTAGTTTTATAAAATCCTTTATTTTATACATGGTTGACAAACTGGGTGGAATTACATGCATCAGATTTTTTTTTTTTTTTTTTTTTTTTGTAATAGAAAAGTTGTTTCTCTTCTGAATATAAAACTATTGATTTATGGTGAATATCATTTAAAATTTTTATAATTCATCATGATTTCTCATTAAAAAAATATCAATGATAAAGATCTGTGTAAAGAGTTCTATTATTTTAAAATAATTAAACTTATTTCTCTTTTCTATGTCGTAAATTTAATAGTAATACTTACTTTCACTTCAATTACTGTAATGTAATAATATTTTACCAATTCTGTTTATAAGTAATTTTCTGTTATGTAACAAATTAAAAAGATAAATATGCCCCTGTGTGTACCCGTGTATTAATATACTCGAGTTATTTATATTATTCCAATTCACTAAATGTTTTGATCGCTTCTTTATTTTTTGGAAGTAAATTTACAATTTTTTGTTTAAATATTACTTGAAATAGAAATATAATTGCAAAAGCAATAGCATGATACAAAGTTTATATTAAAATTTCTGTATCTCATGGGAATACGCGATCATCCATTTAATCCATTTAATCATTTTGTAACTAGTTTTTGTACTATAATCAACAATGGTTTGATCATTTTCTTTATTGGAAAATTTAATTTTTTTAAATATTTATTTTAAACAGTTACATTAAAAATACAAATTCCATAATAAATGTATCTATTCTGTTGTAATGTATCTATTCTAATAAATGTAACTATTCTATTTCTGTTGAACAAGCGACTAGCTTAAAATAAATCGACTAGAATAAATGTATCTATTCTAATAAATGTATCTATTCTGTTTCTGTTGAACAATCGACTAGCTTCGATAAAGTAAAAATTATTTTATAAAACTATTAATATCTCTTCATTTGTTTCTGAGAGTAAGGTTAAGTAACATAAAAAAATATTAATAAAATTTTGAATAAACGTCATAAATTGCTAGAAATTTACAAATATTGTTCCGGGTTAAAAAAAAAAAAAAAAAAAAAAAAAAAAAAAAAAAAAAACATTTGTCAGGTGATCGAAGTAGGCACAAGTGCCACAATCAAAGCGCCACTCGTACTACTTTGGTGCTTTTGCTGCTTTAATTAAAACTCTCTTTCGTACTTTATTCGCCTGACAAAGGGTCGCGTTTTCTTTCGGCGCGAAACAATTATTGCAAGTTTCTTGCATTTTATGGTGTTTATTCAATGTTTGGACTTATTATTTTTTAAAAACACCGGTTCTGTGGTAATTTTTTATTATAGAAACTAGCCGCTTTCGGCGCCAGCTGGTTCGCGATCCTTGAAAAATCCGATCGTGCGAAAATCCCGTTCAATGCCGCCATCCGCGATGTTTTACCGTTTTAGGAGCTACAAGAGCTTATTGACTTACAGTGCGAATAGCTTTATTGAAATTTTTAACTGTAGTAAATTCTCGCTCTGTAGCGCCTGCGGCGCCTCTTCTCGTTTCAGTATCTGAAACAGCCTGTTCGCTCACCATGTTATGGTCTTTGAAAATTCTGACCGTAGCAAAGTCTTATATTATTTATGAAATATAGTCTTATATTATTTATGAAATTGTGTTAATTAGAAGCTGAAATATAAAGGTAATGTAAACATTTTTATAAACAGGTTTGTGTCAGATTTATCCGTGGATTTCTCCAAAACTTGCGTGATTCCGGGCTGTACACCGTTAAAAATCCTTAGTACGAAATGTGAGCGGATATCGGAATTCTATACTCTGAAAAATGTAAAAGTATAAAAACGTACTGTGTTTTCTGTAGTTTTCTCTGAAAGTTTCCTGCAGAATTTGAAGGGCTTATATCATTTTTAATAGTACGCAATAAACGTACTTTAAAATATCTTTACAATGATGTATTATGTATAATATTAAAGAATATCTTTGATATATTTTTGACTCAAAATGGCTAATCCATCAAAGGCGATTAGTTATTTCTGTTGAAATCCGTGTAAAATTTTTAAAAAATTCCAACATTTCTTTTTGGCAACCCAGTTCAGAAATATATATATATTATAAATATATTTTTTTTATTCTGTTAAAAGTAATTTTTGTCTCTTTAAATAAACTGATGAAAGGAAAATGAAATTAAATAAATAAAATCTTTTTTTTTTTTTTTTTTTAAGTTATAAATTAGATATTTTAAACTGCAGACAGGTGAGCAGTATTGACAGGCAATTACCAATTTCTGCTTATATCGATTTAAAATGGAAAAAATTCAAAAACTGCTTTTTTTATTCCTAGTACCTTGTAATGTGATCGAAATTCAATTATTCCCGACGGGAAGAATAATCAGCCAATATGAATCGCGATGAAAAATGATAAATAAAATAACGAAGTGTTTCCACCTAAATTTAATACTTTAGTTAATTTTAAAAAATCTGATTTTTGTGTCGAAATACTGTTTGCACTTCAGAATTTAGAAAAATCGTTCCTTTTATTTGGTATCAAATTTTCAAAAATTGGACCGATATTAACTATTTGGGCATTTAACGCTGCTTAAGCTCAGGATTTACCCATGTATTAATTGACATAGACTGGTGTTTCAATTAATATCTCCGCAACTAATTAAAATTTTTAAATTATTTTTTCACTATCCCCTCGGGAAGGCTTCTGGATACCCGTATGTCAATTTTTGTACTTCTACGTTCAGCGGAGGCAGTACAGATGCTCATACAGACAGACAGAGAGACAGAGAGATATCTTCGTTTATTATTACAGAAAATATTATTTAAATATAATTTGTTATTTTAAATTAAATGCAATTTGAAAATATTTACTTTATTAAAATTAACTTCGAGATGAAAAAAAAATTGATTTCTTGGTCTATTTAATTGTTGCCTTTATGTCTATTTAACTTCAGCCACTTTTGATTTTAAACAAAGTAGCTTACTCTATTTTGCAAAAACAGAAAGAAAAAAAACTCTATTTTGAAAAAACAGACCTAAAAAAAAAATAACATGTTTTAATAGCGTAAAAGAAATATTAAGTACATTAAAGTACAACAACCTAGAAAGTACATTCACTCTAATAATTAAAAAAAAAAAAAGCTTGTTTTTACACCGTTTATTTGATTTCCAACATTAGGTTTTAAACCGTATATATGCACCTTCATGCCCCCAACTAATTTTAATAAAAAATGGGCCTGTTACCTACATGCAAGGCCTAATTTTTTCCAGATTCATTTAAACTGCAAGTGACAAATAAAATCCCTCGCAATCACAGTTGCTATTACTAATAGATTCAAAGTTCAAACTATATCTTTTAAATAGCTTTTTGTTTAAAGAACAGCGTAAGTAATTCTAAATGCCAAGTTTGATTAGAAAATTTTGAATTATTAATAAAGATATTTTACCAAATTTAATTTTCAGTGCTTTAGATTACTTGTATTTAAATATACAACACCTCCCCCCCCCCCTCCCTTTTATTAAAACTTGCTATATTCATAAAATACTTGCTTCATTTTCAAATTCCTTTGACCTACCTTTGAAATAAAATTTGCACTCATTTTCCATTCGCATTTAAAATTTTCATACAAGGCCTTAGCCAGAAGGAGGGGGCAACAATTTATAGATTTATGGAACATTTTAGAATTATTCCTTATTTTTAACACACAACGTTATATATTAAAGCTTGAACTTAGAATTCTTTTACTTACCTCTGAAAAAATTGAACTCATATTTCATTCTCTTTTAAAACTTTGGAAAGAAAAGTGTGGGGCGCTAAGGAAAAGTGTGGGGTGAGGGGGTATTTCAAACCCTTCCCCATGACTACGGCCTTGCATTAACATAATTTTAAATGAGCGAAAAGTGAGTTTTGCCCCGTAATTTTGCAGACTTATGGAAAATTTTAGAATTTTACATTATTTTTTCTACTGAACAATGCGTACTAAAGCTTGAACTGCCTCCGAAATTATTTTCTGGCTACGGCATTGAATTCATATAATATTTGCTTCATTTTAAAATGCCTTTTACTTACCCTTGAAATAAGCAGAACCCGTTTTTCATTCTCTTTTAAAACTTCATATGATCATTTAGTACTTATTTCATTTTCAAAATTCTTTTACATACTTTTGAAATAAACTGAAACCTTTTCATTATTTCTATGCTTATATTATACTTACTTCATGTTCATATTTCGTTTACTTAGCTTTGAAATAACCTCGAACTCCCTCCTTGAAAGCTTGAATTCCCTGAGAAAATTTTCTCTGGCAACGGCCTTCAGTGATATAATATTTGCTTCACTTTCCAATTTCTTTTACTTACCTCTAAAATACACTAGACTCATTTTTCATTTTGTCTTAATACTTTTCATATTCATACAATGCCGTAGTCAAGGGAAGGGGATGTTTGGCGAATTAAACTCCTACAACCACACCGAAAATTTATTATGGCTACAGCTTTTAATCCTTTTAATACTTATCACATTTTTAAAATTTCTTTTACCTGACGTTGACAGTTTGAATAACTCATTCTTTTAAGTAATTTTTTCATTTGATTCAAAGCTTATGTTTTAAATTTTTAAATAATATTCTGTAAGAGCAGTGAAGGTCTACTTTAAATTATATTGATACATTAAAATTGATTAGAAAAAGAAAGTTTATTTTAGAGATGTTTTGAAATAGTAATAATAATATTTTACATGCATTTTAATTATCAGCGTTTTAATTCATCTACATTTATAGTTCACAAAACAACTGCGATTTTTTTTTTTTTTTTTTTTTTTTTTAACATTTCTTGTTCGTATAATTATTATGAAAAATACAACCTGGACAGCAATTCCATATATAATAAGAGTTCTACTTATATTAAGAAATGCAAAAGCCTATTCAATAAACATTTTACTTTACCAAATCATAAAAAATTACCTTTTTTGTTTTTAAACACCTAAATTCCAGTAAAATTCCGTTATATTTGTTGTACTGTTGGCAGCGTCAATAAATGTGTCAATATTAAACTTCAATTTTATTTAAAGCTTATTTATGACTTTCTAAAAAACAAATATAAAAATTCAAGTTATTTTTGGTGCATTGACAATAGTTATGAAGTAATTGAAAAGTTAAAAAATATGGACACGCCTACTTCTGTACAAACATTTGATTTCGAAAATTTGTTTTGCAATATTCGTATTGATTTATTGTATAGCACTTTAATTAAATTATTTGACTTTTTTGATATTGAAAATGAATTAAGAATTGATAGAGTCTTTTTAAGTCTTTTCCATTTTTGTTTTAACAATAATTTCATAACATTTCATAATAAAATCAATAAGCAAGTACATGGTACCGGAATGGGCACCAATTACTCCAGTACAGCGGCTAATTTATTTTTATTCTTCTATGAATATACTTATGTTATTAATAACAACAACAAAATAATAATTTACCGATATATAGATGATATTTTAGTCTTAAATTTTAATTTTACAGATATTTTTAAAAACATATATCCTTCCTGTATAAATTTAAATAAAACTAATAATATAGATGAATGTGTTAATTTCTTAGATATTTTTCTTGATGTTCAACATAATACATTAAATCTGGATTTATATGATAAAAAGAAAGATTTTTCATTTAAGAGTTACAGCATGCCTCACTGGTACAGCAATTTGCACACAAAAATGTACATTAGTATTTTAATTGGTAAACTAAATAGATTTTATAAGATATGCAATAAACATTCAAATTACAATAAACATGTTTTTTAATTCATTGCTAATCTCTTTTACAATAATAACTATCCATTGAATTTCATAAAGTTTTACACGAATAATTTTAATAAATGTTTGCGATTCTGGGGATAGCTGCGGTAAGGTTTCTTCACTTACGGCACTTGGTGTCTGGTGATGCTTACTGATGAAGACTCATGGCCAAAGTTCAACTTTTGGAACACCTTCTGTCGGACTGCAGCTACTTGGTACTGAGCGACTCGGAGAGTTTGGACTATGATATTGGAACATCGGACAAGACAGTGCCAGTTTTGAGCCACTACATGTGAATTTGCTACTTTCTCTTTAAAGACCTATTTCTACAATGCAGTATGTTCAATATATTTCAGTTCATTACAATATCTTTTTGCCTTTCAGGTCTGGGTGGGAACATGACGATCTAGCATGTCCTTTTATTCTAACCACAAATATCGACTTTGTATTTTTTTTATTATTATTAAATTCATTTAGTTATGTTACTTTTATGAAGCATTGATATTGTTATATATAATTTACCAGTAATTTAATCTTGTTTTAGAATTTCATAGATTTTTGTTGGGTGTATGCTAGTTTTGGTTATACCCCCGTTTCGCCGACAATAAAATTTCGTACCCGCTTTCGTTGACAAATTTCCCCAAAAAGGGAAAATCATCGTTATCGGTTCAACACCTGTTTCGCTGATATTGTGTCGGCGAAACGGGGGTATAACAAAAATTTTTCAAGCGCATTTAAGAATGTTGAACATCCGTAAAGAAGTGTGTTGTTTGAAGGCAATAATCCTAAAAAACTTAGAAGATGCAGAAAAGATTGGGAAGTAAATAGGCTACACCCGGAGATAGAAATTAGAATGTGAAAAACAGGCGTCAATGGCAATTAATGATTTTTTCTTAGTTACCTAAATGGTCAACTCAGACACAATTGTTAAAATTTTTAATAAGATAAGACTTAGTTTATTATTATTATAATTTACTTAAATAATAAATACAAGCACAAAGTTAATGTGAATATATTTATATTTAAAAAAAGTAAATAAATAAATAAAATAAAAACTTTCGTAAAACTTAATGAATAGTAGAATTTTGTTTTAATTACCTGCTGGCCAATTCATTTTTAAATTCAGCCGAATTTCAAATATTACATCTTCAAGCAAAATGAGAATTACTAGAAAATATCCATTTAAACATTTTTTTTTTCCTTTTCGGTTGTTTTAATTATTAATTTTTACTTTCAGTTTTATAAGTCCAAATTTGATTAAATTAATTCAATATTTCAGAAATTATCATGATGACAAATTTTTGATTATAGATTGATAAACTAAGAAATAACAATTGGTAGAAAAAAAAAGTGAATTAAAATATTACGATTATGATAGAACTTACTTCAGTGTTGTTATTTTAGAAATGGAATCTAATGAGATAAGGAAAGTTAATTTTAAGCAAGGTCTAGGTATTGAAGATAATTACCTAACTTCTTTTAACCCAATAATATTTATGCTTAAACACACACACACACACACAGGCAGAGAGAGAAAAAAAGAATCCATAGACTCAAAATATAAATAAATAAATTATTTGTCTTTACTTATATATCTAAATTGTAATAAAAAATGCAAATTTACAATACAATTATTCTTATACTTGCAGACTATGCCCACTTCGCTGGGCCTATATTTAAATGAATTTCCAAAAGAATTCAATTTCTAATCATTTTTATACAACCTTATAAGTAAAAACTCAAAAAAAAAAAAAAAAAAAAAAAAAATTAAATCGCTCTAGACCTCACTTCGGGAAACCGTTGCCTACGACAGCTACATTTGCGCTAACATTACTTCTATTGAATATAGAAGAAACTAAAAATAAAATAAATGATAAAAAGTTGCTATATTATAAATTTTATATGTGTGTTTTTATTACATTTATATTCTTTATTTGAGTTTATCTTTTTATTACTTTCTTCTATATTCAATAGAAGAAAGTATTGGATACGTAATAATTTTAGACCTCGGGTTTCTGATGGATTTACACGTTTTGAGAGCTGTAGAACACCATTTGACAAATTTATAAAAAATCTCTCTGCCTGTGTGTGACAAAATTTTGTGGCAACTGTATTACTGCACAGAATTTCATACAAATTGGTATGTAGTTCCACATAAACATAAATTAGTGCCTATCAACTTTTGGTAAAAATTGTCCAACAGCATGCGTTGCCATCCAGCTTTTTCTAAATTTTTAACATAGTGGGATAGGACAAAATTTTGTATAAATGTGCATAAAGAGAATAATTTTTTAATAATCATTATAAAACTTAAAAGAATTGTTTGTAATAGAGATAGTCAACAACTGGGGAAAAAAATTGTGTATGTAGGAGCCTCGATTGGGGGGAGGGGGTAAATTTGCATGATGAGTATCGTCCAAAAGAGCTCGTCAATACCTTTAAAACGAATGGTTGAACCATCGATCTATGATAATTTAAAATAAAGTTACAGATTTTCTTTATTTTTAACAACAACAACAACAACAACAAAAAGTAATATTGAGAATAAAATTGACTTTTGGGGGATATTTAGTGTTATACTACTTCTCTAACATAGAAATGTGTTACGCCTGTTCCACGCCCGTGTTATTATGGAAGATAATTTTTTTAAATAATAATGTTAATGAATTATTTTTACTGAGTGAATTTGTATAGGAAAATATAGAAGAAAGTCATGTGGTGAGCACAACATACTATTTTTTCTTTAATATTTCATAGATTTTCTGGGAGTGTCCTGTAAAGAGAGAAATTTTATGACAATAATCTGGTCATAAATTAGGCGTAACAAATGACGAATGAATGGGGTATTTTGGTCGTTAAACTGTATTGTCAAGGGGCAAAATACATTGTATGACTGCTAATTTAGTACTTTGGCCATACCAATGTATGTATTTTATGCCAAATTATTATTTATAAATGTATATTGCAAATAAATATTTGTCTATAGAAAATTTATTTTCCCTAAAACAAGAAATGTTTACGTAAATGAATAAAAAGGAAACTTCATAACAATGGTTATTAATCATACACATTTTTATCATATTAAAATATTACATTTTTGTTTAACATTTAAGCACTTAGTTATTTAAATGAAGCAAATATCCTACAACATCAACATAAAAAAAAAAAAAAAAAAAAAAAAAAAAAAAAATCGACCCAAAATCAAAAAATTCTAATTCATTATGTGTTTGTGCACCTGAGCCTGTCAGTCATATCAACCTATAAAAAGGACTTCACTGGACACTAACTAACTTTCTTACGTAACTAGTACCCACCATTTCGTCGAATTGAAATTTCCTTTCCACTTGTTTTCCCCATTCCTATAGAACAAATCCCCAAATAGCTCAAAAAGGAAGATTGAATGGGAAAAATAGGGGGGTAGGAAATTTCTTGTCGGCGAAACGGGGGTTACACCCTAGTTTCGCCATGTTTCCGAAACCTGTTAGGCCTTTTTCAGTTTACTTTATTGTCTGTTCTGCTGCTCCCACCCACTGAAGAGGAAGTGGAAGGGTGTTTTTTCACTTGTAGTGTTGTTTTTACAATTGTTCTTCGTTGCTTTAATTCGTTATTTCTTTTTTTTTTTTTTTATTAACGTTTTTTTCTTCTTGTTGACCACGCCCACTTGTCTTCAAGTCTTTACATATTTTCAAAATTATATATTTTTGTATAATTTTTAGTGCTGCCTTTGGCGCCTTTTTTATACAAATACACTTTTATTAATAAGTAATTAATATATATATTCATATATATATTAACATATTATTCATATTATTCATATTATTATTATTATTATTAACATATTATTCACATATATATTAACATATTATTCATATATTCATATACTTATGGGACAACCGGTATATATATATATATATATATATATATATATATATACATATCTGTGTGTGTGTGTGTAAGGTAAATCTGAATCCTAAATTCATGATTTCATTTGAATCTGTTTGAGATATCTCTATTTTTATTTTATGTTTCTTTGCCATTATTATACTGACATTAACTGTACTTTTAATGGCTATCTGGGTATTAAATTTTACATGTGACACATTTTTCATACATTTTTATGTTGCTTATTTCTTGATTATTTTATTTGTGATTATATTATTGTATTTGTGATTATTGATGCATAATTACAAATTTTATTGGTGTTTTATCACTCATAATTTTTTAACTAATTTATGGGTTTTTCATATGTTGTGGTGAGTTTATTTTGATAAAAGTTATTCCCATTTGATTTCCAATGGATGTTTCGGGCCTGTGCACAAAGAAATACTTAGATTTTACTATTCTTTGTGACAGAAAAACATTCATATATTTATCATGTAATCATTCTACCAGGCCCTTGATAACGTTAGAATGCAAATAACGCTGTTTTCTTATTCCAACTTACTTTAATTCATTTAGATTTGACTTTATTTATTTTTTGGTTTGATTTGGGTGGTCTTTGTTTTGATCATATTAATTGTTTGAATACTGATATTAAATCATCTTTAAATTCCAACTGTGTGTACTGATAATATTATATTTCTACTGTACGTTCTGATTATCTGTCTATCTACCTATCTATCTCTATATATACATACGAATATACATACTCTATATATTCATGCTATATACATACTCTATATATACATGCATACAAATATATACATACACACATAGATTTCGAACATAAACTTCGGCCAATGAAATAAAATTAGATTTAAGGTTATAATTATTACAGTAAATGAAATATAACCACTAATACTTCATTATAGTGATAAAAAAGCAATTTTGTTCACAAAACACAAAAGCCGACCAACACAATGTAAGTCAGCGAAGGGAAAAATCCGGTCAGGGAAAGTATACCATAAATTTTAACGTAATCTATATACATGAATGGCTAAGAGATTTCCTTGGACTTTGTGTGTGGACGCATCGAGTATAAGATCACATACTGAACAAAAAGCAAAAGAAAAAAGTGGTTGAATGAATTTAATGTTTTGATTTTTATGTGAAAATATGATTACGTGCTATCTTTAAAAGTGTGTAAAAATTAAGAGCTTATGTGATGCATGTGGCATCTGTATAAAATAATTATAAGAAATACATTAAAGAAACAGAATTAAAGAAATAGAATAAAGAAAATGTTTATAAGAGAATGTTTAAATAAAAAGCAACTACGTTGGTTACATTTTGCTTTACAGCTTGAGCTTTTGAATTTTAATTATTATCTACCGTAGGAATAACCACATTTTTATGCGAGCGCAGATTGATGCTATTTTATTGATTTTTAAAGTGTGGATCTATTTTGTTTGCTCTCTCTCTCATTCTCTATCTTTGATCAGATGGATTGGCACGCAAACAGCATCCGTCCGAGTTATGTGCATTTCAAGTTTGTTTTAAATTTTTTTCCCGCATTCGGAATTCAGTTCATTCACCAACCGTACAACTTTTTAAGTTGTACAATAAAATGTATCGTCAGATTTCATTAAAGATCATTTTATTAAATACAAATACTTACTATAATAGTTACTTTATTAAATACAAATACTTAATCAAAATGCACATAGTAATGCACATTTCAGTTGTATATTTACTTCTCCCAACAGTAGCAATCATTCGATATAAAATGGCATTTCTAGAACAAACATTTACAGCATATGTATGGAAGTTCCAGTGTGATAAGCAGGTGCAAACTATCTTTCGGTTTGCATTAAATCTGTCGAATGAATATTTTCCACTGATATGTGTGTTAAGTTTCCTAATTTAACAGAAACAGATAATGATTCATAGTTTACGTTATATTTCGAGAAAAGTTTTTGCGATGGACTATAACATCCCTATTTTTTTACAGTGTAGAAATAAAAATAAAACTCACCTTCGCTACTCTACCATAGTCTAAATGCACTGAATTCTTTGAAGTTATTCTCGATAAAGGCATCACTTTTAAACATTAGATCATTATCACGCGCACAATTTCTGACTTACTAAAAGTAAACTCATGCCCCTTTTTATAACTGAATATTAATTTAAACTTTAAGAATAAAATTTTCCTCTACTCGTCCCATTCTTACGCGTCTCATTCTTACTTATATAAGTACGCTGCGGTCATATACAGCCAAAATCCATTTCCAGTTAAAACTAGGAAAGTCTTGAATATCGAAGAAAATTTGAATAGCAGATAGCTGTTAGTAGACCTGCTAACTATGCTAGTTTATCCGTAATGGTATTAGGCCCCGCCTTTTTTTCACACCAGAATAGTTGTAGAGTAATATTCAACAATATGTTCTCATGATTAAATAAGAAGACTATTGCTCTAAAACTATTCTGGTGTGAAAAAAAGGCGGGGCTTAATACTATTACGGAAAAACTAGCATAGTTAGTAGGTCTATGTTAGTGACCGTCTTCAGTGTATAAGATAAAGAAGTGCTTTTACATGTAGGAACGTACTCGAATTCTGATTGATCAACAGAATCACGCAGAATAAAGGGGATTAACCAATAGGAAATTGAGAAAATGCAGTTGTGGGAAAATGAAAAATAATTTCAGAAAATGTAGACTGAACGTAAAATTTCCATCAATCAGACAACTGTAGTACAGCGGAATCACAGTTAGCAATATTTTTAAGATTCGTACACATGTGGCAAACTTCGAAGAAATCAAGTGTAGATCTGGACTTGCAAATTATTTTGGCTGTACCAAATTTATTTTTTTTTTCTCCTAGCAATGCTTTCAAAGAAACGCTAAAGATTTTTCTTGTGTTTAGTTATCTAGCACCAAGTTTACTTTTAATAATCCATATCAAGTTACTCATAAAAGTAACAAATGCAACATTTCGGCAAGTACTAGAGATGCCCTGGCATGTTTGAAATTTTCACATCTATAAAGTAATTTTTACTCCTTAATGATTTCATTCAACATCTTAATGTTCAGTTCCATTTGAACCTCGAAACTCTGGATAATTCTGCTTTAAATACATTTTCTGCATATCTTCACAATGATTCTGTCAATAGACGCAGCTCCAAAGCGGACTTCCGACATAACTCTCATTTTTAAACTTTTAATTTCTTTATTTTTGTCTCTGCTATTTTCTTCCCTTTTCTACCGCTTCTGGAACTAAATTCTCTAAGCGATTATAGCCTGAGATTTCTTGTGTTTATCTTCCTTGTACTTAGGATAAAAAAAAATAGTATAACATATTCTGCACTCCTACCAGAAAGGTGCCTTTTAAAAGCAAATCTGTCTCAGACAGACCAAGAGCAGTTCGGTGCACTCTGAAAGTGATTCTTTCGAAAATTAAAATAAAAGCTTTAAAATTTGCTGTTTAAAAAACAAAATTATTCATGCTGCTCCTAACCTCCCTACAAGTTGTGTAATGTTATACATACACTTTCTTATACTTTACATCGTGCTTTCTTTTTATGATAAACTGCATTATTATTACTTTCCGAACACTATAGTGAGGAAAGTATTGTAATCATGTCAAAAGTCCGAATTCGAGATTTTGATGTTTCTATACGTTTTGAGGTCCCTTGAGTCCGTTTTCACTATTTTTACGATGATGTATGTATGTGTGTGTGTATGTGTGTATGTGTGTATGTATGTGTGTATGTCTGTTAGTGAACTCGCTAGCGTCTAAACGCTTTGTTCGATTAACCTGAAAGTTGGTACGTATATTGTAAGTCACCATAGTACGAACCCTATAGATTTTGGTGAATCTAGCACTTATAGTTTTTTATAGGGACACAAAGAAAAATTCTTTATCATTATGGCCTATGGGAGCAAAATCTTAAAAGTGCGACAGCATCTAAACGCCTTCTTCAATTGAGCAAAAAATTTATACACATATTATAGGTCACAAATACTCAATTTGTATAGATTTTGGAGAATCTAGCACATAGTTTTTTTACAGGGACACAAAGAAAAATTCTTTATCATTATGCCTATGGGGCCAAATTTTTAAAAGTGTGATAGCGTCTAAACGCCTTATTAATCTGAGCAAAAAATTTGTACACATGTTATAGATCACAGTTGAACTAACTGTATAGATTTTGGTGAATCTCACTTACAGTTTTTTTACAGGGACACAAAGAAAAATTCTTTATCATTATGGCCTATGGGACTAAATTTTTAAAAGTACGATAGCATCTAAACGCCTTATTGAATTGAGCTGAAAATTTATATGAGTATTATAAATCACTGTTGCACTAACTATAAGCATTTTGGTGAATCTAGCATTTATAGGTTTTTACAGGGACACAACGAAAAATTCTTTATCATTATGATCTATGGGCTCAAAGTTCAGTAACGTTAAATAAAACATCGTGTAATAGATGGAGAAAAATACTCAAACACTCTATTATGGTTTTCTCTCTTTTGTTTGTTTAACAACTCCTCTTTCTTTACTTTATCTACAAAACTGTTAATTACTCAATGTTCGGAAAGTCGAGTGGAGTCACTCCAGATTTTTTTTTGTTTGGGTTTCTATGAAATATTTTCCCCTTTTGACACTAAATTTTGAATTTAGGACTTTCCAATATATTAGTCTCCCTTTTCATGCAAATGCTTCTGGCCAAAAGTTTTCGAAATAGAAGCCATTCTGTGATAAATATACACTTAAGTTTTCTGTTTGGTAAAAGTGGTAGAAAATATTATCTTTCTGCATGTGACTGACATTGCCTTCTGGCATGGAATTACACTTATTAGCCTCTTCTGCTATTAAAAAGTATTTGTAAGATGTTCTGCGATTAAGACAGACAGTAATAAAAAATTAAAGTAAATATCACTCCCCACCAACCCCACCCCACACCCAAAAAATGTTATTAAAAATAAAGAAAGAGACCTAAAAAAAAAGGCTTTTTACGCGAAACAAAACAAATGATGCTTTTTTTTTTACTTCATAATACATATTTACAAGTTTCGTATTCGTTATTGAAGAAAAATTGTTGTGAAATACAATTATCAAGCATGTCAAACTTTTGTTACATGAAAATGAATAGAATGTATATTTTTATAATATGTAAGTCAATAATTTCAAGACTTTTCAAGTATGAGACAGCAGTATATTCCTCTTGAGGTTTTTTAATTTTTTTAAATGCAGACATTTTTACTGCTTAAAAAAACCTTAGACAAAGATAATTAATGATGCGCGTAAAAGGGGAATTCCTTTCAAGAATTTGTTCAACTTTTAGCTAATACTTTTGTTATTTGATGATTGATTATCTCCATTATCTACCTGTCAATGCTTCAGTTTTTATTCCATGTAAGGATTTTCATAAGTCTAACAAAAAAAAAAAAAAAAAAAAAAATCAACGTTTAAGTTTAGTTTTGACAGTTCATTAGCTCTACTAAAATAAACAACTTAAAGAATTGATATTAGTAGAAGAAAAGCTTTACCTTTTCTGATTTTTTTTTTAATTGAATATTTCATACTTAATTATAAATATGTAATATTTTTATTTTCCCTTTCTCTTTTTTTTTTTTTTTTTTTTTTTAATGTATATTTTCACTTTATAAATTACTTTTCGATGTATGTAAACATTTAGAAATTTATATTTACGAGCTAAAAGTTAACAATAATTCTGTATTTATTCTTACATCCTTGTACGAATTACGAAGTAAATAAATTATTTAAATTGCATTTAACGAAATACACGTTGCCCTATATAACTAAAACAAAAATTGGTTTAAAATGCCGATTAACATTTTATAGTTGAAGCGTATCTAGTTCTGCATCTTCAAATTCGATCACTAAATACAAGTCCCATACCGATCACGTATAATAGTATTTTTTTAGAAATTTCTTCCTGAACTCTTACGTACGTATGTATGTGCAAGTGTGTATCTTACTTAAAAAAAAAAAAAAAAAAGTTTGCCATAAAGTGTTGAATTTTTGTATTTAGGACTGTTATGATTTATAGTGTGCACCTTCTTTTCTGGTTTCTACATGACGACCAGCTTAAAAGATACCAATCATAACTCAGATTTTTTTAGGCACTACATGACCTCCCGATTTAGGTATATCTCTGGTAAATCTAGAATGCTTATCCGTAAAGGTTTAAAATTTTTGTTGTGTCCAGTTAAACACCTTCACTTTTGTTCACTATATGACAAATTATCCCTCTCCCCTCCCCTTTGAAATGATAGATTAAAATCTTATTCTTCAATAGTAAAAAAAATTGTTATATTTTTTTTTCTATAAAAGATAGATGTCATGCGATACTTTGTTCTTATGGAAATGATATGATTTGAAATAGCAACAGCGTTTCTGTAAGAACGTTGTCTGTATGTTCCGCTTACATATATTTATGCAGTGTTATTATATTTTGGTGAATATAACCTTTTCGTTAACGTTTGACGACGAATTTTAAGTACTAAAATACGTTTTGCAAACTTTCTCCGTTGATATGTCTGTAGAAAATTTCTAATGTTGTGCTGAACCTGTAAATAACAATGGAAATAAGAATCTGAGATTAAATATACTTTACTTTTTAATGAAAACCGTTAACCTGTTACTTAATTTCTACTGAAGAAAATTGGCTTGCCAACAATTTTATACGCTATGTTTTCTTATTTAATAGTCTTAAATATTATTGTTTTTGTCTATTTTACAATAGGGAAAAAGACAGTTATCGAAAAAAAAATTATAATGGTTCATTTTCAGCTGGCAACAGAGCCTATGTAACAATATCTATAATCCAGTATGTGTACACGGAAAAAATGTTTTGTTGAAACAAACAAATTTTTGTTGAAGTTGTAAAAACAAAATTTAGTTGATTTGACAAAATGTTTCGTTGTTGTTAAAGCAACAAAATTTGATTACATCAATCGAAATATTTCGTTCATATAATTACACGAAAAATGTTATTACAGTCGGCAGCAAATTTTTCGGAACACTAGCGAAAATTCTTATATAAAAAAAGTACAGTTAATACAGTTTTGTTAAATAAATCCTTGTCTAATCATGTTTTTAGACTGACTAAGAACAGGATTCTACCAGGATTTATTTAACAAATTAAGTGTACTTTTTTTATATAGGAATTTTTCTAGTGCTCGGATACTTTTGCTGCCGACTGTACATCAACAGATTTTTGTTGAAGCTATATCAACAATAAGTTTTGGCTGATTTAGCATATTGTTTTATTATTTCAACAAATTCTTTGTTGTTTCAACAAAATGTTTTGTTGAAACAAAAAGAATTATTACATCATCCAAATTTTTTAGTTGATATAGCTTCAACAAAACATTTTTTTCTGTGTACAAGGAAGTTTTGGGGATCTCTACAATGTTTTGTTTTTTAATTTCTCTTTCATACATATTTCTTCAAAGCATTTTTCATTACTATCATAAGTCTGTGATGATTTCTATTGTTTAATATATTTTTCGCATTAATATAGTAGCATTTTTAATTAGAACCGGGAGAATTTTTTTCTAATTAGAGTCAACTAAAATCGTATATTGTAAACACTACTTACAAAATAGAACCTTTATATACATTTTTTAAATGATTGTTGAATAACTAACATTTAATGCATACATACACTTTTTTGTTTTGATTTGCTAGAAAAAAACCTTATACACATATTTAAAATAAACAGCTAAAATGAAAATCATTTCTATTTTTATTTCTGTCGTTAAATATAAGTAAAAAATAATATAAAGCCAACGTATTAAAATGTTTTGTGTAAATTTCCATAAAATTTTGAACGTCATTTTTTTTTTTTTTTTTTTTTTTTTTTTACATTGATGAAAGGGACATATTTAATAAAAGTAATACAATACCAATGTATTAAAATGTTTTGTGAAATTTCCAGAAAATTTTGCTTGTCAAAAATATTTTTTACATTGACGAAAAGACATACGTATTTAACGAAAAAGAAACATTAATTAAGTGGTAAAAATAGCGGGGCGTACCCAAAACACGGTGGGTGATAGAGCAAAATGGCCATCATATTCGGATTCAAGAGGTCATCTTACATAAAAATTGTGTTGGGGCAATTTTCAGGCCGAGCAGTGTAATCATTTTATAAGCGATAATTTATCATTCATATTTCCAACTGGTGATATTATTAGTTTAATGAAGCATGCGAAACTTTCTTAAAACTGTGCTAGTAATTATTTAGGTATAAGAAACAAAAGTAGTTATCTTTCAGGTGGGGAGGTAAATACAAATACAGCAAAATAAAAATAAGTAATGAATTTTATTTCAGTTATAGAAAATTTTCAACTTCGTGATAAAAAATTTTAATATATACTATCAATCACAGATTGCAAATTTTTCTCTCCCTATTCTCAGTCTATGAAAAGCTTTTATAAATTTTTGTACAAGAAAATTAAAAAAATATCTTTGATAAACACAATATAATGAAGAGAAAGATAAAAAATAAATTTGTGATTTTTGAAAATCGAAATTTAAAAACTATTAATCAAAATGCAATGCTTTGAAATGCTTATTTAAACGTGTTAAAATAAAAATATATCTTTCATAATCATTTTATAACAGATAATTTATCATTCATGCATCATTAAGTTACTTTTAACTGGTGATATTATTAGTTTAATGAAGCACCATGCGAAACTTTCTTAAAACTGTGCTATTAAGTATTTAGGTATAAAAAAGAAAAGTAATTTCTTTTCAGGCATTGAGGCAAATAAAAATAGAGCAAAATAAAAATAAGTAACGGATTTTATTTCAGTTATAGAAAATTTTCAACTTCATGTTTAAAACGTTTTAACATATATAATCAATCACAGATGCCAATCTCCCCCTCCCCACTCCCAGACTATGAAAAGCTTTTATAATAGTTTTTCTTTTTTTTTTTTTTCTTTTTCTTCTAAATTTATTATTAAATCAGTACAAGCCTAAATATATGTCAGATTTCTATTTTAACATACTAAAGTAAAAAAATAAATTCTATTGACATCATTATATAATATATTATTACAATTTAAAAGACTGATTACAAGTAAAAAATCGCAGAAATAAAAAAAAAATAATAAAAATTTAATAATGAAGATATTTGCTCGACTGAATTAAAACAAGTAACTATACAAAATCTTTAGTGTATACCCGTTTATTTTGTCTATTTCTGCAGATTACTTCTAAATGATCAACCAGCGTTGTCAACATGGGACTAGATTAGTTCAATAATGTCCCATTTGACATCGAGTTAAAGATACTTTCTTCATAATTTCATCATTAATAAGAGCTGAGGTCCGAATGCATTTTATGTCGCACTAGAATTACACAATGGTTTATTGGCAACGATTTTAGAATTACCTTCAAAAATAGTTCGTAAACATAACACGGAAATTTTGATTCTCCACGGAGGCAATGGCTAACCCATTTTGGTAAACCTCAATTGCATTATTTTACGTAACATGAAAAACATTGCAGGCACGATGGAGTTTACGTATACTAGGTACCATTAATGTACACAACGGTTTTTTGGTCTGTTCGAGTATCAATAAGGCAATCCAAAGATTAGAAATCGTCGTTCTGCCAACTGAGGAACCGTTTCCCTTATCATTAATGAGAACTACATGCTCATTAGACTTATGTACTTTAAGCATAATATAAACACAATAGTTATAGAAATTTTTCACGTTTATATTTACTTGCGCAATATGCTTCATTAATTTAAATATGAAACGTTTCTATTATCCATTATAGCACATACGATTAAAATTTCAAATATTCTGTGTTATGTTATCTTTCTACAATACTGAGACTGCTAGTTTAATATCGTCATCATTCTTTTTATTATAATAAAAATACTGTTCTACTTCATTATTAGATGCTCCATATTTTTTAATGAAATAAAGTTATTACGTGATTCCGATTTATATACTAAAAAAATTCCATTCTCTGAGCTACGAACATTTCTTGTCTACACCTATTGATAAAAAAAAATATTTTTTTACTTTTTGAGCTCAATATCTTTTAATATATATTTTTGCTTTTACTCCTAATACAGACTGCATCTAGTGAAATTCTCATATTATATCCAGTGCTAATTATATATAGCATTGTGGTGAGATACTAATTTCTTACTCAAAAAATGTTCCATTCTATTTGTTTTATCATATCTAGAATTTTTTTAATTAAAATTTATTTTGGGTGCTTTGTTAACTACATGCATTTTAAATACTTATTATTACTTTAAATATCACATTCATGTTTGTGAAAATTGCAACAGAACGGAGGAATGATACGAATGAGCTGAAATTTTCAACAAATGCAAATTATAGTATGCTAAGCAAATTATTAACATTCCGAGTCACCACGCATGCGTACGATGAACAGCACCCTCTTAACTGCTGCTGAAACCGTATAAATAGAGAGCTGTAGCAAAATGTCAAAAACAGGCTATGGTTATTTGTTAGTGGTAAACGTTAGGTGAGACGTAACAATGTCTCTTCAATGAAAGAGGGTGATATTTCAACAGCTTACGAAATTTGATTGGGGAAGAGTCATTGGCCTTCGTGAAAGAGGGTATTCCAATTTAGCGCAATAACAGCTCGTGTGTAGCGTAACAGCAGCACAGTGATGTTGGTTTAGAAGAAGTGGGCCGACGAAAATCAGACAACTCAAAAATCCGGGTGTGAGCCCAAAAGATGACGTCAACGCACGATGGTAGGCACCTGGACCGCATGGCGGTGACTAACCGTACAGCTTCATCTAGACAGTTAGTCGCACTTTGGTCCACTGCTACAGATGTATCAATGTTTGTTGTATTTCCCATAAGTATAATGTTGGCATTATTAAAAAATGTGTTTTTTGAACAGTCTACGTACTTTGGTGACTGCACATTTGGTATTGATTTGTACTTTACTCTTGACGCCCACCAGTGGCCAAATGGTTCTGCGCTCAAAGCTAGTAGACTTATGGTGCCAGGTTAGATCCCAGGTAACGCTCGCCGGTCTAGCCGTTCGGAGTTTTCCGTGGTTTTCTCTGAAAATTGCGTAAACAAGTGTTAGGACCCTTTAGAAAGACCTCCACGAAAGGCACTTCCCCTCAGGCCTAGAAACCTAAAGCAGTCAATCAGGCATATTTCCTTTACTCTTGACAGAAATTATATTCCCTAATGTTGCTTATAAACCGATTCATTCAATTTTAAAATACATTTTGAAAATTTGCTTAATAGCTGTTTGCAAAATAATGTAGATGATCTAAATGACTATTTTAGAGGAATTAAATAGTATTTTAGTTAGTTCAACGATATTAAGGATCACTGTTTGGAAATAACACTAAGAGTTTTAAAAGAGCACTTTTAAAACTAATTTCTTTAAAATTTAGCACCGTTTTTAATGTTTGATTAGTAAAATTCGTAATACATTTTTCTTGAATAATATATAATTCAAAAATATTGGAAAAATTAACTTATAAATGCCTAACTGTTGTGTCTATTTGAAATTTCTCCTTATTTTCATATAGTTTACATCATTTTGTCTAAAAACTTTTAGAAAATAGGTCTATTTTATATAACTAAAACGAAACTTTTATTGTTTATTTCCAAAAAAATTATTATCATAGGCCAATACAAGTTTAAATATACATAATCATACAAAATCACTATTTATTCGTTAACAATTTTTTTTTTAAATAGATTTCACGAAACATTAACATGTAACTAAATTTCCAAATCATAATATTCTGCTATCCTGTTATTTAATTTAATACAAAGAAATGGGTTGTAAATATTTTCTAGGATATTAAAGCAATTTTTAATGCTTATCAGTAGTATTGTTCACAAAAAGTCAATTCTATATTTTCTAAAATTTTCTCTGTTAAATTGTCAGTAATAATTCTGTATAGTTAACCAAAAATAATGTCTAACTTGCATTTTATTATTTACTCGGGAAATAAATCTTTTTTGTGTATCCTAAAAACACTTTTTTTTTTTTTAGATTTTTTAATTTTTATGCTAGTAAGCACTGATATTTTTATAAATAAGATGGTTTATTTATAAAAATATCATGTGTTTTTATAGTTTTGTAGAAAAAGGTGCATTATTTTGTATAGTAGGTGTTTACTGAATGTAAGCATACAAATAAAGCATACAATTGCATTTATTCATAAAGTGACACAAAAAAATGATTAAGCGGCTTGAATATTTTCGTTTCTGTTTTAATTTTGTCCCAAGGGGTGAGCTTTTTTAATGCAATTGTGCCTTCCAATTAAGTTATTCTGCCATTATAAAATTGTGTTTTCAGTATATTGTCAATAAATCAGTATGGTACCTTTATAAATAAAGCAAAGAGTTTGTCGGCGGAACACATCCGGGTGGTCCACTCCTATTTTTGATTGGTCTAGATTTAACTACTTTGGTAATGAAAGTCGGCCATATTTTTAGTAAAAAATGATGATTTTTTGTAAAAGATGCTGCATGGATGTTATACCCTTTTAAAAGAGCTCTAAAAACTGATCATTTTTTTGTAAGGACACTATATACATCAAGCTCTTAGATTTAAAGATATTACGTAGCAATGTTTTCTTTTAATTAATTAAAATATGAAAATAAATATTAGCTATAATTTAATTGTTGCCAAAAAAAAATAGGAATTCATTTTATTTCGACATAAAAAAAAAAAAATACATTTAATTAAATGTGAACATTAAAAAATTGCAAAAAATTAAATTATGCATCTCCCAAACATTGACGTCATTATCACTTTAAAAAAATTCTACAGATTGATAAAGGGCTAATGTCGTTCTATAGCTATAAGATTCAACAGAAAATGTAAATACATGGTATATAAAAAGTTTTTTTTTTTTTTTTTAACTTATAATTATTTTTATTTTTGTTGTCATTTCGGTGATGAGTTGATATGGACATAGCAAATGCGTAAGTAAACATTTTGGCAAGAAACGTCCGAGTGCCAAATTTCAAATTCCGCCAAGAGGCCCAAGCTGTTTCAATGCTTTTGCACAATTTTTTTCAATTTTATTTTAAATATTTTTGTAATGCGAGTGCGAAAAAAAGGAAAAAGCATTTTCTTTTCTTAATTGGTCTAATTATACAAATCAACTCCATGTAAAATATTGTGCGTTTTATATGCCGTTCTGTTTATTATCAAAAAGAAAATGATTAATGCAGTTTTTTCTATATTATTGGCATCTCTATAAATTAAGTTATATTAAATTATCCAGTACCAAGACGTTGCGGTGAAGAAGTCCCTGCCGAATGCAGCGAGGTCCAGAAGCAAAGTTTTTAAACAATTTCAATGTACTTTCTTTTTAGTTTTATTTTGTAGAACGGTATAAAAGTATTGTTTCTTTTTTTTTTTATTATTTATTTATTTAAATACTAGCACGCTTTGCCCGCTTCACTGGTCACTATATTTAAATGAATTAAAAAAGGAATCAATACTTTTTTATATCGTTCTACAAATTAAAAAGAAAAAGAAAATACATTAAAATTGCTTAAAAACTTCCCTTCGGGCCCTCGCTGCCTTCGGCAGAGACTTCCTTATCGCAACGTCTTGGTACTGGATAATTTAATTTAATTTAATTTATAGAGATATCAATAATATAGGAAAAACTGTATTAGTTATTTTCTTTTTTATAATAAACAGAACGGAAAACGTATAATATTTTACATGGAGATATTTTGTATAGTTAGACCAATTTAAAAAAGGCCTTTCCTTTTTTTTCTTACTAGCATTACAAAAGTATCAATATAATATTTCTCTGACGTGGTCCAGTTACGATTAAATTTTGTTCAATCGATATGATAGTGTCACATTTATTAAAACATGCGAGAAAAAAAAATACCGTTTATTGGCAATATTTAAGCACGCGGACTTAGTTCAATGATTTAATCAGAAAAATGACGACATTTGTCTGATGAGATCTTTTTATTGGAAAATATATCTTAAAAATTTATCTTTAGAATCTTCGCACGCGACATTTTAAAGCTAGCAATACTTTAAATGTATAAACAGAATATGAATTATTGTCAACATTGACTAAAAAACGCAACAATCAAAAGTATAATCAAAATAAGTATAAGTTTTTTTTTTTTTTTTTTTTTTTTTTTTTTGTAACAAAAAAATATGTCAAAATAAATAAGTAAAAAAGCATCGCCAATATGGCAACAAAAATATTATGTGGGCCTTACAATAAAAGAAGCTGTCATGAGGGTCTTATACTAAAATATGCCTGCGTAAGTATGGAAATTGGATCGCCAAACATGAATTTTATTTTGATACCTTTCTTTGAATGATTTTATTTTCTCTATTGCACAATATTAATTTGGTTCTAAAAGTTATTTGACTTCTGATGAATTACAATTCAAATTTTGTGGGGAAATTGGTATAAGATTTATGAGTTTCATGTTTCAAATGTAAATAAGAAGACAATAAATAAAGTGCAAAAAATTCGCACGGGTTTGCTAGTAATACATAAAATTGCATTAATTATGACTCCAGTATTAGATTTAAAGAAGAAAAAAAGAGAGTTATATTATTATTTTAACTGTTAGAAAGTTAAAATATGCATTTACAGAATAATGAAATGTCTCACCCAATTACTATAACTCGCTTTTTTTTAGGAGACCCACCCGTATTTTGTGTTAGATGTGTTAAAAATTTAACAAGGTAGGAGCATAAGATATTTATATCTTAAGTACGCACGAAAAATACTGCCCTAATAGGTACATACCTAAGCTCCTGCTTTCGAAAATGAAAAGAACTTCATAAATATGAAGCATACAAATCCTGAAATATTTAGCTCTCTTAGCATCAATTCTATCAACCAATCAGTACAATAGTAATGTTAAAGTTACTATATTAATCTTATTCCATCAACCATTATTCATAAAATTTAGATATCTATTTACAAAACAATTAAATAAAATGAATGAATAAGTTATACATTTTAGTTAGAAGTAAACAAGCGGAGGATATTTTGAGTGCGTACAAGAAAATAGTGATGCCGGATGGGCGAAAGTCAGTTTCCCCGGAGAGGTTTTCAAATTTCCCCAATATCAACTTTTTTTTTTTTTTTTTTTTTTTTTTTATGTTCCAAATTAATTTCTTCTAAAAAAGAAAATTTTATTTTTATTTATTTATTTTTATTTTCTTTTAAATATTTAACAGATTTAAGCTTTTTTTTTTTTTTTTCTCAAATGAACACTGTAAAACATTTTGTGTAAGAATACACAACATTATTGAGGGAATTTATTTTCCTCAATCATGCTGAGAAATGTTATAGCTGTATAACAGAGGCATACAGTGGAACGTTACGCAACTACAACTGGTAACATTTCTCTACATGGTTGTGGCAAGTAAACTGCCTCAATTCTCAACATGATTGAGGAAAATAAATTCCCTCAATGATGTTGTGTATTCGTACACAAAATTTGTTACAGTGAAACCTGATTTTGAAAAAAAAATTCCCACATTCAAAAATAACTTTTGGCACACTAGTTATCGGTTGAGGTTGAATAGGTTACACACAATGCTACACTACTGTGATTGACGGCGATCATAAAGGTCTCTAAATCTTTGTAAAGTACGGTGTCATCAGCTCTCCCTTGATTGTACGTGAGGATGTATTATAATACCCTCTAATCTATTGTAATAAATTCCTCGTATCTGTATAGCAACAGTTTTTGTTGACCAAATAATGTATGAAAAACGGGGTAAGGTAAATAAAGAAATTAATATACTACGTAACTATTTTTGTTGTTGTCGTATGCCACTCGGAAATTCCGATCACCAGTAGTGGAACTATTCGAATTTAAGGCAAGAGGAGTGCGCCTTCCGTTATTAGGAGCGCCGCATAGGGAGGAAGAACGACTATAGCTCCAGAAGCTGGTGAAAGATGGCAGCACCAGCCAAACAACAGGAACTCGGGTTTTGATCCGGATCAGGGCCGAGATAAACTACTGTTCCCGTACCCTCAGAGTTATAATTTTTGATGGGAACTTGGAAGACTTTGCGACCACGACGGAATTTAACGTGCACCAGCCGCCATTAGAGTACACGACAGTCTTCGGTCGGCTCGAGGACCAAACCCTCAATCTTTCGATCACGAACTAGCTGCTCTTACCGACCAGGCTACCGCGGCCAACAGAAAATTAAACTACACTCGGCCCTATTCAAGAAACGCATAAATGAAGCCAAACACGCCGCATGGAAAAAATTCTGCACTTCACAAACAAAAACCTTTGGCACTGCCCAAAAATTTTATAGCAACAAATTCTTCACACCCACAGAACTGAAATTGGAACGTCCTCCAGGCCAATCCTCTAAAAGACAAAACCTAGAATATCTAACAAAAACCTTATTCCCACAAACAGTTTACCCTCACCAACAAGCACCTTCATACTCGGCTCCCTCGGATGTTCCCTTCACGGAGTCTGAGGTGAAAGCCACTCTATACGGTTTCAACATTAACAAGGCTCCTGGCCCGGACAATATTGACTTTAAAATTCTACGCAACGTTCATAATACAATGCCTCAAATACTCCTGCAATGGGCCAACCTATGTCTCAAACACCAACACTTCCCAGAAACACTCAGAAGAGGCGAAGTGGTGTACTTTTTGAAGCAAGGGAAACTTCCCTCTGAACCCTCTTCCTACAGACCGATCTGCCTCCTCCCCACTTTAGGCAAATTGCTAGAGAAACTCATAGTAACCCGACTTAACATCTTTCTGGAATCTAATAATCTGCTTCATCCTAACCAATTTGGGTTCAGAGAGGGCAGATCTTGTGACCAAGCCTTGCAAGCAATCAAAAGTTCCTGCGCCGTTAGCTGTAATGCATCAAACTACACCACTATCGTCTCGCTAGACATTAAAGGAGCATTTGACAATGTGGAGTGGCCACACATTCTTCGCGCACTGCAAGATCTTGACTGCCCGGGCAATCTGGCCGGAATCATCTGCTCATATCTCTCCCATCGTAAAATTTTAGTGAACTGGGGTGATGGCTTCACGGAACACCCTCACACAAAAGGCTGCCCTCAGGGCTCGTGCCTTGGGCCATTCCTTTGGAATTTAGTAGCGGATGGCATTCTCAAGAGCATGAACTCTGCGGGCTTCACCACATATGCCTATGCGGATGATTTCTCCCTGATTCTCTCGGGCCGTGTCAGGAAAAACCTGGAGGACCAGGCCCAGGAAGCTTTGTCCCTCTTTAGTAAGCTACTCAAAGAATTCGACCTTAAGTTATCCCCCTCCAAAACTAATGCCTTAACACTAGCCTTCCCTAAAGCCCTAAAACGAAACCGAAATCCCAAGATGCGGATTGACAGCATCAGTGTCAACCACGTAGAACAAATGAGATTACTAGGTATCACTTTTGATCGGCACCTCAACTGGCTGGCACATGTTAAAGAACTAAAATTAAAAACCCAAAGCATATATCACAATTCAGCAAGAATGGTGGGAAAGAGGTGGGGTATCTCCACCTCTTTCCTTAAGTTCTGGTACAAAACAATAATAGAAAAAATAATAACCTACGGAGCCGCCATTTGGGGTGGGCACCTAAGAACAGATGCCATAACAGGCCTCAATTCTGCCCAACGACCATTCCTCTTACAAATTGCAAGAGTATATAAAACTATTTCCACTGATGCCCTCACCGTAATCACTGGGATTCCCCACGCCCACCTGCAGGTCTCCCAAACGTACATTAAAACTCAAATCTTGCAATTAAAAGACCCTGACCTAACTAATATTATCTTCCCACAAACCCCCATTCAAACTTTGACCTGCAGTTGGGATATTCACCCAGGCAAGGATGTTGCTCCAAAGTTAACCAACTGTCTTAAAAATAACTTTTCTCCCTCTGCTCCGGTGGCAATCTACACGGATGGTTCCAAGACAGATACCGGGGTTGCAGCCGCATTTTGCGTGCTGGAACAGGGTGTCGCAGGCCATCAGTGGGCTTGCAGGCTCGAGGACTTTAATACGGTATTTCAAGCAGAGATCCACGCGATCGCTGAGGCCATACAATGGGCCAGTGTCGCATACTCTAATCAAAGCGTCAATATCTACAGCGACAGTCTCTCGGGCCTTCAGGCAATAGCTCGACATCGAAGCAGACATCCGCAAATTCAGCGCATTAAAAAACTCCTAATGAATCTCGACTTAACTTGCACCCTGGCACACGTTTCTGCCCACAGGGGTGTCGTAGGCAATGAAATAGCTGATTCCCTAGCAAAAGAAGCCACTAACTTCCCCACAAAATGTTCTTCAATTCCCGCCCCTCCCTCCTACGTCAAAAGTAAAATTCAAAACTTAATGAATCTCAAATGGCAAGACCTGTGGGATAATTCAGAGAAGGGGAGACATACCTTCTCGCTGATTCCACGGGCCCGCACTAACTCTTGGACTTTAACTCCCCCTATTACCGCATGGCCATGGGCCCTTCCCTTCCTATCTATACAAGTTTCATTGCCGACGCTCACCCTTGTGTCCATGTGGAGAGGAGGGTACTCCACTAGATTATTATTTCCACTGCCCCCTAACAGAAAATTATCATTTAAGAAATCCCTCCCCTAGACCAATTAATTGGCTAGACGAAATTCTAACAAGAAAACCGCTAATAAATAAACTAAATAGCATCTTCTCCTACTTAATGAACATTTCAAACCTAACAGATTAATATCAAATTCTACTAATTATAATAATAATTCTCTAGTCAAAATTAAATAACCTTAAGTTTCTTCACCCTGTTATCTTCCTCTTTGGTCGTCCGAGTTGCTGCTGAAGATATCCTCATGTAATATCAGTTCTAGATTCCAAACGTCCTGAAGTTGCAGATTACTCAGAAACTTCACCAGTACCCCGCTTACCATCCTAACGTCACCAGCAATCAAGGACCGACTTGAGCCTCAACGTGAATCTATCTACTTACAGATTCTTGCCATGATGTTCAGCAATTAATGCTGATTAAATCCATGCATACGCATGAACTGTTTCTACTAAAGGAACTGCCATTCTCAACCTCAGAATCTGCGTCATCAATTATCAACTGGTTTCGACTCTACAATAACAACTATCGTCAGCATGCCATTTGTCGCGTGGGGCCGGCTGGGCCCGGCATGCCGACCAAATACTTTATGTACATAAATATCTGTAAATACTCATCGCCCTCTGTCGCTGGTTGGCTAAGCCAGGCGATGCATGATGTGATTTTTTTTTTCTCAATAAATGTCGGAGCAGCTCACGTGGATTATCCTAGAAGCGCTCAACACCGCTCCTCGAGCGGTGAGCGGGGGCTGCTCCCTGTTAAATTAAAAAGTGGAATGTATTTGTTTAAAAGAAGCGATAATGAAAGATAGTGAATTAACAGCTGTCACGTTACAAATTGTGTGTGGTTCTGTTGTTGCTTTTTACTGAATTTTACAGAAAGGGTGAAATTATTAAGAAGCTTCATTATTATCGTGTTCAATTACTTTAAATAATGTAAACTATGAATTAACAAAATCAAATATAGGTTATAGATAAAATAATACAGACCTAAGTATTATATAGATATGTCTATTTATATATAATACAGATAACAAATGGTAAAAAGGCTATAAAATTATATGTCGTATCTCGTATGTGAATTATTCACACTGGAATTTAGAACACAATTTATAACATATAACTGTATACTATGCAACACAACACATATAGCTAACAGCGAACACAATAACATCTAATAACAAACAATATCAATATCACATAAGCTTTATGCATTCAATCATTGCTGCCCATAAAGTCAAAATATACAAAGTTTCTTAATTTAAAAATGTACCGTTCAAATAATTCATCTGGTATTTATCAGTTTAAATATCTTAATGACTTCAACAGTTTTGAAAACACAGATTTAGTTGAATCATCTTTCTTAATCTTGTTTCTTCTTTCTTTAAATTTACTAACACAAATCTAAGTAAAATATTTTCACAGTCGTTCAAATATTAATGAAATCTAGTTGTTTAATCGTTTAGGAATCGTACACTATTACAGCTTTGACACCACTACTTGAGAATAACAATTTCTATTTTAATTATTTTCAGAAAATTATCATAAAAGATTACTATGTAAAAATAATGCAGCAAACACTTTGCCGAAGTGCGATACTTGTGCATGCAAAGTGTATTTTTTATTAATTTTGTGTAATGATATGTAAAGAAAAAAAAGAAGAAAAAAACTCAATTTTACATTTTTCCCCTTTTCTTTAATAGTATGTTTCTTGCACGGTAGACGTAGCCGATTATAACACATTGTAATATCATATATGGTGTGAAATTGTTGTCATTTTATGGTTGATTGAATGAATCAAATAAAAATAGAAAATAACGTGAAAGAAAATATTATGTACACCACGCATAGTGTTGTTCATATGTAACTGGGATTCAAATATAAAATAGCTACTTCAATTTTTTCGATACTGTCCGTTTCAAAACTGTCAACTGATAAGCACCCAAATGAAAGCGCAGTGGTAAGCTATTGTCACAGGCAATAGGGACAGACACCCGAGAGTCTGAGAATGAGTGGGTCGCTGCCGAAGGCAGCGGGGAACCAAAGCGGGCTTTAAAGCAATTTCATTATTTCTTTACATTTTATTTTTGTTTGCAAAGCGATATAGAAAAGAGTTTCCTTTGAATATAGTGACCAGCGAAGCGAGAAAATTCTTCGTTCATTCACTACCTTCATTGATTTCATGAATTAAAAAATAGTTTCGTTAACAAACTTTGATCTACTGGCACGCAGACAGCATCAAGCCGAGTTTTGTACATTTCGAGTTTTAATTTTGAAATTTTTCCGGCATTAGGAATTTGGTTCGTTCTCGAACAGGGGGCTTTGCTAGTTCATATATAAAATACTTAATTATCTAAGGATTGAATAGACATTCTTTGTAAGAATGTTAAAATTACTGTAAAAAAAAAAAAAAAAAAATGCGAAAACATCTTTTGATTCATTTCACTAAAGTAATGAATGTTACTTGTAAGAATATCTAACTAAAGAATTTTTTTTTTTTTTTTTTTTTATCCTGCTAGAAAGAATGAGATGAAGGATTATTCATATCGTCGGTGACTGTATTAGCACACATTAGCAAGAATATCAGCAAGCAGCAAACTTTTCCAGCAGCAACTGTCAGTCTAAGTAATTCCTAATAGTCTCAAACAGATTTGTTTATAGTTTGCTCTTAATTTTAATTCAAAATAAGAAGATGCAATGATGCATGGTTACAGATGGTTAACATATTTTCACATACTAAACTCGCCAGCGTAATCATTTGACGCATTATTATTCTAGTCTCATTGCTGTGCTAAATCTCCTCTTTTAAAGTTATATCTAACTACCTTTAAGTTTGTTCCAGATATTTTTGGAATAACCTGTATATATAAAGGAACTTTTATATACATAAAACTTAAAAAAAAAAAAAAAAAAAAAACTAAGTATAAACTCCTGTTAATAACTATTAAATACTATCCTTTAAATCCCAATATCTGCAGAAAACTATAATTCCAATGACCTACTTTAGCTGAGAAAGAACTTTTATGGACAAGTGTGGTTAATTATCTAAAGACATAAAGATAAAGAAGACGAAATTTAACAGATCTTTCTCTCTCGACATCATCATAAATGATTTATGTATTGGTACTTGTGACGTCTTTGTATTTTCTTGTTTCGGAATGAGTGATTAATACTTCAGAAGTACTTCAGTGTATTAAAATATGAACTGTACGTTTAGAAAGAACGACAAAATAATTTGCTCGCTAAGAACATATTTTGTTTTACTTTTGAGACCAAAATAGATTATCAGTTTTTTTTTTTTTTTTTTTTTTTTTTTTTGTGAACTACTTATAAATGAAGACTTGATGTTTTACTATTTTTTACATAGTTAAGCAAGTTTGGGCTTTAAAATTAACTTTAACAATTTTACCTACTTTTAATAATAATTAATAAATAAATAATTTTAACAAACAAAACAATAATAAAATATTTAAACTAGGAAACTTAAATATAAATTGAGTTTTATTTTATGCGTTTAATTGAAGTTTTTTCGTTGTATATTCAATATCGATATATATATTTATTTCATATGTTATCAGAACTTATCAGTATTGAACATTTTATTAAAATAACACAACCATTTAATCTAAAACATTCACAATTTGAAATTTTTGAGACCATGAATGCACTTTTTATTTTAAAAAAGCCTGTAGTTGTAAAAAGATAAGCACGGATTTAAAATACAGTTTTTTTAACAACATATTGCCCACTTTTGTTAAAAAAACTGAATACAAACAGTTTCAACTCTTTCAGACAGAGAAACGAGTTTCTTAAATGCATGGTGGGGAGAAGCTGTGCCATTATGAATCATGTTCCATGCCAATAAAATGGAAAGTTCGTTTGGATTTATATATGTGTAAAAGCATACTAATACATATGCGTACAATTATATGTATATGTACATAGTTACTATTATATAAAATCAGCCTTTACATGAAAAAACGCTTGAGCCTTTAATTATTTATATTTTGGCAGAAAGGTATATAGTGAGCTACTGTCTTTAAAAACTGTCTGTAACACTACTTTATGATACTTTAAAAACACAGCAAATTATTTTCATTTAATTAGGTATAAAACATAAAAGAGGAGTTTAATGTTGTTAGAATTTCTGAGCTGCACAAAAAGCTTTGTGGTGTTTTTATTACGGCTGTAATTGCTGAAACAACACATCTGACTAAGGGCAGTTCAAGCGACATGCCATAGACTGGAGGATTGCTACAGTTAAAATTTTCATGGATCGCGAAAACACTGTTTGCTGAAAGTGGCTGGTAGTGAATAAAAACCTATAGCTAGTCACAATGATCTATTTTACATATGCAGTTTCGTGCAATTATAATTATATGATCAGAAAGAGACACGTGAAAAATTACAGAAATAATATGCAGTAGCACCACATCTCCACTGAAAGTACGAAAATAGAATATCACACTTTTACGCAATCTTATACACTATGCGACAAAAAAAAAAAAAAAAAAAAAAAGCCGCACTTGGGTATTTTCCTTTTTGCCTTCTACAACCACCAATTTTATCGTTTAAAGAGCAAATTTTCGAGCAGATTTTATTATGTTGTCCTCCACATACACTTTAGCTTTGATTCCAGGGTTAAAAACAAAATGCAATTGTCAGGAAAATTGTAATTTTAGAAATTATTTCAAAAATGGTAAGAATAAGGCAGTTAATGATGCCACAAAAAGTATTAATTTTTGTAGGAAAATCAAAAAATATTTTAATACATGAGATGGAAAAATAATTAAATGTTAACGAAATATTGGTAAAAGGGTTTTTAGCAAGATATAAAATTTTTTAGATGTTTAAAATGGAAATTTGGTTTTAAGAAGCCATGTTGCTCATCCAAGCGAGATGACCGTAAGTTAAAAAGCCATTGCTTATAAAATCGGTTTGTATTAAATTTAGAACATAAAAGAGATTCAGAAAAAGTGTTTAGCAGCATAATTTCTTTAACTACAGCACAGCAACTATTAAACAAAGCACGTTTAAATGACATAAAATTAAAAAAAAATCCCATTCTTAGTGAAGAGAATCAGGAAAGCAAGACCTAAGATGGCTAAAAAAATTAAAAAATGATTAGTTTATTATTGGACTGAACTGGTTCTCTTTGATGAGTCAAGTTTAACTTATTTTGACCTAAAGACAGATCTGACAACGAAAATATGACCGTCTTAATGAAAATCGCACTTTTAAAACAGTGACACATTCTCCTTACATTATGGTACGGAGGTGCATAACTTTTCAAACAGTCGTGCAAATTTTTATGATCAAGGGATCCATTAACTCGAAATAAAACGCAATCTTCATAAAAGTGGTGCCTGAGTGACTATTTTGGAGGTATCTTGGACATTTCCGCAAACAGCATTTCAAGATAATAGTGCACCTTACTGCACGGCGTCTGTGGTAAACTTATTCACTTCAAATTGTCAAAATTTCCCATTCATTCCCATGAGAATCTATAATTCCCATGAGAATCTAGTAAGTAATCATATCTTTTTTCACTTTAAGTTAAATACCAAAGGATATAGTAGAATTTCTTCTTTACCAGACATGAAAATAGTCCTAATCGCGATCCGTTCGAAAATCTTCGTCTATATCGTCTAATCGTCTATAAAAAGGCGGGAGAGAGGGGAGAGGATTCGAAATTTGCAGCCTATAACTCTGCCAGAACTAGACAAAATTATTTGTGATATTTGGCTCATTGAAATTTCAGAGATTTATATTAAAACACTGTATAAAACTATGCCATAGCGCATTAAAGCAGTAATTCCATATAAAGGTGGAATTAACCCAATACAGAATACATATTTTTTATTAAAAATTGCTTAGGTCTAACAAATAAATAGTTTTATTTCATATATTAAAATGTAACTTGTTTATTTCATATAATAAATCATAATAGAATACAAAATGTATGGTTATTACATTACGTTAAAAGAAATATATATATATATATGCAGATTTTTAAAAATTATTTCGTAGAGTACAATAAAGCGAATTATTAAATCGAATGTATATAGATATCATTTCATACCTTTGGTATTATGCAAACAAGACAGTTTTATTTGTTTCAAACATTAATTTTAAAGATATTACAAATAAAAAAGGTATAAGTCATTTTTTTTCTGCAGTGCGGCTTTTTTTTTTTTTTTTTTTTTTTGTGTGTGTGTGTGTGTGTGTGTGTCGCTTAGAGTACATTAAATTCGGTTGTGTCCTAAATGTTGTTTACTAAATGTTGATGATGAAAAAGAATAGTTGAAAGATTTGTGAAAAATTCTACATACTATTAGTAAACAGTCTGTCAAATTATATGCGCCAAAATTTTCTCAGCATATATTTTCTAAATAGGCAATCCACACATTAAAAAAATGTGTTATTTTACACCATAGAAACTGAGATTTAGCATCCAGGAACATTATGAAAAGCACATCACGAGCGGCTAAACAGCGTCGCCAGTCAGACGATATAAATCCAAAAAGGAAAACTTTGAATTTTTTTACATAAGACTCGATAAATCTTGAGGATTTTCAGATTGCTACTTAAATTATATCAAACATATTATCATTACTTTGAAAATCAATTGATATGCTAAAACAAGGCCATGTGCTACCACATTACTGTCGACAGCAAAATTATTTAAGTGCACATTCACATTCACATTTTTTTTTTTTTTTTTTTTTTTTTTTTTTTAAGTTTTATCGCTAATTTTTATTATCAATTTACTTTTTTATAAACAGCATAAAGACTAAGATCATGGCTCGACAAATATTTACTTAACAAAACAACACTAGGTGCACAACTTTTAAATACGAATTATTGCTAACGCTTCAATAATTTTGCTGCAGATATTAGTGAGAAATGCCGAGCTGATCATCAACCAGGGTAGCTCAGTGATACAGCAACCACACATTAAGCATGAGCCCGGGTTCGATTTCCGCCTCTGACATTTTTCTTATAGTTGGTATAAAAATCAGCCTTACACTCTTCTTTATCTAAAATGAATTTTCAGGGCTGATGAATTAATAAATAAAGCTTCTAAAAAATAAAACTATTTATTTGTTAAATCTAAACAATTACTTAATAAAAATATGTATTCTGCATTGAGTAATTTCACCTGTATATGGAATTATGGCTTTAAGGCGGAACGGCATAGTATTGTAAAAATTTTTAACATAAACCTTAGAAATTTCACTAGGGAAAATATAAGTGCTCTTTTCTAGTTCTTGAAAAGTTTTCGGCCACAAATTTCGGATTCCCTTCCCTTCCATAGACTAAACATTTTCGAGTAGATTCCCAAGCAGCACCAAAACGTTCTCTGAACGTTCAAATATTGTTCTGCAAACACGTTCTAAGAACGTTCCCTTTGAACGTGTTATAGACGTCTATTTGTCCATCTTGAAAAAGTACAATAGTACGGTTCAGGGAACGTTCAATGAACGTGTAGCTATCACCATCGGTGTTATAGAAGCGTTCAGAGAACGTTCTATGTATACGGTCTAAACGTTTTTAGAACGTTTTCAAAACGTTATACACATTTTCAGAACGTTCTAGAAAACGTACTGTAAACATTCTAAAATAGTGTAGAAACGTTCTGAAAACGTTCTATACACACGTTCTCACAACGTTATGTAAACAATTTTTGAACGTTCTTTGAACGTGCTAAAAATGTATTTAATGTATAACAAAATGGAAGAACTCGCAACAATTGTTTCGGGTCGAAAAAAGACACGACCCTTCGTCAGACGAACATAATAGGCACGAGTGCTGCAAATACAAGAGCTACGTTGCAGATTTTTTGCAGCACTCGTGCCTACTTTCTTCGGTTGATGAAGGGTTGTGTCTTTTCTCGACCCGGAACAATTGCTTCGAGTTCTTGAATTTTATAGTGTCTGTTTATTTTATTTACTTTTTTTTTCTTTTTTTTTTTTTCCTTTCCTTTATTTATCTTTTCTTTTCTTTTTTATTTTTTGTGTAGTTTTTATTTTATCTTTTTATTATTATTTTTTTTTCATAAATAATTGTCTTAGTAATATAAAATTTTGCATACATGCATTGAAATATTGTATAACAAAAGATCAAGTATTTTGAATATTCTAGATAAATATTTGAATTCAAAAACAAACAAATAAATAAATTCAAGTTCTGGAATATTTTGAAAATTTTTAAGATAATATGCCCCCTGCTAACAAATTATTTTTCCCCCCCCCCTAGATTTTGCATCATTATAATTTAACAATAGAATATAACCATATGTGGATATTAATTTAATAAGTTAACGGCCCTCTTAACTTACCGTCGCCGGTAGACCGAGCCAATGATATTCTATGGGGAAATTTTCTTTACAAGTAACTTATTAACTAATACATATTTTTAAATTATATTTTCACATTCAGAAAATTCCCAGCTGTTAAATTGACGGACCTTTTTTGAAAAAGCATTTTTTTAATTTTTAATATTTTATTTTGAAATTGCAAAATGAAAAAAAATCACATATTGTAAATTCGTATTTTGCAGCTTCGAAGTAAAATATAAAAAATTAAAAAAATAATTTTTTAAAAAAGGTCCGTGAATTTAACAGCTGGGAATTTTCATAATGTGAAAACAGAATTTAAAAGTATGTTTTACTTAATAAGTTATTTGTAAAGAAAAATTTCCCATTGAATAACATTAGCTTCGGCTTCCAGCGGCGGTGAGTGAAGAGGGCTCTTAAGCAAAAAAAATTTTAAATATTTATGTCTAAATTTTGAAACTTACTGCAAACTTTTGGCATTCAAACACAAAAGTATTTTATTAAATTTTAAATTATCAATGAAATCTCAAATTAATGCCCAGATATGTTACATATTCTATTTTTAAACTATAATAATGCAATAATAATCAGTGGAAAACAAAAAATAAAAATTAGTTAAAAGAAGTACACAATAAACTGTTTTCTCGTTTTTTTTTTTTTTTTTTTTTTTTTTTTTTTCCCACATAATTCTTAAACAAATAAACACAGAAGTATAAAATTTGGATAGTATGTTTTTTAAACTGCCATAAATCGAATTTTATATTACTTTAGCATAAGTAATAATTGTTAAACTAAATATCAGTAAATTTTTCTCAAAAGTAAACATTGAAAAAATGAAAAATTTCAGCAATTTTAGAAAAGAAAACTTAATGAAAAATGGTCATGAAGATGCATTACAGATAGGTTAAAAATGTAGGCTCATCCATGCGTTAGATTAAAACCGTATATTTCTTCATGTAGTCACTTTTTTGTTTCTTTTTCTTTCTTCATTTTTTCGCGTGTGAATATTTTTTTTTAAATTTTACATAGAAATATGAAAATCGGATAAGGCGTTCATTATTAAATTATTTATCGACATTTTTATTATTCTGGTGATGATCACAGTTTATACAAATTAGTAATTATTATTATTATTATTATTTTTTTTTTTCAAAAATTCCGTTATTAAAGTAAAAGAAAAGTGAACACAGAAAGTAAAACTAGGATTTTGTTTAACATGTGAGGGCATGTGCGTCTTCACTTGTCTATAATGCATCATTAACACAATTTTTCATTAAGTTTTCTTCGCTAAAATTGTTGAAATTTTTAATTTTTTCCAAAGCTTACTTTTGAGAAAAATTAATAATTATTAGTTTTAAATTATCACTTATTCTAAAATTATGTAAAATTCGATTAATGATATGATAACGAACATGACATCCAAATTTTATGTCCATGTGTTTATTTGTTTAAAAGTTATGCATAAAAGAAGAAAATGAAAAAGCAGGTTTGTTCCTTTAATTTTGAACAGCGGTGTATTTTAAATACGTTTTAAATATATATATATATATATTATTATTATTTTGTTTTTTTATTTAAATAGATTACGTGAAATTTACTTAATATTTACATATTTCAAATCATGCGTATGCGAAATTTATTTAAATTATTGATTTTGAGTTTATAAATATTTCGTACACATGCAGTGAAATATGACAGTATAAAATATGGTGAAACATTTTGAAAAATAAATAAATAAATAATTAAAATTTTATTCTGTAAACAGATAAATAAATAAAAATTAAATAAATAAACTTCAAAATTTAAAATATTTAGCAATATTAAGATTCACCTTAGGAAATATTTCTTTTTTAATACTTCTCCCTGCTTTTACATTTCTATAGTGTAATGTAAAACGATCAAACATGATCAAATCTATCTATATATTTCTTTAACGTGGATCAGTTGCAATTAATTTTTGCTGAAACGATATAGTAGTGTAATTATTGAAATATGCGAGGATAAAAAATAATATTTAAAAATGAACAATATTTAAGCATGCGGACTCAATTCAATGAACTAATAAGAAAAAATTACGAACTTTGTCTGCTTACATTATTTTATGGAAAACTGTATTTTTAAAAATTGCTTCTTCAATCTTTATAAGCGCCATTTTAAACATAGAAATACTTTAAAGATTATACAGAATATGAATAATTGTCATAAATTGACTAAAAATCATAAACATAAAAATATAATCAAAATAAGAATTATTATTATTATTATTTTTTAAACAAAATACACCAAAATAAATAAAAAGTCATCACCAACATCGCGACAAAAATTTAAAAGGCATCATGGAAATCCTATACTATAACTGTACTGCCTGCGGAAGTATGAAACTGGGACTTCAACCATGAATTTTATTTTGAAACCTTTCTTTGAATGATCTTGGTCTCACAATTGCACAATATTAATTTGGTACTAATAATAATTTGGCTTCTGGTAAATTAATATTTTAATTAGATGGGGAATTCGGTATAATATTTATGAGTTTCAAATTTTAAAAGTAAATAAGAAAAGAAAAGTTCGAAAAATTCGCATGGGTTTGTTTAAACTACAACGTTGAACTGTAATAATAAAATATCGAACGAAATAAATTTAGGAGTTAGCGTGAAAGATGTAAAAAATTAAAAAATTTCAAATTTAATTTTAAATTATTATATGTTTTTTTGATAAATTTTAATAATTTTTTTAAGATTTCAATGCATAAGTATGAAAATTTTATAAAAAGGAAAAGTAAGTGAACGAACTTATCTGTCTGTATCTTGAAGCTGTTTGCTGTTGTAGTGTATCCGAACGAAAGTTAAATTCAAATCTGAATGTAAATACAAAATATGTGATGAGTAAGCAAGCAGTAGGACCTTGGATCCAACGAGCAACGCCAAGAAATACCAACTTCCTGTGCAAACACAGAGCAGATGGCTTTTACATGCGGCGAAACTTTCTTGTCGATCAAGCAATTTATTCAATAACACCCGTTTCTAATAAATGTTTTTCATACTGTTCAAAACTTAACCTTTTTAAAAATTATTATACTGAGGCCATCCTAAAACTTTCTTCTATATTTTCCTGCGCAGGTCGATGTCAAATATTATTTGCTAAAATAATCTATCAAAACTATATTCCATGGTAAATGTATACAATTTTCATCTCAAACAAATATAACACTAAATATCCAAAAAAACAATTTTACGGTATACAAAATACGTATCTTAAGAAATGTATTTTACATAATGAAAAATGTGAAAAGTCGATAACTTTGTTTTAAATTATCACAGATTTAGGGTTCATCCTTTCGCTTTAAAAGTATAGACGACTTTTCTGGCAAGAATATTGAAAATTTTAATACAATAGCGAAAGCGATGAACTATACAAATTGCCCATATTTTTTTTTAATTAAATATTACTAATATAAATGTATATATATATATATATATATATATATATATATACATATTTAATTTTCCAGGGAAAAGTTAAAAACAATGCTGACTCATGCACATTTATACGAAATTTTGACCTATTATGACATATTAAAAATTCTGAAAATAATGGTACGACAGCGCTACCTATTGAACGATTTATTAACAAATATAATCGCCACCAGTTTAGGTCATAGTCCAAGTAAACAAAATTTGAATAAATTACGTTCATTAGTTTGTGAGATACAGCATCCATAGAATTTTAAAATTTATTAATTTAATCATAAAAATTTAATCAACACAGGTTTTTATAATTAACATTTTTATATATGAAATTTTGTACATTTTTCACCAAAAAATGCTGAAATACAGATATCTGAAAAATCGCAGAAAGCAATAGAAGCACCATCCGTCGGTGGATATATACGGAAACTGAAGCAGCACATTTGGTCATTATATATATGTCTCACATACAAGGTTTGATAAGTATTCGTATTATAGAAGGTGAGGTACAGGCTTCCCGTAAGTTGAAACGTAACAGTGCTACCTGTCATTTGATATGTACCCGAACTGAATCAGTAAAATTTACGTAATATCTATTTCACGTACCAAATTTAGAGCATTTATAAATCATAGAAAATGTGCTATTGCGTTCCGTTCCCTTGAATAAAATTAATTTGCAGCATACCAGTGCCTCCAGTTATCCGATATGCACGCAAAATTATTCTGCAAAGTTTTATATGTTATTAATTTTACATACCAAGTTCAGTGTATTTATAATTATTTATATCACAAAAACTGAATTATTGCCATTACGTTAACGGGGTTAAATTACAGGAGAGCAGCGCCACCAGTTGGTCAATATATGCACCCGAATTAAATCAGCGTACTGTTACATAATATCTGTTTCACATATTAAGTTTGGTGCATTTGTGCACCGTAGAAGCTGAGATATAATCTCCCCATAAAAGGGAGAATTTACAGAATAGAAGCGAACCCTATCTGTTGATACATTCCAGAGGCTAATGAGCACCAAAGCTGATATTTAGGTCAATATCTAATTAAATATTCCTGATATTTAGCAAATTAATTTAAAGTCTAACTAAACATCAAGTTTGGTTAAATTCCGTCCATTGGTTTGTGAGATACAGAGTCCACAAAACTTTGATAATACACACACACACACACAAAAAAAAAAAAAAAAAAAAAAAAAAAAAAAAAAAAAAAACAGACAGACTGGCATTTTGAAAGAATGATAGAATTGTGTTCTGGACATCTCAAGAGTGTATAAACCCATGGAAAACTGGAGATCAAAAATTCCCAATTATCCAACACATTTTTCTTGGTATATACAAGATAATATTAATAATAATAATAATAAATAAATAAAATAAATTAATTTTTCGTAACTTAATTTATTAACAATTTAAGAAACAAATAATAATGAATATCTGCAAAAGTAATCTGGAGTAATGTGTTTGACAGAATTGAACAACATAAAACTTAAATAAAATTATAAATAATTATTATGATTATAATAACATATAATTAAAGTTTAAAATTATGTAATTTTTTCTCACCGCATCTCTATTACATCTCAATGATTATTCTACATGTCAACAAAATTTGAAACTGAAAATAAGGGAAAAAAAAAACTAAAAAAAATAAAAAGGAATTTTCTCATATTTGTTATAATAACACTGTTACAGAACGTGCTACGACGGTGATACACTTGAACGTTTTTCATAGAACTAGACTTGTACGTTTTTTAGATGTTACAAAGCAAACCTTTTCAGAACGTTCTAAGTAATACTATTTTTGAACGTCTAATCGAACGTTCTCTTGACACGAAACACGGTGTTTGAACGACTGTAACCGTTATTAGACGTTCACAAAACGTTCCCGTGCTACTTGGGTTGAGATTAGTGCTATTTTGAAGTCTAGTAAAAAAGAAATTCTACAATATTCTTTGTGGGATTCAACTTAACGTGAAAAAAGTTATCATTATTTACAGAATTATGAATGCTCATGGGAGTGGATAGGTAATTTTAACAATTTGAACTCCATGAAAAGCTATGCATCTCCGTACCATAATAAATGAAGAATGTATCACTGTTTTACGTGTACAGTTTTCATTAGGTCGGGCACCTTTTCGTGGTTCTGGTAGCTTGTTTCCGGCAGCTCTAAATAATATAAACTTGACTCATCAGAGAAAAGAAAATCAGCTCATCCCAATAACTAACTGATAATTCATTTTTAATTTTTGGGTCAACTTAAGTCTTAATATTTTTTATTCTTCTCCTTAATAATGCCTTTTTTGCAGATCTTCTCATTTTTAATTTACTTTGTTTAATTGTTGCTCCACTGTCTATGAAGAAATTATTTTGCTAAAAACTTTTTTTGAATCTTTTTTAAGTTCTGAACATGATACACATAGATTTTTTAAACTTTTTTTTTTTTTTTACTCTTGCGGTTATCTCGCTTGAATGAGCAAACGTTGTCAAAAAAAATTATATCGTGCTAAAAACCATTTCTCTAATGATTTGTTAATATTTAATTTCTTTGCCTTCTCGTGCATTAAAATACCTTTTGCTTTTCATACTAAAATTAGTGATTTTTTGTAGTATCGTTTATTGTCTTATCTTTACCATTTTTGAAATACTTTTAAAAAATACAGATTTCCTAACAACTGTTTTTTTTTTTTTTTTTTTTTTTTTTTGAAGACTTAGTTCAATCCTAAATTTTACGTGGAGATCTGTAGAGTGAAACCCGTTTGAAAATTTGCTTTTTAAATCATAAAATATGCGATTGCAGAAAAAGAAAAGGAAAAAAAAAATCCAAATGCGGCAATTTTTGTTTTCATTTTTTTTTTCTAGTCTGTTTGTTTGTTTTTTGTGCCACAGTGTACATATAAGTACAATCATAATTATTATTATTGTTATTTTAGAACAAAGAAACAGAAGCACTATAGAAAAAACGAAAAACAAATCGTTTGATGCTTTTAGAGAAAATATATGAGAAAATATATTAAAAAAATTAAAGTTATATTTTTAAAATGCTTTCTTAGCATACTGCTATCTTATTTAAAATTTATTTTGAAAAAATGCAGAAATAAGTACACGAAATGCAGCTTAGAAATGTAAAATTCATTCTACACATTAATATATGGAAAGTTAAAAGAAACTGTGTTAAAGTAAATCCTGAAGGCTTAGCCTTTCTGTTTTTTTTTTTTTTCTATAAAAAAAATTTACATGAAAAAAAAATTTTTTTTTCTTTCTTATAAAATATGCATGTCCCTGCAATACGTTTAAGAAAACACTGTTTTCAAATACTACTATGCAAAGTTGATGCAAAGCATTTTTGACTAAAGAAAACAACATAGCTTTTTTCTTAATTTATTTATTAAATCGTGACCTTTTTTAAATGCATTTGTTCTAAAAATAAACTTTTTTTTTTTTTTTTTTTTTTTATCGCAACTCTTTTTGTTCATTACTATACAGGTTACTTAAAATGCTTCACGAATTTTAATTTTAAATTTAATTTAATGTTTTTTATGAGTAAACTTTATTGCAATTATATAATAGATTATCATAACCGCTTTAGTATATGTTTTTTTTTTTTTTTTTTTCTATTTCAACTTTCTTTTTAAAAATTTTCAACAAGGTAGAAAAAAGTTTTAATGGCTTCGGTTTGTCTATATGTCTGTTCGTCTGTATGTCTGTACGCTCTCTAACTCCCGTAAATATTCATAGAATTTCTTGAAACTTATATATGTTATTTCAGTTCACTGCCGGATGTTCTCTATTGAAAATGGAGTGCATACTTCTTCTGGTTTTTATACAGAGGCACCCGAAAGTATTAAGCATTGTTTTCTATGAGAGGAATTTCTATAAGCTATATTTTCATATTTATACAAATTTTAATGAAATTGAAATATGGCATTAAAATTCACTATCGGATGTATTCTATAGAAAATGGAGTAAAAAACATCACTGGTTTGTGTACAGGGACACCTGAAAGTATTCCAGAGTATTGCGTTCTATGAGAGGTATTTCTATAAATCAAATTTTAATAACTTTACTTTGCACAAATCTTAATGAAATTAAAATATGTTGTTCATATTCAGAAACGAATGTTTTCTATTGAATATAGTAAGATTGGCATTAATATTTACAGGGCTACACAAACATACTCAATAATATTAAGAAATATTATTGGAAATTTGCTCGAATTTAATTTTTCTTTACATTAAGCGTTTTTAACACTTTCTAACAATTTTTAAGTGTGATCATGATTTGGATTTCTTTATCTGTCTGTTCGACAGTCCAGTCCATCTGTCTCTCTGTTCGTCTGCCCGACTCTAGCGACGGGAAATATTTTCAGAATTTTTATTAAATGATGTACGTTATTCAAGTTTACTATGGAATGTTTCCTATTAAAAATCACATTAATAGGTCTTGTATAGGTCATTGCTCACGATGCTCACGATGCTGTTTAGCGGCAATACTCCCCCCTCTCTCCGGCACTTTTTCCGCCTTTCGCATTCATGTTTCATTTAATCACTTCTACCTCTTTCCTCTCCTTCCTCACTCTAGCACCGACACCAATGAATCAACTTAAACTTATTCTATCATTTCTCAAGCTCACTGCCACATTTTCCCCCATCCGAGCTCAGACCTCCCACACGCTTTTTTTTTATATAATATTACTATCCCATCTATTTCATACTTAATTCTATATCCTCATTTTCCAATTTTTTTTTTTTTTTTTTTTTGAGACATGGTGCGACTGGGAAAGCCCCATCCATCTTTCTGGACGTTCTTTTACTATTTTCATTATTTTCCGCTGTGCTTTTATTCTGATTCCCACAAAAGCTTTTCTCAAAGCTATTTCATACCATTGGCCATTTTGGATTCGATAACTCCAAAGATGTCGAACTCAGAGTTAATCAACCTAACAGATGATGACCCGGGAGAACTCACTGATTCTTCTACAACAAGCAGCTCCTCAAACCGAGTAAGATCTGGTATTTCCACAAGATCACGAACTTTGAGTAAATCATCACAAAATCATTCAAAGGCAAGTCAGTTCCGGAAAAATCCCTACTCAGACACTACCAAAAAGACTTTTGATCAAAAGGAGGATTTCTTCAAATACAACACAATCAGGGGAGTTGCTAATGCAGCAATTCAAATCATAGCAATAACGAGTCATAATGGAACTAGGGCTCCTCTCAAGATCCTTAAAAGAGCTTTTCTCAGGATTAGATTTCTGAATAAAGTAGCGAGAACCAAGGCCTCTGACGCAGGCTGTGCAGCATCTGCTGAAACATCCTTGCCTTTGACACCAACAAACATAAATACCACAGCTTCTTCTACTCCTGCAGCTTCTTTGATTTCGCCACCGCTACTTCCACCAAGATCCTCTCAGCGGGCTTTTCCTCAGGCAACTATTTCAAATGATCAATCCTCTCAAAATTTGAGAGATCTAATAAATCTCAACCATCAACAAACTATCAATCACCTAGAACAAATTTCCAATAGGCAGGAAATCATCATTGAAACTCTAGGAAAGAAAACAACACCTCCAAATAATCAATTTATGCCTCAACTTCAGATAATGGAACAGTCCCATAGTCAAGAACTCAACCAAGAAACTGGAACCATTCCAAAAATCTCGGATTTTCCTGCTTTGAACTACGCACAAACTCTGGGTTCCTTTACTACAAGCACAATTCCTAAACTTACTACATTCTCACCACAACCAACGAAAAGCCTCTTAAAGGCTATGGACTCTTACAATAATAACCTCAGAACAATCTACATTACCTCAAAAAGTCCTACAGCAAAGGGTGTAGACATCCTGCAATTAATTAAGAAAAATCGAATCCCAAGAACTACAAGAATAACTCGATTGCAAGGTCTACAGGAGATCTCTGGACTTAATCTGTAGAAATTCCGAGGAAGCAAAGGCCTTCATTAAGGACTTCATGGGCAATTCCCAGATTGCAGAGCTACTTAACATCAGACCAAAGCCATGTACACAGCAACGGTTTATTATTCTGGGTGTCCCCGATGGAGTCCAGGAAGAGCTCATCCTGGAAAAACTACGAGAGTTGGGTCTCCTCACTGATAATACTAAAGATCTAATTAAATTAGTCAAACAGACTTCAGCGAGGACTTCGGGCTTGAACAACTGGATCTTTCAGGCCCCTATCCCCATTGCTGAGACCATAATTTTCTCAAGATGTTTCCAACTCGGACTTTACAGATGTTACATTAGACCATTTACACAAGTAAACCGTTGTTCGAAATGCCAGAGCTATGATCACTTAGCTTTCCAGTGCAACTTGGAACAGGTTTGCTCGCATTGCGCAAAAAATCACAAAAATGAAGATTGCCCAGAGAGCCCAAGCTGCATAAACTGTAAACGAGAGAACACTAACAACATTCATCAAGGTCAAAAACCTATAAACTCAAATCATACTACATATTCACCAAGATGTCCAACTTATGAAAAACATCATATAAAGCTCAGAGAAGAGCTTGATAGGAGATTTCCACTGGAATCTTCTAATCCTTTCGAACAACGTCAAAGACCACAAAACTCGAGATCTCAGAACTCAAAATCATCTAATTCAAGATTTGTGAAAAATAGACCTTCATCGTCAAATGCACGAACTTCATCCTCTATTCAACTACAAACACAGAACTCAGTTCATCATTATCCGTGGCTTAATAACCCATTTGTTCCTGCACCTAACTTTGTAAACTATCAGCAGGCAAACCTTGACTCTGGCAGATACTACTATGAAGGCCCACAGAGGTTTCTCAGGCCGTCAGCACAACTTGGTACAGACCAGTCTAGTGAGTAAGACCTTATATCTAAAAGTTTTTTTTTTCTCTTTAGGTAAAGTTTAATAATGTCTTCAAATCAACCAGATCGCTCCTCTCCTTCCTGTAAGGCTATATCTTCCCATAAAACTCAAACTCTCCTTTCTATCAATAGTTTAAAAATCCTGCAGATCAATCTCAATAACTGTAAGGCAGCTAACTCGGCAGCCAGGGAATACATGGATAAAAACTCCATAGACATCGGGCTGCTTCAGGATGCGCATTGCAGTGTTGATCTGTATGGTTTCCCTTCATCCTGGTCCAAGCTTGGCTCATCACAACTCTCCTCACATATAGTCATCAGAACACAGAACCTTGTATATACACACTTATTCACAGGGGAACATTGTGTTTTTGTAACACTGACTACGAATGAAGGTGAATTGATCCTTGGCAGTGCATACTCTGCCCCGTCCACAGACTTTGAGGACAGCTTGCAGGAGTGGCATCATTTAATTACTCATCGAAAATACTTTTTATGTGGCTGTGACCTCAACGCTAACTCCCCTCTTTGGTACTCTCCACTTGAGGATGCTAGAGGGGGCAGTCTCATTGAATTCATTACAATTAATAGTCTCTGTCTGGCCAACATTGAGGACTCTAAGCCCACCTTTCAGAAAAATAATGCTCGCGGTTGGCCAGACTTCACTTTAGTCAATCCACGAACATTTCCAATAATTTCAAACTGGACAGTTCAAGATACACACAATTGCTCAAATCACAATTACATCACCTTTTCTATTGACACAACACTTAAATTTTCAATTAACAATAGATTTAATACAAGTAGAGGTAATTTCCACAAATTCACAAAATTACTTAAAAACTCTTCTGAGCAACTAACTAATTTAGTCAATTCCATAAACAATATCAACCAATTGGAAACGTTCACTAACACACTCATAAATACATTACACTCAATAGCTGCTTCTGTCTTCAGGCTAAAGAAGTCGGGACGTCAATTCACGTATAACTTCTGGTCGCCCCAGCTCCGAACCATGCGGAACCATCTAACAGCTCTTCGCCGTCAACATAGATTTATTAAAGACACAGACCTCCCCCAACATAAATTAAAAATTAAACAACTTTCGGCAACCTTCAAAAAACGTATTAACACTGAAAAACATTCCGCATGGAAACACTTCTGTACAACACAAGCAAATACCTTTGGCATTGCACAAAAATTTTATAGCAATAAATTCTTTACACCTACAGAGCTTGGGCTTGAAAGACCTCCAGCTCATTCTTCTAAAGAAAACAATCTGGAATATTTAACATCAGTTCTTTTTCCGCCCAGTAAATTTCACTCAATAGAAAAACCCACTTTCACAGCCCAACCAGACGAACCCTTTTCGGAAGCGGAAGTCCGGTCAGCCCTTTTTAGCTTTAATACCAAGAAAGCCCCTGGTTCTGATAAGATTAATTTTAGAATTCTCCGACACTCATTTCTAACATGCTTTACAACAAATTATAAGCTCCTGCACCTTTAATATTGATTCCAGTCTGTATACCATTCTGATCTCACTTGACATACAGGAGGCTTTCGACAACATTGAATGGATCGATATCCTTAACTCTCTCAAAGCAATTAATTGCCCGAGTAACATAGCGAGAGTCATCAGCTCCTATCTTTCCAAAAGAATAATTGCAATAAATTGGGGTCCGGAAGTGAAAGACCTCCCACAGTCTAAGGGTTGCCCACAGGGATCCTGTTTGGGTCCGACCCTGTGGAACTTGATCGCCAATAACATCTTGGAAAGTATGAACATCGCAGGCTTTCAAACTTTTGCTTATGCGGATGACTTTTCGCTTGTTGTCTCGGGTCGCACGAGGGATGAGCTGGAGAGTCAGGCCAGGATGGCCCTCTCTCTCTTTAGCAACTTGTTACATAAATATAACCTTAAACTCTCCCCTTCTAAGTCCCAAGCTCTTACCATCTCTAAACCAAGAATTCTTCGTAGGACTCCAGTGATGAGGATAGATGGCGTCAGTGTTAGACATGTACCCCATCTTAAGATACTAGGTCTTACAATAGACAAGACCATTAACAACAAGAACATTAGTTGGACTCAACATTTAAATGATCTAAAAATAAAATGTCTCAAAATGTATCATAACTCAGCTAAAATGGTAGGGAAAAGATGGGGTATCTCTACAAATTTACTAAAAATCTGGTACAATACTAATATAGACAAGATTATTGCATACGTTGCAGGTATCTGGGGCGGGGGTTTAAAACTATTGGGAGACGCTAAAATTAACTCAATTCAAAGAATATTTCTTTTACAGATCTCGCGAGGCTATAGAACTATTTCTACAGACGCCCTCTCAGTCATCACTGGGGTCCCACTTGCTCATCTTCAACTTAAATATTGTTAATGTAAAGTAAATATTCTTCAACTTAATAACTCAGCAATCGCTAATGAATGCTTTTAAAATATGTTAATACAATCCCATTCTCTTAACTGGAACATTCACCCTGCTCAGGATGTAGCCGCGTTATTAGTTAATAGTTCTAAGAATAGTTTTTCCCCGTCTGCTCCTGTTGCAATCTATACTGACGGCTCTAAAACTGAGCATGGAGTCGCAGCAGCATTCTGTGTCCTCAGGAGCAATATTTTTATCCATCAGTGGGCCTGCAGGCTTCAGGACTATAATACTGTCTTTCAGGTGAAACTCTTCGCTATTGAAAAAGCTCTAGAATGCGGTCACAACAACAAAGACCAATTTACTTCTCTTCCCATTTTTAGTGATAGTCTCTCGGGTCTGCCGGCTATAATTAGTTACAGGAGCAGACACCCTCAGGTAATTAAAATAAAACAACTGTTAATTTCACTTAATTCTTTAGTTTCCCTGGCACACGTTTCTGCCCATAGGGGTGTCGTGGGCAACGAACGTGCAGATGACTTGGCCAAGGCTGCTACAGCGGAACACACTCCTCTTTACTCTCTCCCAGTCCCACCTTCCTATGTCAAAAGAAAACTAGAATCTCTCCTTTTCCGGGAATGGCAGTCTTGGTGGGAAGATTCCCTCAACGGCAGAATTACTTTGTCTCTAATACCAAATGTTTCTCTCAATGATTGGGTACTTACCCCAGAAATTATAGCGTTTTTAACTGGGCATGGCCCTTTTCTGGCTTATTTGCACAGATTTCGTCGTCGAGGTTCGCCCCTATGTTCTTGTGGAGAGGAGGGTTCTGCCCTTCACTACTATTTCCATTGTCCGCTTACAATAACCTATCACTTAAGAAATCCGAATAATAGACCAGCCAACTGGCTAACAAATATTTTAACAAGACCGTCACTTGTCATAAAACTAAGAAGAATTTTTGAATTACTCTTAGATATTTCAAATAGAACAAATTAAATTCATCTTAAGCCATTTAAAATTATCCAATTCCTAAACAGTTAAATAAATTAAAAGTATTTAATAATCTCATAAGTTAAATAATCTTTTTCACTTACCCACTAACCCTAAGATATCTATTCTTTCCTCATATGTTTGTAAATGTCGTAAAACAACCAACTTCGCCCTATGTCGCGTGGGAACCTTGTTCTGGCGAACTGATTTACTTGTAAAGAATTCTCCCTCCTTCCTGTTCAATTCTAGCTGATTTTGCTTTTGAGTTTTCAAGATTTATTTTACTTCGCCCCCCTGTCGCGAGAGTACTCTATACTGGCGAATCTTACCTTTGTTTTTTTATTTTATATTTATATATTTTTTTAAGTTTGTTAATAATTAATACATATTTGTAATACTTCGCCCTGTGTCGCGCGGGAATATTGTTCTGGCGAACCTTGTAATTTTCTTTCCTTTTTTTTTTTTTTTATTATTTTTTTTTTTAATAAACGTTCCGTAGTAGGGGCCTAGCATAGCTAGAAGCGCTTGACACTACTCTTAGAGCGGTGAGCGGCACCTCCTCCTTGTTAAATCCTGTTAAATAGGTCTTGTATAACCGGTTCGTGCACAGGAACACTCAAACAAAAAAATACCAATACATTATATTTAAGGAGAGACATTTAAATAAATCACACATAAATAACTTTCTACTACAAAATTCATTTTAAATATGACATTTATTGTTAATATGCTTTGTATATAATAAAATGTGGTTAACCTACTAATTTTCAGAGTTGCACTAGAATATTCATATACATTAAGGATTGAAATTAGAATCTAAGGGCCTGAAACGAGTAAAACTTTCAAAAACAGTGTAAAGATCGTTTTCAAGTATATTTTATTGCACTGTCAAACCAGGCCAGTAGTTTCACTGGTAACAGTAAGGTACAAAGGATCGTACTTCGGTAAAATGTATAAATACACCAGGGCAATTAAGATTTTAATAATCAATGTGTACTGCAGGATTTTGAATTTTTTTTTTCAAATGAAAATTAATTTTTGTTTTTTATAGCACTCTAAAATCTGGGGGGGGGGGGAAATAAGGCCAAGTACCACTTTTTAGTTTTTTATACTTTATTTATTATCTCCAGTATTTTATCGTTGCATGCGGAGCTACTTTAACAAATCACAGTGACGAGGGCTGACGAAAATTCCAGTATTTGTGAAAAAGGGAAGAAGTGAGAAATTAATCATGACTCAACAAAGTAATATTCTGACTTATAAAGGATATGTTTTAAATTATCACTAAATAGTTTAAAAAATAAGCAGATTTAAAGTTGTAGTTAATAGCTTTATAAAAATTTGAGGTAATTATGCTGAATTGAAAGGCATAGGACGTTTGAAAAAGTGAGAGCCACTGTTAGTAGAGTAACTAAAAGAAAAAAAAATGAATGCTTCCTGCTTTTCAAATTATAAATTATTCGAAGCTTTCTTACACATAGATGAATTGTACGCAATGTGCTATAAAGAAATACAAAAGTAAAATGTAGTACAATGAAACGTCAGCCATCTCTAATTGAGGGACATGAAATAACGTATTGGAGTTTTGAAGAAAACGTATTTCTTTGCATGATAAATGGCAACAATTTATTTTTATTTATTTTTTTATTTATTTTATTTTATTTTATTTTATTTTATTTATTTATTTACTTTTATTTTTAAGTTTAGTATCGATAGGTCGGATCATTTTAGATTCAACTAACGTGACCTTCGAAGTGAACCCCTTTCTTCTAAAAGCTTCATTTAGAGGGTGACTTTGTGATGATTTAGGATGATTTCGATGCTAACAGAACACCACCAATTGCATATCTGAAAAATAAATACAAATTCGGAAACCTATCAATATATCCTTTTAAAATAATTATTGCAAGAGGCATCTCTGATAATATCTTGTGAATACATATTTCAGCTGGAAAATGCGCATTCACAATTCAAACACCATAGAATCGTAGATCCTAGCTAGTCATGCTTAACTGCTTGAGTATCCACCAGGAAATCTAATCTGAACACAACAGAAATTGTTTGGGGCATTCTGGTGCATGACTTTTACGAAAATGATAAAACGTACAAAACCAAAAATGAGCTTAAAATGGCCTTTTTTCTTGTCATAATTAGAAGTATGAAAGGCATCATGGAAATGTCTAATTCTGTAATGTTAAAAAATTATCAGTGCTAAATAAGAATATTTTTCGTTTATAATTGAGTTTGAATTTAAATCTAAATATTTTTGTATACCAAAATCTATCCAAAGTAGTTTCAAAAACGTTTTCAAATAAAAATAATGAATGCACTTTAATGGTAAAGAGAAGCGCGGTCAGTTACACAGACACGACATTATTTCGTTATTCAAAAAAAAAAAAAAAAAAAAAAAAAAAAAGAAAGAAAAAAAAGAAAAAAAAAAAAAAGAACAAATAAATAAAATAAACTTAAATATAGCCAGTAATAAAATTATTTTTTTAAACGTAGAAAAAAAAGGATGTTCGCGGAATTTATTTTATTTTTTTTACACCAGTGATAAGATTTTTATTTCCCTGTGGAGAATGACGTCATTGTGGAAAATGATGTAATAAGAGAAATTATTTCTTTAATGGCAAATAAAGTACCTTTATAAACCCGAGATTTTCTATTAATAACTTCGTTAGTTAAAATGATACAGATTTCTAACTACCTGAAATGCCTTCCTTGAAGTATTCGGAACACATTGATACCTCCCATGATGCAGAGCATTTTGCCCTCTGCGAGAAGATGCTGTCGCAGACAAAAAAATTTGACGCCAGCTACAGAAACTTTTTTTAATATATAGAGAAAAGACTACTAAATTTTTTAATGAATTTCAATTGCATTTGTTATCGTAAAAAATTTTAATAACTTATTTACTAGAATAATCAGTATTTATCTTCTGCTGGATAAGTCCTAAAAAACTTGCCCTCCCAGGGATTAATCCAGCTTTATAAAAATGGTACCCCATTTGTGAATTTATAAAATAATTTGTGAAAACATCAAGTAAGTTTGGGAAAATTAATGATACTTCAGAACAATTAACTAAAATACGTAAAGCATTTTTTTTTTTTAAATACATTTAAAAAATAAAATGAGAAAGTTGTAAAAATAAATATCTATATGGGCGAGTTAAGTTGTTTCTTATATGTAAGATAAGTAGGTGTTTACTTAGATATTTATCATTGTCTCCAGTAAATATTCAAATTGAGGGTATTTTTCTGTGTTCGATACAGTGAAGCTTATAAAATATTTTAGTGTGCAGTTATATTGCTGAGAATTGACTTTGTGAAGGTACCTCTTTGCTGAAAGTTGAATTTGTGAAGGTACCTCATTGCTAAAAATTGACTTTGTGAAAGTGCCTCAGTGCGGCACTAAATTTGTTCTGGATTAACCTCTGCCTCCCCTTGCCATGCTTCTGCTTGGCACAGGTAACGACCGTGCATTGCTCGACCATATATGTTGTTTGCTCCCTCTGACGTCACTGACTCAGAATTGTGCGAGAAATGGCTGGAATCTTCTCGTCATTTCTACTGAACGAACTTTATTGCAAAGCGTTGGGATTCAGAAAGCAGCTTGACCAACTTTAGGATTTTTTTTTTTTTTTTTTTTTTTTTTTCTTCAATTGTAATAGTTGAACACAGTCCACACCTGCATATAACTACGAATTTAAAACGTTTCGACGATCCCATATTTTTTTATTTGCATAACTCTTAGTGAACGAACTTCATTGACGTTGGCATCGTACTTGCAAATAACAAATTTACTAATCTACTTCGTTTATAGTATATTTATTTTTGGCACATACTTGTTTTGACTAAATTAAAGATTTTAATTATATTTAATTTATTATTATTTTTATTATTTATGGAAATATAGTTCAATTTAAAAAAAAAAAAAAAAAAAAAAAAAAAGAAAAAACATATATACAAACAATATTTTACTGTAACAAAAGTTCAAACTTCTGTAAACTTTAATTAAGTAAAACTTTCAGTATGCGTTAAGCAAAAAGAATTGCTCTTTAATAACTTCATTTAATTTTTATTAGGTTTACGGTGAATACAACATATGAGTTAGATATATCATTCATTAATAAAGTAGATTCAAAAATTATTATCATTATCTTACCATTTTTAAAAGAGCAATTTATAAAATGAAAAGGAATTTTATGACAATTTAAAAAGTTACATTTTAAACAAGTCTGTGTCAATTTAAAAAAAAAATTATTAAACTGTAAAAACACTATTGAGACACTTAATATAAAATTATTTTTATTAAGAAATACAGAAATAAAAGAATTTCTCATATTACAAAAATTTTCATTTAAAATTTAGTCTGATTTGTAAAAACTTCTTCTGTAATATATTTTTATTATTATTCGATGAGCTTAAAAGCCTTTATTATTTGAAAATAATGCAGATATCTTGTAATCACTCTTTGTGTATAATATTTACATATACTATTTTACTTTTTGTGCTTCAATATATGCTCTTTTTATTGAAAGTAAAATTAGTTTGTGATGTATATATATATATTACCGAATATAAGTTTAAAAAGCTTTTAATCCCATGTTAAAGTGAAATCTTTGAAAAATTAACCCTTGAAAGATGAATAATTAAAATATAATATTGGATTATTGGTATCAAATCTAACTCAAATTAGTATACGTGAAAAATTTAGAAGATTTATAAAACAGAAAAATTAACAAAACTGAAATAAAAGTATTATAAAGGATACTCGATCAAAACCATTTAACTAATTTTACTTAAAAATTTTTGCTTATTTGTGTTAGTGTCTTAAAAAAAAAAAAAAAAAAATAGAAATAAATAGAAATAAAAAAAGAAAAAAAAAAGTGAAAAATTTATATTAATACATTTTCTGAAGAATTAGTTACAAAAAAGAGGTATTATTTGAACTGTTAAACTGCCTTTAATTAACTAGAGTTTGAATAACATAATTTAAGAATTAATATTATTTCAAAACTATTACAAAGGTACTATTTTTAAATGACACAAATTTATCATCTAAATTTATTGCCAAATCATCATGTTGTACCTAACTGTTCTAATTAGAATTTTACGACTATCTGTAACCAAAACGTGTGACATCAAGTAAGAGAAGGTTTAAATATATTTCTAGTAACTGTGACTGTATAATAAGTTATAATAGATATAAAGAATGAAAAAAATATCAAAGCGTTTTCTGCAACTAAATTGTTCAAGAAAACTTCAGATTGTTAATCAATTTACAAGAAAACTACTTGCTGTTAAACAATTGAGACATATGCATACTTGCCAACATACTAATTAATATTTCGTAGTATTGTTAGAGCCGCCTTTTTTTTTTTTTTTTTTTTTTTTTTTTTTTTTTTCACACCAGTATTATTTTAGATCATTTTTCTTCTTATATAATCGTAATTGAATTTCCAGAATATTACTCTTTAAATTTACTGGTTTTAAAAATAGGACGGGACTAATAATGCTACGGAATATTATCACTTACGCGACCGGATGTTTTTGTCTTTTTGACAGTAAGGTCCGCCTGTGGGCATTATTCTCCCAAGTTACAATATTTCAGAACAGGTGGTCCGATAGCCTGGTGCGCATTTAAATTCACTCACAATTCCCAATATTTCAGAACAGATTTTTCTATATTCAGATTCACATTACAAATGGGTATACATTATAATTATACTGTTTCTAATCAAAATACTTATATCCATTGTATATTGGTTGTAGAAATATGAATATTGTGTATATTTTTAAGAAATAAATGCCATACAAATTGCAAAAGAAACGCCTACTGGCGGAGTTACAGATTTTCAAATGACGTGAATCTGCGTCAGCTGTTGCGAAAGTGTTAATTAGGATGTTGGCAAGTATGCATACGTATTTTGAATTTTTCACGTTTCCTTCAGAATTATGTTATGCTTTTGGCTTTGATACCTTATCACATAAATCACATTCAGTAACTTCAATGAAAGAAAACACTATGACTTTCATCATAGTAAAAGTGTTTATTAATTGCTCATATTGTTATATTTCTAATTACTTTTTCGAAATTTTTGAGAAATATTACTAACCTATTCAGGACACATAAATCGCGCATAATTTATGAAATTATTGCTTAAATAATGTTTATATTATATTTTTAAAGACAAGAAATCCATTTGTTGTTGTTGTTGTTGTTGTTAATTAGGATTCAATTTTCTATTAATAATTTTTATAAATTTTAAACGAAGTTAAATAACTATTGGGTATTTTTAATTATTGTTCGCCTCTGTAACTTTACAATAAGATAAATCGAACAAATCAGACAGTATCTTAAATTTTACAGATTTGGTGCTTATATTTATTGTATTTTTCCACATCGGACCATTTATGCCTAGTTATACAATTTATATGCATTGTTAAACATTTTAGGCTACATTTTTTAGTGTTACGCCAGCTACAATCACGAGATTTCTGTAATTTTGTGCTTTATCAGAATTCTTATACAATATCGTATTAACCCTCGCTTTCCCAAAATCTAGGCGTTACTGCAGAAAAGTTTCTTTCAAGTGCCGCTTGGCACGTTTCGCGAAAATCACTAGCACCGCGTCTTTTTGTATCGTTTAGAAATTACAACATTCCACTGGTTACGTTTGCTTTCTTTGGCGAATTAGCCCCCTTTTGAATGAGGCGGGCTTAACTACAGTGGGTTGCCATATTAATGTGGACACTTGATGTTTTTTACATTTTCGCGTTTTTACGCCACTAATAATTTCTAGAAATGGTTCTTATGTTACTGGAACGTATTTTTATCAAATTTTATTCTGTTACACATAATTTTAAGTGATTTTTACAAAACATACTGAGTTTAGCAATATTTTTGTGACAATCCCTTCATTTTACGTTGCAGATTGCTCTCAGCGTGTAATATTGAACGTTCATTTTGGATCTTTAGAACTGAGATTTAGTGTGCATTCTGGCGCATCTTTAATAAAAAAAAGTAAAGTTGGATTATTGGATTACAATTAAATTCATTTTACTACATTTTTATAACTGAATTAATTTTTTATTAGTTTCAGTATGGTCACAAGAAGTGACATTTTTTAGAGAAAGAAATAAGAAATAAAACTTCTCTTCCAGAACACACAGCATTCCTAGAGGAAAGTCGCAGATATTGTTGGGGTTTCTAAATCTGCTGTTAATAAAATAAAAGTTAATTTAGACAAAAACCTGTTGTTTTCACCGAAAAGAATAGGGAAATGTGATAGAAAATGTATAACAACACCCAGAACAGACAAAAAAAATAGGGACATTTGCTTACGAAACAGGATAAAAAAACCTTCTACACTGACTCAGATTGTTAAGGAGACAGATATTACCGTTTTGAAAAAAAAAAATTGTGCAGCGAAGATTGGCAGAAGAGGACCTAGCAGGCCATCGTTTAGTTTGCAAGTCTAACCTTATAGAGGATATGAAAAAGAAACGACTCATCTGGGCTCGAGACCATCATTACATGACTGTGGAAGATTGGAACAAAGAAGTACATGGTATTTATTAATAGTTTCAATGATTTCTGAATCCATTTTGCAATTAAACCATAAATTATTTCAGTTTTAGGTGTGTTTCTCAGACGAGTTAACTTTTGAAATTTTAGCTGATAAAAGAAATTTCATCCGACGGCGCCCTGGAGAGCATATCCACCCTGACTGCATAATAGGAATGGTTAAACATCCACTAAATGTTATGGTTTGCTCTGTTATGAATATCAATGGTATAGGACGTTTATACATTCTTCAAGGAACTGCGAAACAGGACCGAAATCAGGAAGTTCTATGAACTCACCTTCTTCCACAGCTAGAATGATGGATCCTGGAAGGTGAGCATAGATTTTTTATGCACAATTCTGCCCCTTGCCATAAATCTAAAAGTGTTATCGAATTTACGGACCAAGGATATCGATGTATTATCGTGGTCTGGAAATTTGACCGATATGATATCTATAGAAAACTTATGAGAAATTACAAAAAGGGAAACTGCCAAGAAAATGATAACAACCAAAAAGAAACTGATCAAAAAACTTTAAAATGTCTGGCATCACAATCCTTTAATTAAAGAAAGTGCAAAATTCTGCATAGAAAGCATGGCGCAATGCACTGAAGCACTAATATCAGCCGAAGAAAGTGTCACCAAATATCAAGGGCTTACAAAATGTTACATTTTTTTCGTTTCTATTATATATTTTTTATTATATATCTATTAAATATATCTATTAACATTAAAAAAAGTAATAAATACAAATTGTAGCATATAATGTATTTTTATTTAGAAGAAAAACCCCGATAACTTTATTTTTACGAGTGTCCACATTTTGGCAACCCACTGTAAATTCCAACTACAAAATAGGGTCAAAATGACCCCATCTTGGAAAAGCTAGGGTTAAAGCAAAAATTGGTTATTTCTAATATATATTATCATGAAGTACCTTTAAACCACAATGTACTTTTTTCCTTACTTTTCCTTTATCCTTCTATACTTTCTAGTATTTCGTGGATAGCCTAAGTCACCCATATTGCAACTTTTCTATCCCACACGAAAATCTAGTCGAAAACCTTTCTTCTTAGAAGAATCACTGTTTTTATTCTCCCAGAAATCTATTACTTTAACTTTCTTTTAAATGTTACGTTTTCCTGTACATATTTGAAGAAAACATTAATTAAATTATTTTTATTTACTTACGTAACTGCCAACATTTTTAATTTATTCTGGAATGTAGTTAGTACCCGCCCTTTTATCACACTATATTCTTTGTACAGTATTTATCTTCAATATATAATTGCGGTTAAACATGATGAAAATTAACCATTAAAGAATAAGATGGGAAAAATGAGCGGGTACAAACAACTTTCTAGAATAAATAAAAATGTTGGCAGCTATATTTATTTATATTTATTTATTCATTTGTTTATTTTTGTTTTACTTTCATAAATTTGATAAACACAAAGATGTTTTCCGATACTTAAAAATTAAGATATAAATATTTTGAATATCCACACAGTTACTGGTTTCGATGTGTTGTTAATCCTTTGCAGACGGCAGATTTTCCTAATTTTAACAGTTATAGCTTCGTCTTTTGGCGTTTCTGTATAACATCACTATGTTTAACAAATTATTTTTGCGTATATGTGTTACGATCAATTAAACTTTATTCACAGCAATCTGTGTGGAAATTACAACTATCATATGTTTACGGGTATGCCACTTAACGCGTTGAAAACGATTATGTAATTTTTTAAATAATACTAGGGGGCACTGCCCCCTACTCGCTCTGCTCACCAGCCTCCGAGGTAGGTTTCGGCTCCCCCCGACTTGCTTATTTATTAACCGCTATGGGGCTCTGATTGTCTATTCACTGCTTTGGCTTTTGACTGAATATTAATATTAATAGTGCATAACACAAGGCAAAAGCAGAAAAATGTTATAGAAATCCCTATATTCAATGTCAAATTGAAATATATATAATATGATACTTAATAACACATTCATTTTCAATGAAATTTCATGCTAAAAATAAGTTGTTGTTGTTTTCAGAATAGAAAGATATCCTAATATCTAGACCATTTTGCTTTACAGCTTTAGAATATGACTCCTTTGACGATTTTTAAATTTTTGTTACTATTTGGCGATGAATTTTTTGGTATAATTGGCTCTTAAAAAAAAAAAAAAAAAAAAAAAAAAAAAAAAAAAAAAAAAAACTAGTACCTATTTTGTTTCTTATGTCAATACTTTTCACTATGGAATTTTTGCGTTAATTTATGGCGGTATATAATACTCTCTCTATATATGTACATATATTTCTATTGTACAGCTAAGTGATAATTTTATACATTAAAAAGTATCTGAAAAGAAAAAGAAAAGATTATTATTATTATTATTATTTTAATTTGAAAAGACCTTCTACAGCTTCAATTTTGAATTCTCTCCAACATAGTTCTTTAAAAAGCGAATGATAAAATGTACTCGATTCTCTATAAGAGTTTTAGGTAATGTTTTTTTTTTTTTTTTTTTTTTTTTTTTTCCTTGGCATAATTAGAAATATGAAATGTATCGTAGAAAAGTTTAATTCTGTAATGTTAAAAAAATATCAAATCGAAATTAGAAGATGTTGTCATTTATAAATAAATTTGAATTTGACAATAAAAAGTATTTTTATGCCAAAATATATCCGAAGCATTTTAAAATATGTTAAAAAAAAAAAAAAAAAAAAAAAAAGATAAACATGCTTGACGAAATACTTGCCAACATACTAATTAATATTCCCATTCTTGCCAACATACTAGCCCCTCCTTTTTCTTCACTCCAGTATTATTATAGAGTATTTTTCTTCTTATTTAATCGTAATTGAATTTCGAGAATATTACTCTTTAAATTTACTGGTGTAAAAAAAAGGGGGGGGGGGGACTAACAAATACGACGGAATATTGATTATGTGTGGCAAGTAGGTATTCTCCAGTATTGTTAGCCCCGCTTTTTTTTTTTTTTTTTTTACGCTAGTATTATTTTAGAGTATTTTTCTTCTTATTTAATCGTAATTGAATTTCGAGAATATTACTCTTTAAATTTACTAGTGTGGAAAAAAGGGCGGGACTAAAAATGCTACCGAATATTAATTAGGATGTTGGCAAGTATTTTTAAAGGCAAAAAGAAATGCAGTCAATGATACAAAAAAGACATTATTTTATTATTCACAAAAAATAAACATATAAAAAATTATAAACAACATAGAAATTACAAGTAAGAAAATTAATTTTCTAAAAGTAGAAAAAAAAAAAAATGATACTAACCGCTTTTTTGCAGCTTTGCCTTTCATTGAAAATGAATAAATATTGCTCGTTTTTTTTTTTTTTTTTTTTTTTTTTTAGTTAATTTAGGTCAATATCTAATACTCTTTATTTATTCCCTATGCATAGCAAGATTTAAAATGGTGCTTGCAGCAGTAAAGGTGCAACTTTTTAAAGTACATTTTGTTCTAGAATATGATTTAGTCAGACACATTGAAAATAAATCTTATATGCGATTATTGTAAATATTTTAAACATTTCATTATTAGGACTGACGGCCTATTAGTCTCAATCTGGGATTTTTGCGTTGTCGATTTCGATAGTTGGACATTTGTCGAAATCTAAAACTTATCGAAAATATAATTGAATAGTTTGAAAGCGGTGTTATAATTTGAAAAAAGAAAAAAAAAAAAAAACTAATAGTCCTCCGTCCTAAACTAAATTCTTCTTTTGCTAGAATTTCATCAAAATCTTTTTCTTTTTTTTATTATTGAAAGAAAATGAAAAGAAAATTAATAATAATCAGTATCATTACAAGCGATATCGAAAAAGTTTTTTTTAATAATTTTGAATTGGGAAATAAAAAGTGCGCGTGAAATAATATGAAATAAAAATAAGTAAAAAAATGAATTTAATGATTTAATGTTTTTGTTTTTCGGGGGCTGCTCATGCATATAAAAAATGCGTATTAAAACGAGTCGAAGAAGAAAGCGAAATAAGTATTGAGTTATATTACGATAAATACGATACATAATATGATACGATATATTAGACCTATCGTCCAGGGTTAGTAGGCATTTTCGTTGAAAGAAATAGTTTGTTCGTTCGGTGCAACTTGCACATTAGTCCCGTGAGGTACAACTTTCACATTAATCCCTTGAGGTATAATTTTCACTTTAGTCCCGTCAGGTACAACTTGCACATTAGTCCCCTTTATTATTATTATTATCTATATATTAATAGGCAAGCATAAAATTTGTTGTCCCTTTTTAACATATTAATTATGGGATTAGAGGGTTGAAAATGGTATCATTCGAAAGGTACGGTTAGCCGGAAGGTGCGAATACAAATATTATTTTCTTACGATGTCAAGAAGGTATTTAAAAATACATTTATTTTTTATACATTTTCCCCCATTTTTCCCTTTTATACACATATTCCTTTACATTAAAAAATACCTAAAAGTAGAAAGTTGTTAAATCTGGCAATTTCATAAAGCTCAAATAAAACCATAGACACAGTAATTTGTAGCATCACTATACGCAAGCGAAGTGATGACGTCACTGTCTGTCCATGGAGCCATGAAAAAGATTTTCTACGTTAATCGTCCATTGGATTTTTTTAAAAAAATTATTGAAAAATAACGGAAATTATCTGCCGAATTTAATTCCGATATTTGGGTTATATATAAGTTACTGTCTGCTGTCTACATGTGTTCGATTGAGTTATTTTTTCTGCAAAATTGATAAAATTTTAATTTAAAATCACAAAACTCCAGAAAAAAATGGCAAACTTCCAGCACGGAGTAACTTCCAGTTTCGAATGTAAACATAAACATTTCATTTGAATGGGTTACATTTAAACAATAAATATTCAATTAATATACTAAATAAAAGGAAAATGGTAAATATTCTATCATAATTTGAAGTTAAATTTGTGTTTAAATGTCTAAATAAAGTATCTGATATAAGATACTAATATGTTGCAACGGAAGAGGTTTTTTGCTGAATTTACATGTTTTGAGCTTTCTTTGCGTTTCAATTAACTGAAATTGGCTACTTATATTTTAAAAAAGTGTCTTTATTGCTAGCTTTTGTGGGTATAAGAAGCAAGTAGAAGATACGTAAAAACTTTTGATTTCCGGTTTTCGATGAATTTACACGTTTTGAGATTTCCTTGCATTTTAATTAAGTGATATTGACTACTTATTTTTATTTTTTAAGAAGTGGAGTTATTATTCTTTCCTCTGCATATATAAGTAGAAAATATAAGATTCAGAAATGTTTTAGATTTTCGGTTTTCGATAAAGTTACACGTTTTGAAATTTCCCGAACTCAATTCGACCATTTTTGAAAAATATCTTTTTTTTTTTTTTTTTTTTTTTTGTTGTTGTTGTTGTTGTTCAAACACTGTACTTTATGAACCAATCGAATTTATTTAGCAGAATTTGGCACTTGGTTGGACCTTGGTTTGACATGGTACCGATTAGCTTTTGGCCTGTATCACCCAACGAGGGGCGTTTTCACGTTGCGATTTTCTCTCCTTTCACGAAAGGCTAACATGTACAGAGAGAAATAGTTATATTAAGTAAAACTCTGCTGATTCAGTTAGAGTGAATATCGGCAAACAATTGCCACAGCTGTGTTGCATTTGCATTCCGTTTAGGACAAGGCAATAACTTTGCTTTGCCTCGCTTTGCAAAAAAAAAAATGGTCGAGTTTCGACCACTGGGCGATACTAGTTATTATTATTGCACCATTTTATAATTTATGTCTATAGATTTAAGGCATGACTAGAGTTAAAATGGCTATCAGGATTGCGGAAATGAATTCCTTTGCGTAAAACGACCGAGCTACTTCATATCTAAATTTTAAAAATCGTTTAATTGGGCATACTAAAGATGATCCCATTAAGCCAATCGTTTAAATATGTTTTGAGTTAAAAAACTAAATCTTGTTATAAGCTGATCTATGGTGCTGTCTCTTAAATTTCATTTTAAAAATTTCTAGGTTTCACTTAAAACTTTATAATAATACTGTCGGCAGCAAAATTATCGAGCAATAGCAATAATCCCTGTCTAAAAAAGTACACTTAATGCTGCTTTGTTAAATAAATCCATATCGAGTTATGTTCTTAGTCAGTCTGACATTATTCGACAAGGATTTATTTAACAAAACAGCATTAAGTGTACTTTTTTAATATAGAAATTATTGGCTAGCACTCGAATAACTTTGCTGCCGACTGCAGTTGTTTAACATAGTCATTACTAAATCTTTTTCACCTGACGTTAAATTAAAATTAAAAAATATAAACTAATTTTCATTTCATCTGGATTAGATTTTTGCTCAATATTTTAACTATATCGGTTACTTTTAAACGTTTTTATTATTCTAAATAATTTTTTTCTTCTCTGAATCATCTCGAAGTTGCTGATTTTTCAATTTCTTTTTCTTCCTTTTATTCTTTCTTTTATTTTTATCGTTTTTTTTTTTTTTTTTTTTTTTTTTTTTTTTACATTTAATTTTCTAAAATTAAAGAAAAACGTATCTGCAGACGATAAATAAAAATTTGTAATGTATTTTTCGTTAAACGTATCTAAAATAACTCTTTTTATGTGTTTGCAGACGACCAATTTCCATGTTACTAACAGCAATATTGACATTTATTTTATTTTTTTATTATTCCATTGATCACATTTTAATTTTGTTGTGAGAAATGACGTCTAAAGTCTGAAAGAACAATGATTTGGAGAAACATTTTGCAACACGGCAAATAGAGTAACTTTAATAACACAACGCTTTTAATAAATAATTTCGTTAATTAAGATGATTTTGAAATTTCCAACCAACTGAAATATCTTCCTTGGAATATTCGGCACACATTGATTCCTCTGATGACGCAGAAGACAATGCCGTGGTCGCAGACAAAAATATTTGACGTCAGCGACAGCAACTTTTTTTTTTAATATAGGAGGGTTGAACAAAAAAAGTTACAAGTCGAATAAAGAAATATTTATTAACAATAGACAGAAAATACAAAAGGGAATTGAGAGGCATACGTTCCTGTATCTTTTCGACATAATCACCAAGTCTATTTAGGCATTTATCAGAACGCTGAACCAACTTGTTCACCCCGTCTTTTAGAAATCAGGTCCCTGTCCATTGAGCCAGGTCCATTGAGCCATGTTTTCCCAGCACTGTCTGAAGAGAACTGTGTGCCGGATAAGTACTCCTTCAACCTCGGAAACAGGAAATGTCACTGGGTGACAAATCTGGGCTGTATGGGGGTGACTCCAGATTTCCCACCTTAACCGTCGCAAAAATTCCTGCGTTGCTTGAGTAGTATGAAGCCTGGCATTGTCATGCAGGAGGATGACACCTTCACTCAACATGCCCGGCCGTTTGCGTCGGATGTCTTCGCGTAACCTTGTCAAAGTGGCACAATAACGATCTGCGTTGATTGTCTGGCCACGCTCCAGGTAATCTATCAGGATCAACACCACACGAATCCCAGAATATGGTTGCAAAATCTTTACCAGCAGAGGGTGTAACATTAAATTCCTTTGTTGTTGGTGATGCAGGGTGTTTCCACTCCATAGTTGCTTTTTTGCTTGTGGGGACGAAATTATGAAGCCAAGTTTCCTCCCCTGTAACGATATGATCGATGAAGTGCTGGCCGTCAGAATGGTAACGCTGAAGAAATGTAAGACTGCACATCATTTGTGTGGTTTTGTGCTCATCGGATAACGCACGTGGAACCCAGCGAGCACACACCTTGGAATACCGCAACACATCAGAAACGATATGCTGCATGCTACCATAGCTCAGTCCCAGCTTTGACGAAATTTTACGCAGTTACCCGTCGATCATTTTGAACCATTTCTTCAACTCGTTCCGTGTTGATTTCCGTCGTTGAAGAACTTGGCATGCCGCTCCTTGCCATATTGCGGTTTCAATATCCTGCCTGCCTGATTGGAGGGAGAGACATTATTTCGCTACATGTTGTCTGCTCATTGCTTCTTCACCATAAACTTCCACGATTTGACTGTGAATGTCAGATGCGGACACATTCTTTGTCCATAAGGAAAGGACACGTGACGTCACTCGCAGTCAAATTATGGGTAGAGTGGCAAAACATCGGTATTTCCACTAATACAGATTGAGCTTTTGCCACTCGAGAGTGGCAAAGATTAATTGACGGAGCGTTTGCTTTTAAACATGCCCTTTCCTTATAAAAATCGAATCACGGCTCGCACTTCTACACGAGACCAATTTTCTAAGTGTCTTGCCCTTTCAATCGTCCTGAACCGTCTGGGAACTTTCACTACCTACCCGCACACCAGCTGTATGACAAATAGCGCCATCTGTCGCCATTCTGGGGAAACAAAATTTCTCCACAATATGTAGTTTTCTAATGCTGCGGCATGTAACCTTTTTTTTTTTCTGATCACCCCTCGTATATATATAGATATTGCTTCAAGGGAACACCTAAAAATACAGCTCTTTTTTTTTCTGTGTCTGCTATTTGCAGATACTCAACCGAAACAGTGTTCTCAACTCGTAGAGACTTTTTATTTAATAAGCACCACTAATTTTGAAGAATGAGGCTTAATACATATAACAATCGATCAAACAGACACACAGTTAAACAAACATTACACCAAAATATTAATGATGGATATTGCGTAAAATGTTCTAACAAATTGGTAACACTGATCCACAAAGGTTATAAAATGAAAAAAAAAACTAGGGTATACAATTTTATTTGTATAAAACGTAAATATGGTATTTAATACAATTTTTGAGTAATTACATAAGAGTAATTCTCATAACTTTTAACTGCATCTATTCATAACGCTCAAAAATATTCTATGTATTTTACTTAGTAAAATACATAAAGCTAATGATCCTATGAGCAAAAAAGTTCCCATACCTTAAATTTCTAAGATAATTACAACATAAATCATTTAAACATTTATTTACATACTTCTTAATGAGGTAATTATATGCATAACCAAATGCAAAATTTTCCTTTGTACCCATTGAATTTCGAAATATAAATAAAGCTTTACAGATTATTGTAATCAGCTTTACTAACAAGTTAAATTTTGTAACAATTTAACTTCAACAGTAATCCTTTCATCGTTTATTATTGAATTGTGAAATTCATGGCAGAACTTTATACAAAAGGCTAAACGCAAAACAATTACTTTCTTTTTACATTTTAAATATCTTTAGTTATTTATAAATACAGACTAAATCAAAGCTAGCTTGTTATCACTGAGTGATGGAAATAAATTTTTTATGCTTTGTTAAGCGTACTAAAAAGGATATTACATATGTTTAACCGGACATTAGTAAATTATTATGTTTAATCTCCTCTATTTGAATAATCACAACCTCGGAAGCTGTACATTTTACACAAGTAATTTATTTTAAGTCCAAATGGATGTATAAATTTAATAATTTATTAAAAGTAATTTTGTATACGTATGTAAATATATCTTTTTGTAACTAGGAATGTATTTATTTAAATTATTACAAAATATTTTAATGTTATATATTAAATTTATAATACAGAGATTTTTTTTTTATAATATTTTAAAATAAACTATCACATTAGTTATATGATAATGCATAGAATTGAAAATCGATATTATATTATAACTTCATAACTGAAATCCTTATGTTGTTAGAGCTATTTATATTTTACCGCCAAGACCACAATTACAATATTCAGAGAGTAATATAAACCAGGAGAAGTCAACAAACCTCATCTATATTTGAAAATCGTTTTTGATATGTTTTCTCGAACTTTATTACGCAAAAGAAAAAAATCTGGAGTGACTCCACTCGACTTTCCGAACATTGAGTAACTAACAGTTTTGTAGATAAAATAAAGAAAGAGGAATTGCTAAACAAACAAAAGAGAGAAAACCATAATAGAGTGTTTTTTTCTCCATATATCACACGAGGTTTTATTTAACGCTACTGAACTTTGAGCCCTTAGATCATAATGATAAAGAATTTTTCGTTTTGTCCCTGTAAAAATCTATAGATGCTAGATTCACCAAAATGCTTATAGTTAGTGCAACAGTGATTTATAATATTCATACAAATTTTCAGCTCAATTGAATAAGGCGTTTAGATGCTATCGCACTTTTAAAAATTTGGTCTCATAGGCCATAATGATAAAGAATATTTCTTTGTGTCCCTGTAAAAAAACTGTAGTGCTAGATTCACCAAAATCTATACAGTTGGTGCAAATGCGACCTATAACATGTGTACAAGTTTTTTGCTCAGATTAATAAGGCGTTTAGACGCTATCACACTTTTAAAAATTTGGCCCCATTGGCCTTAATGATAAAGAATTTTTCTTTGTGTCCCTGTAAAAAAACTATAAGTGCTAGATTCTCCAAAATCTATACAGATTGAGTATCTGTGACCTATAATATGGGTATAAAATTTTTGCTCAATTGAATAAGGCGTTTAGATGCTATCGCACTTTTAAGATTTTGGTCCCATAGGCCATAATGATAAAGAATTTTTCTTTGTGTCCCTGTAAAAAAACTATAAGTGCTAGATTCACCAAAATCTATAGGGTTCGTACTATGGTGACTTACAATATACGTACCAACTTTCAGGTTAATCGAACAAAGCCTTTAGACGCTAGCGTGTTCACAAACATACACACATACACACATACACACATACACACACACATACATACATCATCGTAAAAATAGTGAAAACGGACTCAGGGGACCTCAAAACGTATAGAAACATCAAAATCTCGAATTCGGATTTTTGACATGATTACAATACTTTCCTCACTATAGTGTTCGGAAAGTAAAAATTAAAGAATAAAGAATAGTTGCACATAGTGAGAAGTGAGTAATATATAGGATTACAGTAAAATATTAATAAATTTTCAAAACGCAATATATCCAAAAGTATCCATGCTATATTAAAATACCAGCAATCTCACAATATTTTTGGTATGCTCATTAAATGTTGTATGTCTATTACCTAGATCACACGATACACGTCCAACGTGCTGAAGAGAATCGGATCCACAAATTTTTAGGGTGATCCTTTCAATGGTCAGCAATGCAGCATCAACCCATTCTCTGAGATCTTCTGATGTTTTTGATATAAGGGATACGGATACATAATTTTTGGTATTTGGTATACGGATTCGCATATTTGGTATACATAAATGTGGAAATTCGGATCGGTAAATGTGGATATTTGGGATACGGATGCATAAGCAAAATCCGTAATGTGTCTTCATAGGAAAATTTCCTTTTTTTTCTTTGCCTCCCCCACCCAGATCACTAGATTTAACGCCTTGTGACTTCCTCCTTTGGGAGTACATTACTGGCCTGTTTTCTGTACCCATTACCAAACCGTTTAAAAGATCTCATGGAACGAATCAATTCTGCTGTGATGATCATTGACAGGATACCACTAAAAAATATATAGAAAGAGTTTACCTACCACATCGTTGTTTGCCGCGTAACATAAGGAAATACATAGAACATTTTTAGAGTGTACACAAACTTGGAAAATCAGTGATTATTTTCATACACTATCCTAATATCACGAAAATTACCTGAAACATAAAAGACACATAACATCATTTTTTTTTTTCTTTTTTTAAATATTGCAGACACGTTTCAAAACGTTCATTTTGATTACATGTTATTTTCAAAAACGTAGAAATGTCCGTGATCATGATAAAAAAGCAGATACGTGACAGAAAACTTTCAATCACTTAAAAAATAGAACTTTTGAAAAATCAACATTTCAGAAATATATCAGAAAGCATGCTGAAATGAAAGATTGCAAGCTTTCTGCAGCATAATTGAAGCCTTTTGTGCTGTATGGATAGTCACGTTTGTACGTTTAATACATTTGAATGTGTACAGTTTGAAAAATAAATGAATATTTTATAGTAACCAAATATATATGTATGTATGCATATATGTTTGTATCTACAAGTCGGGTGATTATAGCTAGAGCCCATTAGATTGTTCATATACTTTTCAAAATTACTTTATGTTTTTCATGTAGAAAGGCTAACACGAGTGTGACAGAATAACAAAGAACTCAATTTTTTTGCGAAGATTTCATAAAAGGGATGCCTAAACGTGCAGAATCTCCTGAGGGCCAAAAGAAGGCAAACCAAATATTAAAATACTAGCAAACCCGTGCGGAATTTTTGCACTCTATTTCTTTTCTTATTCACATTTAAAACTTGAATCTCATAAATCTTATACCAATTTCCCCACCCAATTTGAATTCTAATTCATCAGAAGCCAAATTATTATTAGAAAAAAATTAATATTGCGCGATAGTGAAAACAAAATCATCCAAAGAAAAGTTTCAAAATAAAATCCATGTTTGAGAACCAAATTTTATACTTTCCAGGCAATACAGCTGTAGTATAGGACTCCCATGGTAACTTCTAAATTTTGTCGACAGGTTGATGACGTTTTTTTTTTTATTTATTTATTTATTTTGGCGTGATTTTAAACCATTATGACAATACTTTTGATTACTGTATTTTTTAGTCAATTTATAACAATAATTCATACTCTATTTATATCTAGAAAATTGCAAAGATGACGCTTGTAAAGATGTCACTTTTAAAATACATTTTTCTATGAGAAAATCTCATCAGACAAGTGTCGTTTATTTATTTTGTTTTTCTGATTAAATCATTGAATTGTGTCCGCGTGCTTAAATATTTTCTATGAATAAATACTATTTTTTATCCTCGCATATTTTATAGCGTACCGTTTCATCAAATTTTAATTGTAACTGGTGCACGTTAGAGAAATATATAGACTATGTCCGCGTTCTTAAATAATTCCTATGTACCAATATTATTGTTTATCCTCACATATTTTATAGCGTACCGTTTCATCAAATTTTAATTGTAACTGGTGCACGTTAGAGAAATATATAGACTATGTCCGCGTTCTTAAATAATTCCTATGTACCAATATTATTGTTTATCCTCACATATTTTATAGCGTACCGTTTCATCAAATTTTAATTGTAACTGGTCAACGTTAGAGAAATATTATATAGATTATTTTGCGCGTTATGATTATCTTTTTTAGTTTATGTACAAGCTAACAACAAAAAGTAATATCTAAATAAATGTATATATATATCTGTAGTGATAAGTAAAAAGGATTTAAGTCCATATTCTTGATTTTTCAGGAGACGAAAAAAAAAGTTTAACTAGCTAAAAACAAATCAGAAGAATGGATTAGGGAAAAGGTATTTCGTTGATTTTTACCCTTTATACCATTCAGTGGTTGTCAACCTTCATTTAATAACGGGAAAAATTGAATTAAATATTTTATACCATACATGAATGGTAAATTTTTAAATTGGTCCTTTTTTTACCAATGGATTTTCTCAAAGACTAAATGACATAGAATTAAATCCTTTATACCAATGGATAGAGAATTTTTTTCTGAGTCTGACTATGTACTTAACTCAAAATCGACATTTTTGGACTTAAATCCTTTATACTTATCAGTACAGATATATATATATATATATATATATATTATGTGCGTTTTTGTAAAAATTATGAACAATAAAAAAAAAAGAAAAAAACTATCTAATATTTTTCTAATTACAATTAAATGTAGTCGAAACAATACGATAATAATATAATTAATAAAATATGCGAGGATAAAAAATAATATTTATAAAGGGACAATATTTAAGCAAGCGGACTCAGCTCAATGATCTAGTAAGGAAAAATGACGACATTTGTCTGATGATATTATTTTATGGAAAAAAAAGATTTGCTTTCTCAGAATCTGTACAAGCGTCATTTTAAACCTAGCAATACTTTAAAAATGTAGGTAGAATATGAATCCTTATCATAGACGGATTAAAAAACGCAATCATAAAAAGAATAATAAATAAATGTATATATATATATATATATACATATATATATATATATATAGTTTTTTTTTCCAAATCATAGAACAATGCATAATCATGCATAATCATTGAATAATAAACAAATAAATAAAAAGTCATGCTGAGAAATTGATATAATAATTATGAGTTTCAAATTTCAAAAGTAAATAAGAAAAGTTATAAAGTTCGAAAATTTCGCACGGATTTGTTAGTCCTCAATAATTTGGCCGACACTTTACACGTGATCTGCATATTAATTTATTTTGGGATCTTCTTAAACAATCCTATATGCAAACTTATTTTTAAAAACAATAAAAAATACTGTTTTATAAAAATACTGTTTTACAAACTTGCATAAAGTTAATGCTAAGATAATTATTTAAGTTATTGAATTTTCTAAAAAAACATTTAAAAAAAATGGATTTTAGTTTCCTGCGTAAAGAATAAGATATTTAAACATAAACTCACAACCATTTATTTCACTTTACATAAAGTCTAAAACCTGCTGCGATTGTCAAGAAAATAGTTTTCTATTAAACTTTAACGGAAAATAATGAAAGAAGCTATATTTTTTTATGATACTTTATTTTTTTTATCATGAGTATTATGCAATAGATAAATATTTCATTGAACATGGACGATTTATTTAAACTATGTATGTATTTTATGAAGCATATGAAATTGCTTTTCGACAATGCGTCATTAAGGAAATTTTCAATTTATTAATGATACAGAAAATTTGCATTATATATATGATATAGAAAAAAAAAATTAAGCGAACACTTTTTTTCAAAAGTATTTTATAAATAATAAAAATAAAAAAAATATGTTTTAAGGTGATTAGTTTAAATCTTAAAAAATTTATTTTCAACATACTGAAAGATAAAAAGTATAATTGAATAACCTTTAGTGCTAGACGGTAATTTATATTATTATTATCATTTGTAGATGTCAACAGAAGCATTTTGTATGCTTCGGTTTGCTGCTATTACTAAAAAACATGCAATTCAAAAGTAACAAATTGTATTGTAATTATAGTTTTGTTTTATTTGTGCTTTAAATAGCATTTGTATTTTAATATTAACTGCCAAACGACTTTTATGCAGAACCATGAAGATATATTTTTAAATTACTGAAAGTTAAAGAAAAAGCTAAATATCACTATCAAATAATGAGTACAGAGAAAGTAATACATGTGTAATTACTCACATTTTCCCCATATTTTCTCTTAAATACAGTGCAGTATATTGCACGAAGCGTAATCAAATAATTGTGGTACATTACCTAAATGTTTCACTGGCGTTTCTTTGCATTTTGTGATAACCGGAAAAACAAATGTGTTCTTTATTTGGAACCAAAATTTATTTCATTTTTTTTTATAATAAACATTTACAAAATGCCGGCGAATTTCATATCTTGAATATATTTATTACGATTATTCTTTAAAATGTATCAATTAAAAGATTAGCTTCAATAAAACAACTACTAACCACGGTTTTAATCATTTAACTTATTCTTTGACTGAAACAACTCCTCTATTTACCTAATATTTTTTCATTATCTTGAAAAATTCATAATCAACTGGAGATGTGCACTTATATTACCTTCCTGTTTAAAGTTGTTTTCTCCCCTGATAAAATTTATTTTGTCTTGCATAGGCATAGTTACCAAGACTCCCGATTTCGTCTGGAAACTCCATACTAGAAATTTTTTCTAAAAAATTTTAATCATAGAAATATGTCTATGGAAAAAAGTGGTGACAAATCTAAATTTAAAATTCAAAATATTGGCAAGTATGCATAGGTTTACAAACAGTAGTGGAATTTTTAAGGGGAATATCCCTGAATTCAGGGATTTTGGAAATTTTGCTGCCTCTGAATCCCATGTTATTTATTTTATTTTTATAGAAATTTCTAATTTTAAATATTTAATTCACCTTAAAATATATAAAAAATTCTAAATATAACTTATTACCTCTATAAATAAGTAACTTTATAGCATATGAAATATAAATATTAAGTCTCCCCTCGTCGCTCATTCTGCATTTAAGTAACAATTTTTAAAATTTTGCCCGTAACCTTTGGATAATAAAATTTTCTCAATCAGATTTTTCCGCTCATTTTTAATACTGCTTTATTTTAAGCAAATTTCTGAGTGTAAACAAATGTAGTTTTTTTAAATGCATTTTGCATATTCATTTTTGTTGTATGAAATTGGATTAACTCCAATCATCAAAATTGCAGTATTAGTTGTCCTTCGAATATATGGAGCTCGATGAGTATAACTTTGGCTTCTTCTTAATTTCTTGATATTTAAGTGCTGCCAACTTGCAAGCTTTTAAACTAATAAGAATGATAAACTAATTCCTAACATGTGCTCGGAAGATTTATATATCCGATCGTCCTTTTGTAGAATGAACTTTTCTGGTGAAGGTTTTTTTTTTTTTCTTTATGCTCTCAGTCTAGGTGTGATTAAAAAACTTAATAATACATCTTTCAAGGAAATTGTAATACAATATTACTCCAAAAGACTAATCTGAAGTTCATATCCACGAAATTTTGCGACAATCTTATATAAAATATGAAAATTACAAAATAAATAACTTTAAATATTCTGACATATCGAAGATAACTTTTTTTCCACTTATATTCCTTTGTTATTATTTTTATTGTTATTTAATAATATTATTGTTATCATTATCAACATTTTATGATGTGAACTCTATGATAAACACATCAATATTGCCAATAAATGAAATAATAAGTATTAAGATAACCAATTATTCATTTATTTATTTATTTTTTTTTTTGGGGGGGGGGTCATTAAAGTATTTATAGACAGAGGCCACATATCATGGTCTGTTAATAATCATTATCGAATTCTACAAAACTTCTTAAAACTAGTAATAATAATAATAATATGTATTTATAACAGCTAATAATATACATATAAAATCCAATATGAAACGTACAAACTTCTTAATGATAAAAACCCAATTAATAAACTTCAGAGAATAACGTTTGGAACTAAAATCTTAACTACAAAAATGTATTGAATTATACCAAAAAAAAATATTACAATATGTACAGACAGAGGCCACATATAATGGAGCATGATCTGTTAATCCACAGGTTCTTGACAAGTTGAAATGCTCAAATACAATTTAATAAATTATCTTTAAAAAAAAAATGTTTTAAAAAACCTAACTTATTTCGATGATGAATATATCATAAAATCGACTGGTATGTAATTTTGTTTTTTTTTTTTTTTTTTTTTTTTGAAAAATTAAAACACAAAATTACATGATTATTACATCTGAGCATCTTGCAAGATATTCCTTAAAGAGTGAAGTGGTTTGAGTTTAACATCGCAATATAGCTACGCCTTATACTCATTAAGAAATTAGTTAACCTTGCAACATTTTTCCTGTACGAAAACGATATTAAGCTACACATTTCAGTATAAGCAAGTGTTCTTTTTTTTCTACACAATTTTACATTCATAATATTTCCATGAGCAAGGAGATATTCAGGTAAAATATAAAGTTAAGCTGTAATGTGAAATTCATGTAATGTCAATATAAAATTATATTCAGGTAAAATGTAACTCAGGTACTATAGTTACCTGAGCTTCTACATTCAAACTTTTCTTCAATATTACGCCCATTAATATATTTAAAACAGAAAATGATCTCTTTAATCTCAGGAAAAAATGTGAAATTTATTAGTAGGCCCATTTTAGAATGATATTACAAAAATCCCTATTATTCAGTAGCCTACAACTAATGACTACATTTTTACTCATAGTGGTTCTAAGGACCAACAAAACGATTAATTATGCATGAGCTTTTAAACAGTGAAGAATGGGCAGTGAACAGTGGAGTGTTACATCTTGTAGCTTTCCTATAGGCAGTCTTATCAGGTTTTCTTTTTCTTTTAAAATATAGAACCATTTTGAAATAATCGAACACTGCTTATAAACTCTATGGACGGAATTTAAAGGGAGCTAAATAGACGTTGAAATCTACACTCCTAATATTCCTTGAAATAAAACGCAAAACTCTTGCTTTCGCCTTCAAGGCAGTACCACGCATTTTACACCTGAAGAAGAGAGACTACGTCCTTTCAAAACTGGTAGTGCTTTTTTAATCTTATGATGTATGAAGACGTTTTAAAGTTTAAATATTGTTTGTAAACCATTTCTTTAACTTAGTATTGTTACCAATTTTTGTCAAATTTTTTTTATGGTAATCTTATATGATCGTCAAAATAACTGTCGTGTTATGTAAAGTAGTTTAAGAGAGAACTACAAAACTATAGAACACTAATAGAACATTTACTTTACGACTCATACAAGACCGGAGAATGCATTTAGAACAAACTCAAAAACAAAACATCGAACAGACAGTAGTAGTTGTAGTCATTACATGAGTGATCGCAGTATTTGCGATAACGAGAGATTCAGTTAGTAAGTTGCAATCACACGACATCCCCCCAACCAAGTCTTTTAAAGTTTCTAGAGGTTGAGACGATCTAGTTTTTTAATCAGTCGTCCACTTCTTGTCATTTTGACTTCGGGTTCCACAACTGGCATTTTACTGTACTTGTGGAGGTTTTCATGGGAGATTTTGGTGACGGAGAAGATTCTAACTGACTTTCAGCTGTTTTTTCTTTATCATACATTGCATCAGGCAGCCACGGAATTTTTTCTTTAAATGGTTGCTGATCGTAATTAAGAACGAGATGCCGACGATTTCGTCTGACGACATCTTTTCGAGGTGTTTCTATGATGTATGATCTTGGAGCACCTGCCTTCGATTTTATAATAGCCGGTGTTTTCATATCTTTTATCCACACTTTGTCGCCAACGTTCAGGGGCTTCAATTCATGAGCTGAATGTCGCTTATCAAAATTACGCTTGTCTTTCACTTTACCTCTTTCGTCGTTTTCGACGTCCTCTTTTAGGTTCGGCCACCTTGGCTTCAGTAGGGGAGGATAAATAGGAAGACGAGTTCTAAGCCTCCTACCTAGCCATGCATAGTTGGGCTGGACTACTTCCAGTTGGGCCCGGAGTGTCTCTATATGTCAGAAGTCCAAGATGGGGATCATCTGATTTTTGCATGATGCTTTTTATGGTCTGTACCATTCGTTCAGCTTCTCCATTAGAGTGTGGAAATCGGGGACTGCTTGTAACATGCTCAAATCCGTAGTCACGAGCAAATATTTCGAATTTCATGGAGCTCTATTGGGGCCCATTATCACTGACGACAACGTTGGGAATGCCGTGACGGGCAAATATAGTCTTCATTTGTTCAATGACTTCTGCTGATGTAGCACTGGTTAGCGAGCATATTTCAGGATATCTCGAGTAATAGTCAGTTACCAGAAGATATTTCCCTCCACATAGTTCAAATAAATCTGTGGCTACTCTTTCCCAGGGAAGTGTGGGTGGAGTGGAGGAAATTAACGGTTCACAATGGTTGATTTTAGTCTTTACGCACTGGGAGCAGGAGTTTACAATTTCTTTGATCTGGCAAGAAATTCCAGGCCACCAAACAGATTGTTTGGCGCGTTCTCGACACTTGTGAATGCCGAGGTGTCCATCATGAATTCTAGACATAATATCCTTTTGCAATGACTAATCTTGAGCCTCTTAACAAGAGACCATTAGTGGTGGTAAGTTCGTCCTTAAACTTCCAGTACGGACATGCATTTGATGGAAGATTTACGTAGTTTGGCCAACCGGTTTTGCAGTATTCCATGACCAGCGAGCAAGAGGCATCTTTCAGGAGTTCAACTTTAATCTCTTGAAGTCGTTCCTTTGAGGAGGGAATGGTCTTAATCACATATGAGACATAGGCTTCAATGTCTTGTTCAGTCAGCATATCTTTGCGATCAGACATTTCGTCTTCCGGACATATTGAGAGAGTATCAGCAGTAGCTATTTTATCTCCAGGAACATACACGATTTCATAATTAAATCGCATTAGTCTGATTCTGAATCTTTGGACCCGAGGAGGAATATCTTCAATGCTCATTTTTCCGAGTAGTGGTACTAGAGGTTTATGATCTGTTTCAAGCACGAATTTCAACCCAAGCAAATATTGTTGGAATCTTTCAGCAGCCCAAGTCGCTGCAAGAGCTTCTTTTTCAATTTGTGAGTAACGAGTTTCTGTTGGAGTAAGTGATCGGGAAGCATAGGCTAACAGCACGGATTTCACCTGTTGGCTGGTTCTGCATCAGAACAGCCCCTTATCCAAATGAAGAAGCATCTGCAGACAAGACAGTATGATACTTGGCATTGTACTTAGCTAGACAAATGTCAGAACAAAGTATGTCCTTTATTTCTTTTAAGACTGCATCATGTACCCTAATCCACTGAAACACAACATTTTTGTTTAAAAGAGCTCTCAGCGGTTCCGTTTTGGAAGAGAGATTTGGGAGAAATCTTGCTACATGATTCACCATACCAAGTATGCGTCTAACACCAGAGACATCATTTGGAGGAGAGAGATTTTTGATGGCACTGACTTTGGCAGGATCCGGTCTAATGCCGTCTTTGTCAATGACATGACCAAGAAATTTCACTTGAGGAACAGAGAATATACATTTTTCGGAATTAAGAGTGACACCAGATTTAGCTAGCTTTTCCAATACTAAAGTTAGCCTTTTGTCATGTTCTTCTTGGTTTTTACCAAATACAAGAGTATCATCTGTTTGATTGACGACACCTGGTAAGCCTTCCAAAATCTTAGTCATCCTCTGCTGAAAATGCTCTGGAGCAGAGGTGATTCCGAACGAAAGCTTCGTAAAGCAGTAGCGGCCAAAGGGAGTGATGAATGTGGCTATTTCCTGTGAATCCTTTGTTAAGGGAATCTGAAAGAACCCCTGAAGTTAGCCTGAAAGTTAGCCTGAAGAAACCTGAAAGTTAGCGTCAAGTTTGGAGAACACGCTTGCTTCACCGAGCAAACCGAGAGATTCTTCGACGGCTGGCATGACAGTTCTTTCACGAACCACAAATTTGTTTAACTTTGTGAAGTCAACGCAAATTCTGATATCACCATTAGTCTTCTCCACCTGAACGAGTCCTGCACACCACTTGGTAGGCTTGTCGATACTTCTGATTACGCCCATTTGTTCCATGCTATGCAATTCAGCTTTTACACGCCCACGCAGGGGAATAGGAACACGACTGGCAACGCTTACGCTATATGGAACGGCATCAGGTTCCAAAACAATTTTGTATTCTTCCTTCATTCTTCACAGACCAGTGAATAAGGAGGGGAATTTTTTTACAATTTGTTGATTCCTGTCGTTTTTCACCACAGAATTGACTATCTTAATGACGTTAAGTTCGGTGAGTGCCGAGTATCCTAGGAGAGGTTCGCACACATTTTCAACAACAAAGAGAGTTTGCTTTGAAGTATTATCCTTATACTTCAATATGGTTTCGAATTTACCACGCACTTTTAATCTCGAACCATCTGGTCCTTTAAGAATTTCATTAGCTTTCGACAGAGTCCTGGGAACGCCTGGTGTTTCGGGATGAACGACGGACACAGTCGCACCGGAGTCAACCTTAAATTTCACACAAGAGTCGTTAAATTCAATGTTTACATGCAGAGAGTTTTTTGACGGTGTACACTGAGGACGAATTTTCGTTATGCACTGAAGAAACGAAATTTTTCTTTGATAAGCACACCTTAACAAAATGGCCATGCTTATTACAGCCTCTACAAAAAGCATTTTTTGCCGGACATTGAGTTCGAGAATGTAAATTACCACCACAAAAATGACAATTTCCCTTACCTTTGGAGTTATGAGATATCTTTGGAGCGTTATGAGTAGTTGGTTTATACTTTACATTCAGGTCACGTTTCGGGTTTTGCTTTTTCAAAGAGTTGACTGCACTTTCAGAATGTCCATCCAGATGCAGGAGGTCTCGTTGTTGTTGTTGCACATTTCTTTTTGTCGTGCCTTTTCAATGGCTGTTTCCAGAGTTAATTTTGAATCTAACTGCAGAGTTTCTGAAAGTGATTTATCATTTAGTCCGACGACGAATCTATCTCGTATTAAACGAGTTTTAAGAGCTCCGAAATTGCAGTGTTCGGCCAGATTAAAAAGAGAAGTGGCAAATTGATCCACAGTTTCGCCGACTTGCTGTTTACGGAGATTGAATTTCGCTGACTCGTATACTTCATTGTGCCGGATAACAAAATGAGAATCGAACTTTGACTTTACAATATCATATTTGTCTTCGTCATCTGTTGATAGTTCAGAAGAGGCCAGTATTTTTCTAGCTTCGCGTCCCATAGTATAGAGAAGAGTTCGTACCTGTGTTATTTCAGGTTTTGCATTGAGTCCGGAAGCATATCGAAAGTCTTCGAATTCTTGTATCCATTCGGGCCAATCCGCTGAGTTTTGAAAATTAAATGGCGAAGGAACCTTTAAAGGTATTTGAGTAGAATCTACAGCCATAATAAAGCTGTTTGAGAGAAGATTCTAAATTCTAACACCAACAGAGCCTTTTTTCCCTAGTCCGTTTTTAAGTTACGTACGGAGAGTTCTAAAGCAGAAAATATTTAAGAAATTTTTATCAAAAACACTACCTGACACCATGTCGTGTTATGTAAAGTAGTTTAAAAGAGAACTACAAAACTATAGAACACTAATAGAACATTTACTTTACGACTCATACATGACCGGAGAATACATTTAGAACAAACTCAAAAACAAAGCATCGAACAGACAGTAGTAGTTGCAGTCATTACATGAGTGATCGCAGTATTTGCGATAACGAGAGATTCAGTTAGTAAGTTGTAATCACACGACAATAACCAGCTACAAATTCCCGAAATTGTTTGTTTTTAAGTTATGCTGATAAAAGGCATATACACAAGTAGACTGCTAAAATCTTGATTTTCTCATTTAGGTACCTCAAAACGCTTAATTATGGCAAAAAAAAAAACAGCGCTAAAATTTATAATACAAATTAGTACTTCGTTTATATCCTACCACAGAAGTTTCCCTCAGTTTGCTAAAATTTAGTAATGTACTTCCACTAATTACATTCAATAGAGAAGAATGTATTCATTCAATTTCGTGTGACCCTGTATATTTTCTATAGAATATATATACATCACACTGTGTATTTAAATTTAACTCAATATGAAAAACACATAACTTGAAATGAACTTTCAGCAATTTCTAAGTGATTGTCCTAATATGTTCAAATTTTTGCTTGACCCTGTAAATAAATGGTAAATAATTTTCGTACCATATCCTATACTAAGCGTGCTTTTATACATATAAAACGTATATGTTCATTTTATCTAGTACGGTCTGAAGGTGTTAAACTGTACCTAACAGACATTATACCCATGGGTGGAATATATTTAAAATACCTTGGATGCCCCTGTACATGAACCATTGGCTTGATCTCAACAAAAATTTCAATGTACCGTCAAAATATATGATACAGTTTTAGCATACCGAATTTGGACTTTCTGCTATTCTTTGTTCTTGGGTTATGCTTATACACAGATCAACCGCTAAAAACCTGATTTTTTGGATACAGCACATCTCAATAAGTGTAATTAGAGTAAGAACTCCCTTCAAAACTTTACCCCAAAATAATACTTTCTCCATCATTATTTTTATTAGAAAAAATAATAATAGATTTAAAAAACTAAAACGTGGCAAACAATTAATAAATAATAAAGTGTGAACTTTGTCGTTAAAAATATGAACTACTTAATTTTAAAAAACTAATTTATTGAATCTAATTTAGGCATTCTAAAGACTCCGTGTTAAGAAATAAATAAAATCTTGTCAAAAATTATACAGTAAAGGGATATTTACATTTAAACATTGATAACAAATTTTAATGCAAATGTTTAGAAGTAAATGAAATTAAGTATAAAACTTTTTAAGGCACTTAATAAAATTGTCTTCCATCCTATTTTAGTGGATTTAAATAACTGGCTTTGTCTGAGAATAAAATTGAATATTTTCAATAAATTAAATAACTACAAAAGCTGAATAAATCTGATAAATGTATTCTTCTCGGCGATTTTGCTTAAATCTCATTTTGGTTTGTAAAAGAAAAATACTGATAGTTTGACAGCTTTAATGAATAATTATTATTTGTAATTTATTTGATTGAATATGTTGAATTACATTACAAAGGTATAAGGATCCTTTTCTTTTTCTTTTTTTTTTTTTTTTACAAATTTCATGAAAATATAATGATTTATTTAATTTTTTTTTCATGTGGAAATTGCATTTTTTTTCTTTTGTAATCTATTCTTTATATAATTAAAAAATTTCAATAATTCTGTCTGTTTCTGTGTTTGTCTATTCGTACCTTAACTCCTGTAAATATTCATGGAAATCCTTGAAAACAATATAAGTGCTATTCAAGTTCACTATGGAATTTCCCATACTGTAAAGAGAGTAAATATCGCCACTCGTTTGTGTACAGGGACATCCCAAAAAGTTCTAAAGCATTGCATTCTATGAGAGGTTTTTCTATAAAATACATTTTAATAACTTTATTTTGCTCATGTCAGAATGAAATTACCCTTTATAATTCATATGCACAGAAAAAAAGGCTTCTGTAGAATATAATATGGTTGATATTAATATTTACAAGGCCAGGGGTATAATTAAAAATTGCTGCAATAGCATTTTAGTTTTTGTTAAGTGCTTTTAACACATTCTAGAAGCATTAAGGAGTGAATGTGATTTGAATCAGTCTATCTGTCTGTCTTTCTATAGGTCTATCCGCCTCTATCTTGCGAAATATTTTCAAAATTTCTTCAAAATTACACAGGTTATTAAAGTTCCCTATGGAATGTTCCGCATTTAAAATTCTATAAATAGTGCAACCTGGTTTCTATACAGGGACACATAAACGACTGCCTCAAAATATGCGTTCCATGAGGGGCACTTTTATATAAATCCTATTACAATACATTTGTATTACAATAATCATAATGAAATTGACATTTTTTTCTCACAGGCCAAAAAGCTATGTTTTCTACAGAAAATGGTATGATTAGCGTCAAAATTTACAAAGTAACACTATAATATCCATGTACAGTAGGGAAAAAAAAACGCAACACCCGCTGTAATTTCCTTATTAATTGACGCAGTAACATCTAATAGGCATAATTCAACAGGAAATTAAATGCACTTTCTGGAGATGTCTTTGAATTTCGAATTAGGGGTCATCTACATATTGAAATGAGCGCCAACTTTGATTTTTTTCAATAGCAGATTTTGATTTTTTTCAATATTTTGACTTCATATTCGAATTTCTGAGAGTTTGGCAGCGCGGAAAAGTATACTGTTTGTATACTTTATCTTTAGTATTTATAGAGTTATAATAAAAAATGTGTTAGGGGGTTATCTGTAAATGTAGAAAAATAAAATTAAGATCTTATAAGATATAGACAAAATGTTACTGTTTCACACCGGAAATCTTTCAGGAAAAAAATAAATATAAAAATTAATAAAAACTTACACTTTTTTCCGGTTTTTTAATTATCCTAAATTCAGTTTTTTAGATTTGTATATACTTCAGTACTTTTTTAGTAAATTTTAGGTTTATTTAAATACATTACACTTGCGATTGATCCAGACAGTACTCTTTGAAAAAAGTGCAATATATTTCAAATAAAAGTGTCTATGATGGCTGTACTGATTACCAATAAAGCTTAAATTTTGTTTCGTAGGTGTAACATAATATACGAAATGAAATAATATAGATAGATATATATACAAGAACGCATAAACTAAATCTTTTCGGATAAATTATTGTAAAGGTTCATGAAGTAAATTTTAAACAATTTTAATTGCACTTACCAGTTTTGGGTCAGTTGAACTCTTTGGAACTGTACGATTCGTTTTATAATTTCTATGAAAATATAATTTTTTAATTAACCCTTTTGCGACTGCTGACGTAGATTCACGTCATTTGAAAATCTGTAACTCTGTCAGTGGGCGTTTCTTTCGTAATATTTGTGTTACATATTTCTTAAGTGTGTACCCAGTGTTCATACTTTTGCAATAAATTATACTATGGATAGAAATATATTTATTAGAAAGAATATAATTATAATGTATATCCATTTGTAATAAAACTGTGAATACAGAAAATTTATTACTTACAGACTTTGAATAAACACCATAAAATGCAATAAACTCGCAACAATTGTTTCGGGTCGAAAAAACACACGACCCTTCATCAGGCGAATAAAGTAAGCACGAGTGCTGCAGTCAAAGCGGCAACGCACAAAAGCGTTTAAAGTGAAAAGAAGAGCTTTATAAAGTAGAAAGTAAATATAGCTACTGGTGTGAGTAGAATTATACAAGAAAACAAGAAAATAAATAAATGAGTGAGATTAAACATATAACAATCTAAGGATATCAAAATTAAACGAAAATCTAAGTTACGTGAGTAACTTCCAAGCATCAGAGAAGAAAGGAGTGGAAGAAATATCATTAACAAGATTTTTCGAATTTTTAAATATGTAAAATGCTTCATGAATATCCAAATGGGAGGAACAGACAGGAGATGAAATTATGTTAGTTTTGGAAAAATCAAAACGATGACATTGAGACCAGCAGTGGGAAGCAATAGAAGATTTGGTAATCTCTGCATTACGAACATTCCGACGGTGCTCATTTATTCTGTATTTCAAACGCCTCCTAGTTTGACCAATATAACCTAAGTTGCAGGACGAACACGGAATTAAATAAATTCCAGAACGGTTTTCGGTGGGAATGGGATCCTTAAGAGAAGATAATTTAATTTTATTGACGGGTTTGTAAATAACTTTGAAACCAAACGGTGAAAGAATTTTAGAGATTTTAAAAGAGAGTGAAGAATGAAAAGGTAAAACAACTGTGATGAGACTGTGATCGTTTAATTTGGGAGCAGAACGTTTAGGATTCTTAAATTTATATAGAGCTTTATCGATGATAGATGGGTTATAGCCACGAGAGAGAGCAAGAGATTTTAAATAATTAATTTCTTTTGAAAGATTAGACGAATCAGAACAAATGTGTAAGGCACGATAAACATAAGTGTAAAAAGCAGACATTTTTTGTTGAGGGGCGTGGTTAGAGAGAGCATGCGGCGGCAAAGAGACTGAGAATGGTTTTCTAAAAACAGTAGTTGAGAAACAGTCCTTTTCTTTATTCACAAGAACGTCAAGGAAAGGCAAAGAGCAATCCTTTTCAACCTCAAAAGTGAATTGAATGCATGGGTCAATCGAATTGACCAAAGAAAGTAAATTGGACAAATCGACATCAGGGGAGACAAGAACAAAAGTGTCATCCACATACCTAAACCAATGAGGAAATTTATATACACCGAAGAGTTTTTCTTCAAAATAGTGCATATAAATGTCGCAAAGTAAAGGAGAGAGAGGACTACCCATGGCCATACCATCATTTTGGGAATAATAAGCACCATTAAAAATGAAGGCAGTTTGCCTGATACACAAATGAACTAAATTTACAAGCTCCTCAATTTCAATAGAAGAATAATGGAATTCACGTAGTCTTCTCTCTAAACAAACCAGAGCGCCTTGAACCGGAACATTTGTAAAAAGTGATTTGACGTCTAAAGAAATCATAGTATAGTTAGACGGAGAGATGCATTTAATTTTGTCCACAAAATCATACGAGTTTTTTACAGTATGAAGATTAGTAGTAGTTAGATGAGAAAGAGAGTTTGAAAGAAATATTCTGAAATATTTTATTTTGAGATAATAACGTCCGTAGGCTGAACTTACTGTCACAAAGACAAAATCCTGCGGTCGCAAAATGTGTTAAAATATATTTATAAAAGTTAAAATAATTTGTTTTTTTTAATATATAAAGCTTAAATATATATATAAAATTTTAAAAACTAAAGTATCCTTAAAATAATAATCCTCCCCCCTACAAAATAAATAAATAAATAAATAAATAAGATAAAATAAAGCAATATATGTGGCAAATGATTAAGCCTTAAACTATGACGGTAGTTAAGAAACGATTTTACAAGTCTGTCTTGCATTCCAATTCCATTCGTTTTTTTTTTTTTTTAATTGACAATTTCACATTAAACCTATTTTTCTATTTAAAACAGTAAACCCTGCCTATATAATTAATTTTTTTCTTCTAGTGTTCGTTTAAAAGATTCAGAATTTATCACTAATTAATCGATGAAGTAAATACCACTTAAGCATATTTTTGTCAACATAAAATAAGGGGTTTAACACGAATACTCAATGTCACATTTACTTTTCTTTTCTGTATTGTTTTGTTTTGAAGAACGATGAAGGCGGGCTTGTCTTCTTTAGAAAACAGAAATTCTTGATGCTAACACTAATGTCTAAAAATCATCATTTTTGTTTAATTCCTTTGCGCTTGACGTTGTTTTTATATAATTTGACCCGTAAATAAAAAATAAAATGTATATATTTTTTATTTTCTTTGTTATTTTTTAAGATTTGATTCGTTATCTCATGCAAAACTTTATAAGAACGGCCCCCTAAACCACTTCAAAAGAAAGTTTTATTTATATCTCGAAAACTAATAACTGGAATGAGCTGCGAATTTGCACACCCACATTTTTTAGCATTAGGATTCATTTAATGTAAAAATTAATGTAGGTCATAATTCATCATTTTTATGAATATGAATTTATTAATATTTTTCAGAATTAAAAATATTTTTCAGAGTCAAAAGTAATGATGGATTACGTTTGGGTTTCTTCACTGTTATTGTAAAAATAAAATTATATCGATCAAGTTATTTTTTGTGAAGATATTAATAAAAGTTTGAAATATGAATTTAACATTAGCACCTTCAAACTTTGAACGCTTATAACTCTGTGAAAAAATAAGTAAAATATACAACCAATATACTTTTTCGCATTATCGTGATCCTAGGAATTCAAATATAAAATAAAAATGGGGCATTACCATTGAAAAAAATCAAAGTTGGTGCACGTTTTAATATGTAGACGGGCCCAATTCAAAATTTCAGTTCATTTTCTAAAACTACTCACATTTCCCCGTCGAATGATACCTATTACATTTTTCTACATCGATTAGCAACGAAGTTACGTTGAGTGCTGGGTTTTTTTTCCCCGACTGTACATTGAGGGATACAACTGAAAGTAGCGGGAATAGCATTTTCGTTTTTGTTAAGCGTTTTCGATACATTCCAACAATATTTAAGAATTATTTTGTATTCAGTTAGACTAGTTTTCAATCTTCCTGCAATTCCGCCTGTCTGTTGTATGATCACAAAAACAAAGTATATTGAAGTATTAAATACAAAAAATTAAATAAACATCATAAAATGCAAGAACTCGCAACAATTGTTTTCGGTCAAAAAAAAAACATGACCCTTCGTCAGGCAAACAATGTGGGCACGAGAATGCAAACAAAGATGCGTTAGCGCTTTGTTAACAAAAAAAGGTAAATTTATTGAAGTGAATTGGGAATAACCTGTTGGATCGAGTATTTTCCAATACAGTTAATTTCTCTTAATATGGTTATATTCTTACAGTAGAAATTCTTATGAGAAAATACATATGGTGGAGAACTTAGAAAATTCTAACTAATGCAACTAGTTTATTTCGTTTTTTCAATGCAATATCATCATTAATTTTCTCTACACAGCTTAAAAATATGTTTCAATCTATATAATTTTGAATTTTGAAATTTAAAGTGTCAAAAAGCATTGACATATTTTCTATTATCACAGTAATTGTCACAGTAAAGTGAAAATATTTCAGTATTGATTTCGGGGGAAGAACTGGGGCGGGAAGGGGGGCACAGAGACAAAATTTTTATCATTACATTCAATTGAAGATAAAAACACATCCATGAATAACTTATCCGTCATTTATGTTAAACGAGTTAACCACGTGACTTGTGTGTGTGTGTGTGTGCCTGTCTTGGATTTCCCGGAAACGGCTTTGATGATTTTGGTGACAGTTTGGGGTTAAAGTTTTTTTAGGGCGAAAAAACGATTATTTAATTTTTTTTTTTTTTTTAATTAGAGTAATGAAATAAAGGATATACCATTTTAATCGATTCGACCAATTCAAATGATCAAAATAAAATAAGAGCATGAATATCCCTTTTGGATTAACATGCAAAAGTTGTACCAACTGAGCTAACTTATTTGATGTCTGTGATTCCTTATTCTCACTTGTCCGTGTAGCAAAATGATAATAATAATAATAATAATAAATTGTTAAAAGTAAAATGTAAGTTTAGAAGTTTTTCCTGTTACATAAAGTATATTAATACATCATCAAACATTTCTTCTTTCAAGTCTTGTAAATGTATTGGCATCCATATCGCTTTATATGTATCATATAAAAACCAAATATGCCATAATATTTATCAGTATAACATCCAGGTAAATTTAATTTACTTTTATGAAATTGCGTAACTATTTTTTGTGAAGCAAAAATTCTACAAAACACTTTAATTATCGCATACCTAATTGACGTTTCTCCATTAAGTACCAAAATTATCTCATTAAAAAATCATACTTTATTTTGAAAACAATGAGCTTTAATGAGGTTCCAATATCTTCATCTCGCAGCTGCTGGGGAAATAACAAACTAATTAATAAATAAACGTCTCTACCTCTTATACATTAAAAGTTTATTTAGTATCATAGCTTGTATTATTATGTAGAAATTGAGAATCTCCTCTTTTAATTAATACTATTAATGGGGAACAGTAGCGCAGCTTTGTTCGACAAAGTTAGATTAATTTCATGCTATTTATTAGAATTAAAAGGAATATTTTCCAACATTCCTTTTGAAATGTTATCTGAAAGTATAATATTAATAGCTATTTGATATTTTAATATTTATTCTACACAATAAAGATTAAAATTTATTTACTTTTTACATATATTATTATAGGAATTCGTTAATTGAAGGTATTTGTGATTTCTCCTTATCTAGTCGAAATGGTTTTGATTTCAATACTTACATCTGTTTAATTATCTATTTATACTCTCTTTAACATTCCTTTAGTTTATGTTAAAAGTAAAGGTCAAGATGTTATGATTTCTTTCAAAATAATGATTGCAGTATTTTTAGTATATATATATATATATATATATATATATATATATATATATTACAGATGCACATAAAATGACATTTATGTTGGAAAAAGTAATTTTCTGATTCAGAATAATACATATCAAGCTATCACACACTAAAATAGAATGTGAAATAAGCTATAAAAAAATTATGAAAATATGTTTTTGTTAATAAAAATATTTTATTATTACCGTTTTAATGCATTTTAATTTAAGTTGGTACGTTGTTTATGTGTTTAGATCTAATTTAAAAATTAGATTTTCCTCCATTTCCTACCATCAGTTTAGCTGAAATTTTGCATACATGCTTAACTGCGACTACAATACCTGTTCAAGTAATAATACAAGGAGGTGGGGGCCTGAGGGTCTAGACTGCAAACTTAAATTCAAAATTTGTTTTCAAATTTTAACCAAATGCTATCATCCGATAACATGAAATTTTGCATATAGGTATATTATCCATATCCGTTGGATTAGAAATGTTGGTGCATTTTCCTATACACTGCTTAAAATAATGAAAGGATATTGTAAGTCTTATGTAAAATAACGGTATACGCGAGATTTTTTTGCAGAAAACAGAAGAAGAGAGTCATAAATGCAAATTTTTCTCCTCTTTACACTACAGAGTTTGTAAATTTTGAGTGTGACGTCAAAAACGAGGCTTTAGCGGCAGCGATTAAAATTTGGCTTTCAAATTAATGAAAATCAAAGAGGAAAAAAATAAATTCAAAAATTGGCGTACAGTCAATAGAAAGAAATTAAAACTTCTTCACACATCATAAATTTTAAAATCAGCACAACCGGTTTCGAAAGAACGTAGCCTTTTTTCATCAGGTGCAAACACGTGCAACTGCCTTGGAGGCAAAAGCAAGAAGTCTTGCTTTTGCCTCCAAGGCAATTGCACGTGTTTGCACCTGATGAAGAAAGGCTACGTCCTTTCGAAACCGGTTGTGCTGATTTTAAAATTTATGGTGTGTGAAGAAGTTTTAATTTCTTTCTACAGGAAAAAAATGACCGGTATTCAGTAAGTGCGTTGTTTAGATGAGTGCGATGTCTCAACAAAATCAGTTAACTGATTTAGAAGCTTGGAGAGATGTTGCTCGTTTAGAGGTGGGGAGAAGGCAAATATAAGCCGAAGTAGCAGAAACCATTGAAGTTTCACAAATTGTGATTTCCAGGATCTGGAACAGTTTCTTGGAGACTGGAAATGCAAGTCGAAGACCAGGGCAATGTCGTAGATTGCATAAACACCCAATGAAGATCGATATTTAATGCTAACGACTTGGAGACACCAAAATATGAATGCCACTCTTCATCGTCAACACCATTGCTTGGATACTGGCTCCACAGTTGCTACTGAAACTGTCAGAAACCAGCTGCAGGCTATAGCAATAGCTTTGAGGATATCCTCCCTAAATCGGAGACGGTCAGGGCTCCATTTCTAATGATGTGGACATCAGTGCTCCCATTAATGTAGATGCCAGCATAAACCATCAACCCCCGCCCCCAACTGCTAAATCTGACACTTCCATGAATGAACGCATGATTATTTCTACTGTCACGTTTCTTCCAAATGAAAATACGCCTATTATTAGGCTGAAAAAAAACAGGACTCATCAGAGAAAAGAATATTGTGCTATTAATTTCTCCTCCGGTACACATGCTCACCAGTACACATGCTCACCAGCTCTCCAGTACACATCACTCTCTGCGAGTGCGACGATGTTTTGATGTTAACGTAACAAATAATATTTGACGGCGAGCACACAGACCTACAGCATGGAGCCCGTTTTGGACAGTTTGAGTCGAAACTGTAGGGCCAGTAGCCAAGCGAAAGTATTGTTGAAGAAGATATTTCATATATTCATTCATATTTCGTTGTCTCCTAGCCGTTAACTTTAAATATCGGTTTTCATTGGGCGATGTTTCACGTCTACGACCTTGTCCTGGTCTTAGGCCTGCATTTTTAGTCTCCAAAAAACGGTCCCATATCCTATAATTCATACTTTGTGAAACTCCAATGGCTTCTGATACTTCGGCTTATGTTTGGCCTCCTTCTATAATCGAGCAACAACTCTCCAAGCATCTGAATCGGATAAATTATTTCGTTGAGATCGAAACTCATCGAAAGAACGCACCTACTGAATCTCAATCATTCTTTTCCGTTTTGTCTTTAATTAAGTGAAAGACCGAAATTCATTCGCTGCTGCTAAAGTATCATTTTTGATGCCAAACTCAAATTTTGCATATTCTGAAGTTTAAAAATGAGAAAAAAAATATTTTTGAATCTCTTCTTCCATTTCCTGCAAAAAAAGCTTTGCAGCTTTGCTTATACCATTATTTTATTTCAGACTTACAGTTAGCAGCAAAATTATTGAAGCACTAGCAATAATTCCTACTTTAAAGATGGACACCTAATAGTGTCTTGTTAAGTAAATATTTGTTGTATCATAATCTTAGTCGTATACTGTTTATAAAAAAGTAAGTTGATGATAAAAATTAGCGATCGAACTAAAAAGTATATGTATGTGAAAAGTGTGGATGTGTGCTTCAATAAATTTGCAGCCGACTGTATAATTGAAAATTTTATAATTATGAAATTTTAGGATTTTTTTCAATTTGAAAGTTTATATAACAGCTATAAGATTATAATAATAGGCACGATTCCATATTTAATATCAAATTGAAATAATCATTAGTTTAATGTATTGAAAAAATTGTGCAATGAAAACAACATTACAATTTTGACCTTCCCAAAAGTGGTCAGAGGGTTAATGAACAGGATATTGCACACGAAGCGCGAAAGTGTAATTGTTATTCTTGTAATAATGAACTTTGCGTGATATTGTATTCTCACTTACCTATAATTAATGACGTAACAATGTATGTTAAACGACACAGTTAGCTTGTTATAAAAATATTACATCTTCAGTAATAAAGCAGCTTATGAAAACAAATTCTATATAAAGATTACACACACAAATGGTTTAAATTTTAAAAAGGATTTTAACATTATTTACACTGTAATCGTAAATATCTTAAATTCAGTTAAAACAGTGTCTTATATAGATGGTCATTTTTCTAAGCGAAAAAAAAAAAAGGCTTAATTTTTAAGACATCTTTTTGCATCTGAAATTAAGACATTGCAAGTGTCTTAAAACGCCGCCATGTTTTAGGCTTAAAAATACCGCCATGTTAGGCTTAAAAACACTACCGTTTTTAAGCCTTTTTAAATAAATAAATATATATAAGGCGTGCGATTTTATTTTTCTGTTAAAAATATATTTTGGGATTGTTTACAGCATAAATAAAATATTTATATTAAAAAAAAAAAAATAATAATAATAATAATAATAATCCTAATACCGGGCGTTAGGAATCGAACTCACACTGACCATGGAAACCGAAACCTACAGCCAAGCATTGTCGGAGTCAAACATTTACCAATCACGCCACTATCGAATACAGCAAAATGTGTTTTTATGGCAAAATATACTCCAGTATTTGCCAAACAAATGACAGTGTTATGCTTTATTTCTAATTTTTTGTCATAAAACTATTGATATTATGTTATCTTAAAGTTTATAAATATTATTATCTTAAATTTCATATCTAGAGGTCTAGAAATTTTTAATAATGTATAACAAGTATGTGAAGATTGCAGCCCTCAATATTTGCATAACGATTTCTTTCTTTAAAGAGATATTTAAATAAAAACAAACTATAATCAAGAACACCAGATTTTTTTTTTTTTTTTTTTTTTTTTTTACGTTTAGATGTAGGTAAATAAGTGAAGGAAAAAAGTTTTTAAATAAATAATAATAAGAAGAAAGAAAGTAAAAAGTTATGCAGAAATTATTCGTAATTGTTCATTTATAAATTCGCTTTCTTCTCTACAAATTAGTTGCTACGTCCATCTTCATATTTTTTCTTTTAATATAAGAAAGCTTTAAAGACTTTTTTTTTTTTTTTTTTTTTTTTTTAACGAAATAAGCATTGTGTCTAAATAAGTTGTTTATGAATGATGTTAAAGATAATTGCATGAAAATATCATTCACATCACTAGAGTATTATTCCATGATAATTTAATTTCATAAAGTTACCATAGTTTAAGTAGCTTAACTGCTTATTATATAAAATGATAATATATTTATTGAATGTGGACAGAAGTAGGATAAGCATGTTTCCTTAAGGGCCCTCTTCACTCACCGCCGCTAGAAGCCGAAACTAATGTTATTCTATGGGAAATTTTTCTTTGCAAACAACTTATTAACTAATACATATTTTTAAATTCTGTTTTCACATTCTGAAAGTTCCCAGCTGTTAAATTGATGCACCTTTTCTAAAATATTATTTTTTTTATTTTTTATATTTTATTTTTAATCTGCAAAATACGAATTTTCAATATGTGAAATTTTTTCATTTTGCAATTTCGAAATAAAATATTAAAAATTAAAAAATTACATTTTTAAAAAAGGTCCGTCAATTTAACAGATGGGAATTTTCTGAATGTGAAAACAGAATTTAAAAATATGTATTAGTTAATAAGTTATATGTAAAGAAAATTTCCCCATTGAATAACATTGGCTCGAGCTTCCGGCGACGGTGAGTGAAGAGGGCCGTTAAAGTAGATTCCATTTGGAAAATTTTCTAACTAATGCAAGTCTCTAAATTTCTAAAGTGTCTGAAAATTCGCTTTTTACGTGTTTCAGACATTTTTGTGTCTCAATTGATATTTCAGACATATCTCCGTCTTAAATTAAGATATCGAGAACGTGTAAGCTACATTTTAAGACATTTACGAGTCTAAAATGCCGTTTCAGTTATTTTTATGTCTTACTTTAAGACAATTTATTTGCAGTGTACGGTATTCAACCATTGACATTTGTTACTATTCAAAATAAAATTGTTACTATTGAAGAACGCAAAACCAAAAATCATGTATTTGTTATATTATCTCACCCCTTCCAAATAAAGCATTCGCTGGTGAAAGTGAAAACCATCGTAGCTGCTATGTTCTCAATATCATAGACCATGAAAGTAATACCTGTAGGGGTTACAGCAGCAGAGCAACCATCATTTCAACGGAGGATCAAAATTGTGATGTCATGTCTCCTGTCCACTCGTAAAAGTTAATTCCAAATCATCACTAACTGCACAAAGTTTAGCTCTAGTGTGACTTTAAACTCACTCAATTTCAAGAGCAAAATCATAATGCATGGTGGCATGTTGCACTTGTTGGTTAAGCCAATGTCATATTGCTTACATTGGTAGGTTGTTTTTAAATATTACCCGCACAAATGCTTTAATTAGAAAAAAACTTCAGCATTATATTACAAAAGAAACTTGAGCTCTTTTGTTTCATTCATTAAGCATAAAAAATTTTGTTTCAGATTCTTTAAGCAATGAATCATGTCATTGAAACGTTTTCTCACCCTTCTGTAATAGGTATTATCACCATGCGTGAGAAACATTGCACTGTTAAAAATGTAGTGTTCAAAAAAGAGTAAATGGACATATTCAATTCAAAAAGATTAATTTCATTTTAAAAAAGAAATCATGCTTGTATCATTTATGAAATACACTATCCACCACTAAGTATTTGAACACTTTAGACGTTTTCTCAGATGTCTAGAAAAAATCTTTAACAATTATCTTGAAACTTTGGGAGTATAAATAATATGTTATACCTCATATATTTCAGCAAAAGTTTTGTCATGAAGAGAAAAAGGAGGCCAGATAAAAGTAAATCAAAATAATTTGGATCACCCTGTAAAAAGTAATGCTTGAAATGAATTTTGACTGCTGCATGTGATTATGAGGATTTTTCTTAATTATCTCATAAATTTTTATGTAGCTACCCCATATATGTATGAAGATATAACGACTTCTTTAAAAAATTGTAGAAAAATTTTTCACTTTTTTAATTAGAACATGTAGGGTATTGAATAAAGTTCAAAGCTGTTTTTAGGAAACTTGGCATACAACATAAGATTGCATACAGCAATCAGAATGCAAACATGTTAAATAAATTTTTTGCTAAATAAATTTTTAACTACACGTGCGCAAACTTTTAAAACATTTCATTTGCAAAATTTCATAGCCAAAAGTATTGCGTTACTTATATGAAAATCCCAAATAAATATCATGTAAATTCAAAAAGTTATGAGAGATAGAGTGAACAAATTTTCAGTTCCCTTCAAAATAAAAGCTAAATTATAAGAAGTTTTACTCACACCTTTGTTTTGATTCTTTGAATGCCCAATGGTAATATATTGTTTGCTGCATGATTGTGAATAAATATTGATGAAACCCCCTATCAGCTTCTTTTTTTTAGATGAAGTGAAATTTTATTGATTTTATCTCTCATAACTTTTTGAATTTACACGATATTTGTTTGGGGTTTTCATATAAGTAGCTCAGTACCTTTGGCTATTAAATTACGCAAATGAATTTTTTTAAAAGCTCACGCATGCGTAATTAAAAATTATTTAGTGAATGTGTTTATATTTTGTAAGATATTTACAGTCGGAAGCAAAATTATTCGAGCGCTAGCAATAATTCCTATGTACAAAAAGGACACTTAATGCTGTTTTGATACATAAGGGAGGCATACTATTGTAACAATTGCAGCTATCGTATATCACAAGTCGAATCGTACGCTCCGCAGCAAAAGTATCCGAGCACTAGCAATAATACCCGTCTTTAAAAAGTACACTTAATACTGCTTTGTTAAATAAATCCTTGTTGATTCGTGTTCTTAGTCTGTCTAAGAACACGATTGGACAAGGATTTAATTAAGAAAGCTGTATTAAGTGTACTTTTTTTAGACGGGGATTATTGCTAGTGCTCGGATACTTTTGCTGCAGAGTGTACGATCCGACTTGTTATCAACGATAGTTGCTATTGTTACAATAGTATGCCTCTCTAAAACCTTGTCGAATCCTGTTCTTAGACTAAGTAAGAATATTACTCTACAGGAATTTATTTAACAAAGTAGTATTGAGTGTACTTTTTTATATAGTAATTATTGCTAGCGCTCGAATAATTTTGCTGCCGACTGTATAATTTTTGCATTCTAATTGCAGCATGCTGCGTCTAATGTAGTACGCCAAGGTTCGTAGAAATGGCTTTGCACTGGGTCTAATACCCTACGTGATATAATTAAAAAAGTGGCAAGTTTTTTGCAGTTTTTGTAAAGAAATCGTTATATCTTCTAAAGTATATGTGGTAGCCTCACAAAAATTTATACAGATAATTAGAAGAATTCTCTTAATCCCATACTACAGCAAAAAGGGATTTCAAGCATTATTTTTTACAGGATGATCCAAACCATTTTCACAATTTTTTAAATTTTTACTGGTCCCCTTTACCTCTTCAGAACAAATTTTTTATTTAAATATATGAAGCTTTATATCCCCAAGATTTCAAAGTAATTAGTAAAGAAATTTTCTAGATATTTGACAAAACGTCTAAATTTGAAAGTGTCCAAATACTTATTGATAGATAGCGTAACATGTTTTCTCTCCCTCAAATTAATATATTTTCACTTCATAATTTATTATAAATATCCTGAACTGAATGAACTTCTTTAATAGAATTTCTACACATTTAACTAGAAACACTTCAAACACGAAATTCATTCCCTCAAATCTCCAGAACTATGCTTAGCAGCTGTTTCAGATTGGTTTTTGGGAGATTACATGAATGAGAATCTATATTTGTAATACTGGGATTCACGATGGTCGGTGCCAATTTTTGAGCATGTTAATTTATTCAATAATTATATGGGATTTTTCAATTTGAGTAAATTTGCTTCAGAGCTTTTTTTTAGTACGTACAGTCGGTAACAAAAGTCTCCGAACACTAGCAAAAATTCCTATGTAAAAAAGTACACGTAATACTGTTTTTTTTAAATAAATCCTTATCGAATCACGTTCTTAGACTGACTAAGAAGGAGATTCGACAAGGATTTATTTAACAAAACCGTATAAAGTGTACTTTTTTTATATAGGTATTTTGGCTAGTGTTCGGACACTTTTGTTACTGACTGTAACGACTCAAATTTGGAACAATTTCACTCATTTTTGATTTTTTTTTTTAATGTACGATTAGAAAATTATACTACTATTTTACTTTAATTAATAATATTGTTCAATAATATCAGTTATATTTAAGTACTATTTATTCAAAAATTTTAAAAAATAAAAAACATTTGAGCAATAAATTAGCAATTGAAACTAGTGCAAAAAAAATGTCTTGACGAAGTGCAAAAAGACGCCATTATTTGAGATTTTTTAAATAATAAAGCTTATGACTGCCATATTTTCTCACCAATGTATAATGATCAAGCTTATTAATAAAAGCGAAATGCCGTCTGTCTTTCAGCTGCTTACAGAAAAACCTACCGCATTAACAGACATCGTATTTGACACACAGATAGTTTCTAACGTCTCCGTGTACACCTCAAATTCTGATTTTCAAATTTTCAATAAGGAATAAAGTTATTAATAAAAACGTATTAACGTATTAACTCTATTAAATTTCTCGGCATTTTTCTATGCGTTGTAATTTTAGCCTGTTGCCAATAAAATAAAATGCTCACTTCTTTTTTTTTTTTTTAATAACAAAAAAGAAACATTTCTCGACACGTGAAAAATAATTATAAATAAATAAATAAATAATAATTAAAAAAAAAAAAAAAAATGGAAAATCAAACTTGTAAAATTTTCTGATAAAACTAACGTTATAACTTTTTTAACGTTTTATTTACTTTTATTTAAAATAATAATTTCATCTATATATTAATAGGCAAGCATAAAATTTGTAGTCCCTTTTTAACATATTAATTATGGGAGTAGAGGGTTGAAAATGGTATCATTCGAAAGGTATGGTTAGCCGGAAGGTGCGAATACAAATATTATTTTCTTACGATGTCAAGAGGGTATTTTAAAATACATTTATTTTTTATGCATTTTCCCCCATTTTCCCCTTTTATACACGTATTCCTTTACATTAAAAAATACCTAAAAGTAGAAAGTTGTTAAATCTGCCAATTTCATAAAGCTCAAATAAAACCATAGACATAGTAATTTGTATAATGTAGCATCACTATACGCAAGCGAAGTGATGGCGTCACTGTCTGTCCATGGAGCCAGGAAAAAGATTTTCTATGTTAATGGTCCATTGGATTTTTTGAAAAAAATTATTAAAAAATAACGGAAATTATCTGCCGATTTTAATTCCGATATTTGGGTATAGTTATATATATGTTACTGTCTACATGTGTTTGATTGAGTTATTTTTTCTGTAAAATTGATAAAATTTTTATTTAAAATCACAAAACTCCAGAAAAAAATGGCAAACTTCCAGTTTCGAATGTAAACATAAACATTTCATTTCAAAGGGTGATATTTAAACAATATACTAAATAAAAGGAAAATGGATTTGTTACTAACTGCTGCATGTATAAGAAGACGATACGGAAAAAATTCCGATTTCCGTTTTTTGCTGAATTTACATGTTTTGAGCTTTCTTTACGTTTCAATTAACTGAAATTGGCTACTTATTTTTTAAAAAAGTGTCTTTATTGCTAGCTTTTGTGGGTAGAAGAAGCAAGTAGAAGATACATAAAAACTTTTGATTTCCGGTTTTCGATGAATTTACACGTTTTGAGATTTCCTTGCATTTAAATTAAGTGAAATTGAATACTTATTTTTATTTTTTAAAAAGTGAATTTATTATTCTTTCCTCTGCATATATAAGTAGAAAATATAAGATTCAGAAAAGTTTTAGATTTTCGGTTTTCGATAAAGTTACACGTTTTGAAATTTCCCGAACTCAATTCGACCATTTTTGAAAAATATCTTTTTTTTTTTTTTTTTTTTTTTGTTCAAACATTGTACTTTATGAACCAATCGAATTAATTTAACAGAATTTGATACTTGGTTGGGCCTTGGTTTGACATGGTACCTATTAGCTTCTGGGCTGTATCACACAACAAAGGGCGTTTTCACGTTGCGATTTTCTCTCATTTCAGGAAAGGCTAACATCTACAGACAGAAATAGTTATATTAAGTAAAACTCTGCTGATTCAGTTAGAGTGAATATCGGCAAACAATTGCCGCAGCTGTGTTGCAATTGCATTCCTTTTAGGACAAGGCAATAACTTTGCTTTGCCTCGCTTTGCAAAAAAAAATGGTCGAGTTTCGACCACTGGGCGATACTTATTTAATCAAATAGCCTTGTATCTTTTTTTTTCTCTTGATTTTATAGTTTACAAAGTAATGTGTCTTTAGTATAAAGTCCCAATGGCGACTTTTAACATTTATTGTCATTTTGACAATGAATAAAAATAGCTATTTCACTTAAATACGTAAAGAAAGACCTTGGCAAGAAACGTCCGAGCTTTTATATAAGTTCGCCAACAGGGCCCTATTGAATAACTGTTCTCTAATGAGAGTGCATTTTTAGTTTATTTTAATAGCTTATTAATAAAACCGAAATAGCATCAGTTTTTCCCTCTGTCAGCTGTCTCCACAAAAATCTACCACACTTGCAGATGTGAAATTTTGTTTACACATAGTCTGGAATGTCTTCATGTGCACGAAGTCAATTTTCAACTTTTTGAATTGAAAAAAAAAAATCTGGAGTGACTCCACTCGACTTTCCGAACATTGAGTAACTAACAGTTTTGTAGATAAAATAAAGAAAGAGGAATTGCTAAACAAACAAAAGAGAGAAAACCATAATAGAGTGTTTTTTTCTCCATATATCACACGAGGTTTTATTTAACGCTACTGAACTTTGAGCCCTTAGATCATAATGATAAAGAATTTTTCGTTCCTGTAAAAATCTATAGATGCTAGATTCACCAAAATGCTTATAGTTAGTGCAACAGTGATTTATAATATTCATACAAATTTTCAGCTCAATTGAATAAGGCGTTTAGATGCTATCGCACTTTTAAAAATTTGGTCTCATAGGCCATAATGATAAAGAATTTTTCTTTGTGTCCCTGTAAAAAAACTGTAGTGCTAGATTCACCAAAATCTATACAGTTGGTGCAAATGCGACCTATAACATGTGTACAATTTTTTTGCTCAGATTAATGAGGCGTTTAGACGCTATCACACTTTTAAAAATTTGGCCCCATTGGCCTTAATGATAAAGAATTTTTCTTTGTGTCCCTGTAAAAAAACTATAAGTGCTAGATTCTCCAAAATCTATACAGATTGAGTATCTGTGACCTATAATATGGGTATAAAATTTTTGCTCAATTGAATAAGGCGTTTAGATGCTATCGCACTTTTAAGATTTTGGTCCCATAGGCCATAATGATAAAGAATTTTTCTTTGTGTCCCTGTAAAAAAACTATAAGTGCTAGATTCCCCAAAATCTATAGGGTTCGTACTATGGTGACTTACAATATACGTACCAACTTTCAGGTTAATCGAACAAAGCCTTTAGACGCTAGCGTGTTCACAAACATACACACATACACACATACACACATACACACACACATACATACATCATCGTAAAAATAGTGAAAACGGACTCAGGGGACCTCAAAACGTATAGAAACATCAAAATCTCGAATTCGGATTTTTGACATGATTACAATACTTTCCTCACTATAGTGTTCGGAAAGTAATATATTATTTAAAATGTGATTAACTATCGAGATTTTTTGCGAAATTTTTCACCAAAAAGCATTCCCTTTCGCACTCGGAGGGGTAAAAACCGAAGATTCTGCTGTTTCTTCATTCAATGCGCTAAAAGCGCTCTAAAATGCCCTTTATTAAATTTCAGTCATGCCTTTACTAATAGATTATTATTATTTTTTTTTTTTTTCATTTTGACACCAAATTAAATTTTATAGCATATTATAGTATTATATTTGGAATGGAATTGCTATTATTATGATCGAACAGGTAAATCAATTAAAATATAAGAAATTACTTGATAGTAGCAAATACTATGTATAGTCTGTATAATGTTGTTTAATGTAATCGGGATTTAAATATGAAAAATACATTTCGGGTTTTTTTTTTTTTTTTTATCCGTTTAAAAACAATATTTCAATAAACACCCAAACTGATCTTCTAGGGTGAGGTGTTGGTCGTTTCAGTCAATAGTGACAAGCACTCGAAACATTGCGCGTGGAAAATATGTTGCTGAAGGCAACGGGGACCCGAATCACATTTTTGAGCGATTTCAATGGATTTTTTTTTTTTTAATAAAGTAAAAATTATGATTCTTTTTTTTTCTTTTTCTTCTTCTTCTTCTTTTTTTTTTTTTTTTTTTTTTTTTTTTTGTGTGTGTGTGTGGGTGTGTGTTATTCATTTAAATGTAGAAAGCCTGCTAGTTTAGAATATATGCAAACAAGCATAAGTAGCCTAATAGGCTATTATTTTAATGTTCCTTATGAGTTAATTAATAACATTTCTTATTTGTTAATTATTTTTCTTAATTTTTTCACTTATATACAAAGATTACTTACAAAATTATTTTTCAGCAATAAAACAAAAATAATAGGCAGTAAAAGAGCAACTAAAATTTGAGATAAAATTGTTACATTGTAATTCATTTTAAAAAGAAATGAAATATAAACTTAGTAAATGAAGCTTTCCATTTTAGTTTTTTCAAATACATTTCAGTACTACTTATTGACATTTATAAAAAAAAAGTGTCAGCTTAAACGCATAGCATGCTTTTATAAAAACGGCATCAAAAACGATTTTTTTTTTTTTTTTTTTTCAAGCAATGCGGTGCTTTTTGTAGAAAGAAACTTAATGTCTTAAAAAGACTTTTTTAGAAAGAGAAGATACTTCACTGAAGTGTTGTGATGATGATCGCAAAATCATTTCACTGCTTAAGAAGAAAAAAATTACTGCAAAGCATATTTCTGTATCTCAGAAAAAACTAATCTTTAGATGTTGTGTTCGCGTACATTTTTTAAAGAACAGTTTTTTTTCTGCAAATAATTTTACGTTTGGAATGACTTTTCACTTTTAAAAAAGTAATAAAAATATATTCATAAAAAAGAAGTCATTTTGAGCACTACAAGTTTTAGCTTATTCTTACTTTCTCTCAAACCAAAAATCGATTTTGATATAGCATATTATTGGTTCTCATATTTTTGGTTCTTCTTACTTTCCATTATAAAAGGAACATTGTATTGTAATCATGAAAAAATTCAAAAAGGAGAGTTTTTGTATTTATACGATCTAAAGTCTCCTGAATTAAATTTTCTATCTTTACAGGAATATACATATGAATGTGTGTATGTGTGTGAATGTAGACGATAGTGTCTGAACGCTTTTTTCTTCTGAGCTATAGTTAGCAGGTTTGTTATACGCTATCGTCACACGATCTGTATAGATTATGATGTGTACGAACTTTTTTTTTTTTTTTTTTTAGGGACACAAAGGAAATTTTTTTATGATAATGGCCTATGGACTCAAATTACTTAAAGTGCGACAGTGTCTAAATTCTTAATTCAATTGAGCTTAAAGTTGGTTTATTTTAGGTCACCGTCACACGAGCTGTCTATACTTTCATGAATGTACATCTTATTTATTTATTTATTTTTGAAACAAAGTAAAATTTTTTATCACTATGGCCAATAGACTCAAATTATTTAAAGTGTGACGGCGTCTAAACGTCTTATTCGATTAAGTTGAATGTGGTAGATATTTTATAGGTCCCTGTGGCACGAACTGTTTTTGGTGAGTATATAACTTGTAGTTTTTCCAAGTGAACAAAGAATATTTTTCTCTATATGGCTTCTGAACTGAAATTTACGATAAAATCTAAATACTTCATCTGATAAGCTAAAATTTCATAGTCATATTATAAGTTCCCATTGCAGGATTTGTATAGATTTTTATATAGGTAGAATGTATTATTCTCTTGCAGTAACACTTAAAAAATTCCTGATAATTACGAATTACATATTCAAACTATTTAAAGTGTGGTAGTATCTAAACTCTAGATTCAATTAAAATAAAACTTGGAAAAGGATGTTGTCTAGGTCATTTTACTGTCGATACTTTTACTGTAATTACACATCGTCACATTGTCTACCTTTATATCCCATTAATTTTTCAGTTTTAATTCATTCAGAATAATCAAAAACGTTTTACACATATCAAGGACTGAATACTTTAATCTAAATATATACAAAAGGAATAATTTCAAATTTATTATTTTTTAAGAAGAAGCGATCATTTGCTTGAGCTATATATATTTTTTTTATTAGAAAATTTTTGATTTTTAATTAGGCTTCGAATAAACAGCATTAATTTTATTATTAGCTTACTTCAAAATTTTTTCTAAAAGTTTTCTCCTGATAATCAACTTGTTTGGTTGTTTTATAATCCAATTACCATAAAACTGTAATATAAAACAGATCAGATATGTTGATAGTCGTATAGTGGTATTAGGTAAACTTTATTGCCAATACAAAAAAATACTTTAAAATTTATCGAATTTAGTCCCATTCCTTTTCTTATAAATACTAAAGTTTATTGTGTTAAAATACTGTAATTGCTATACAAAAATTTAGAAATGCTACATAAAACATAGTTTATAATATACATATAGTTTACATTAAACATAGACATGTATAGTAGTTAATATCTTTTATATTTTTTAACAATAACTTAATAATAAATTAATAATAATAATCTTGATTTTTGTAAATGTGTAAGGTCTCAGCCCCGGCATTTTCACTAGACCTCATCTTAAACTTATACTTAAATTAGTAGGTAACTAAATGTGACTCTTTAGATTAAAATAAATAAAAGTTTATTTCTACTTGAAATACGGACAGTTTCGATGTAAGAGAGAATCTCAACGATCAAATTAAATAAATGAATTTGAATACTATAAAATTAAATCTCACCACTTGTGGTTGGAGTAACCTGACGAAGTTGCTCAGAATTTTAACTCTCAAGAAACACCTTGGACTCTACGCCCCGTCAATAAAGAGACAAACTCTACCTATAAACTACTGGGCCGCGATAGCCCAGTCGGTAGAGCGCCGGCCTCGTAATGGGAAGATTGCGGTTTCGGGACTCGAGCCAGCCAAATACCGTCGTGTACACTAATGGTGGCTGGTGCACGTAAAATCTGTCGTGGCCGCAATGTCCTCCGTGTTCCCATCAAATATTATACTTCTGGGGGTCACCGAAGCGGGAGAGCCATCCCTTCCATGGAGGATCAAAATTGCGATGGCATGTCTCCGGACCACCTCTAGGGGTGTGTCCCAGACCGTCGCCAATTGCCCATCTGCGCAGCACTGGTGCGACGTAAAACCCAACCAACCAACCAACCTATAAACTACTTATTGCACTCAAATTATAACGCTTCGAAGGTCATTAAATCCGCTCTTGAATGACACTCGCCAAACTAATTACACCACCAGCTCAACATTGCCCATCTGCGCAGCACTAGTGCGACGTAAAACCCAACCAACCAACCAACCTATAAACTACTTATTACACTCAAATTATAACGCTTCGAAGGTCATTAAATCCGCTCTTGAATAACACTCGCCAAACTAATTACACCACCAGCTCAACATTGCCCATCTGCGCAGCACTAGTGCGACGTAAAACCCAACCATCCATCCAACCATCCATCCACCAGCTCAACATTCTATTCCCATCCTCCTCTATTTAAACACCTTGAAAACAGCAAACCTTCATAACTTCAATTCACTACCTCCACTAACTAATCGTATTCATCCATCCTACTCAACCTGCGTAATTTTACTTTCTTTTTTTTTTACTCCACGCCGATCTAAGATCATCTCAACTTCAATCTATTGCGTCATCAGTTGTGCTGGGTCCAGCTCGCGTTTCCCATCTCCGATTGACATTTTACTTTCACAGCTGGCTACATCCTTTTATCTCGACTCGACGTAACAATCTTACTTTCCATACCACTTACCTGCGGCGACATCCTTTTGACTCAACCTATTTTACCTAACAAATGGAATTAACAAAATATACAGTAATGCATCAATGACATTGTTGTTTTTAATATTTGATAATTGCACTGTTTGGGACAACTATTAACGAGTATAAATAGGAGTTTTTTTTATATCCCTGCAAAGAACAATGAATCGTATGCCTACTATTCCTAAGTGGGAACAAATAATTATGATATCTGAATATACAGCCGGTAACAAAAGTGTCGGAACACTAGCAAAAATTCCTATGTAAAAAAGGTACACTTCATACGGTTATGTTAAATAAATCCTTATCGAATTATGTTCTTAGACTGACTAAGAAGAGGACTCGACAAGGATTTATTTAACAAAACCGTATATGAAGTGTACTTTTTTATTACATAGAAATTTTTGCTAGTGTTCAGACACTTTTGTTACCGACTGTATGTGCTTTCGATGCTTGAAAATTTATTAAGAACGCATAAATGCACAACTAGGAAAACAAATCGCTCTTTAACAAGTTCAGCAAATTTTAACGAACATCAAAAATATGTAAGCACAATATATTGTATGAGTTTATTTTTTAAATACAGTAAAATTTAGAAAAAAATGCAAATAATATTTAATCTATTTATATATAGGCGATTAGTGCATTTTGGGACAGAGAAACATTCCGTTTTATAGCATTGATTAAATGTAGAAGGGACTACCATAAAAATTAAGTTTTTCTAACAAAGTAATAATCCAGAAAATATTAGCATTAATTAACAATGACTTAAACATAACGGTTGTATTGCACAGACCTGTCCAACCCAAAACAGTTGGTTTGTGACACTGGAAATCTATTTTATTCGGGTGGGACGCACTGTTTGCATACATGTGTATGTGTGTATATATATATATATATATTTGTGCGTGTAGGAATCATGTATGTATGTACTCTTTTCTGGGGAGTGCAAGATGCGTTTTGGATTAAACACATTATCTTATATTAATTAATATTATTTTCATTCATAAATTAAGAAAAGAATCGTAAAAATAAATATATATATATAACTATGCATTAATAACTATAATAAAAAGAATTAATAATGGATCTAATAAAATTTCATTACGAAAGTGTATTTCTTCAGCTACCATAATCGATGAAAGGTACTTTCACTTCGAAAAGTGCGCAGACTGGAAAACCCTGGTATTACATAAATATCTACTTTATTTGTCTTTCATATTTTACTTCTAAATTAACTGGAATTTTACAACGGTATCATTAGATAATTTACTTAAATTTAACTGGAATATATTGTCCGAATTAGGTAGAAATGCATTTCTGTTTGAGAATGGTAAAAGATTTATTTACTTATTTTATCAAAATATCTTATCTATGTTTATTAAAGTGCGAGCATTTTATAAAGGTAAGCGGTGTGTAGGTATGTTTCAATATTAAGGCTGATTAGCTATATAGGTTGATCAGTGTCTACAGTGGGGGCCTTTCTAACTACGAATTTAAAACAAAGCCACAATAAACTCAGAACCGTTACTCTGACTCCCATGTACCAGCTTCAAGAAGAGAATCTCATTGAGATATATTGTATTTGAAAGAAGATAAAACATGCGTAAATGATTACTTAACTCTGAAAAAATTACTTAATTGCGATTTCTAAAATAAAATTTTCAACTACATTATAGAACAGATGCTTTTTTAATTATTATCAAAAAAAGAATAAGAAAGAATTTAGAACAAACATTTATTTGGATACCTCCTTTCAATAAAGCCTTAAAAATAACTCATGCTTAAAGAATAGTTGCTGATGCACTTTGTTTAAAAAGAAAAAAAGTTTATGATTCATATTAAAATCATGTTACTCGTAGGATTTATACTTTGACACTTATGACGTCTTGTAACAAAAATGAATAATTAATTCTTCAAAAATTACTTTGAAGTATCAGATTTTACTTTAACCTTTTATACGCTACATAGATAAAATATTTGGTTAAAATTAATTAAGATTATTCAGAAAAACTGAACGTGTCATATTATATTATGTTTATTTTGTTTTTATTTTCATGTAATTAATTGCCGTACATAAAGGTCACATAAAGATCAAACTGTGAAATTGAAAACACACTATCTCTAAATTTGCATCGAAAATGTTCGAAAAAAATATTGTTTCTCCCTTTTGTTCCGCAAAGAGGGGTGAACGTTACTTGTTTTGAAGAGGAGAGCAATTCAGATTAAATTGCAAATTCAAAAAGATTCTAATTTTTACTTTCTTCTATATGTAATATAGAGAAAGTATTGGATTCGCGAAATTTTTCGACCTCCGTTTTTTGACGGATCTACACGCTTTGGGATGTCCTGAACACGAATTGATAGTTTTTAAAAAATGTCTGTCTGTCTCTCTATCTGTCTGTGTGTGTGTCTCTGTGTCTGAACTAATGAATGAAATTCAACCAAACTTGGTCTGAACTAATGTCTGAACTAATGAATGAAATTCAACCAAACTTGGCATATAGTTGGATCCTGGCGGGGCATTGTGCTGATTAGATCTGGGGATCAATCGCTCAGCAGGTGGCGCTGTGATCGCATTTTATGTAAACTTTTAACATGGCAGTATAGGACAAAATTTCGTATTTTTCACCGTATCTCACGAACCAATGAATGAAATTAAACCAAACTTGGTATATAGTTGGACCCTGACATGGAATGGTGCTTATTAGAATTTGGGGTCAACCGCCCAGCAGATGGCGCTGTGATCGCATTTTATGTAAACTTTTAACATGGCAGTATAGGACAAAATTTCGTATAAATGTACATAATGAGCGTTATTTTAAACGTGTGATTGTAAAATTAATATGAATTATTGATAATAGTAGTAGTTAACTAAGAAAAAAAATTTTGTGCATGTGGGGGCACCGGTTCCCCCCCCCCCCCCCGGAGAAGTAAATTTTGAAGATGGGTATCTTTCGTAGTTAACTACGAAAACAATTTTGTTTATGCAGTCAGTTCCCCCCCAACTGGGGGGGGGGGGGCAAAGTTTCAAGATGGGTATCTTTCGAAATGTCTCGTCAATACCTTTAAAACGAATGGTTCAACCATAAATCTGTGATAATTTAAAACAAAGTTATCGGTTTTTTTTTTTTTTTTACTTTTAACAACAATTTTTTTTTTTTTTTTTTTTTAATATTGTTACTGATTGAATATGTATTACTTTTAACAAAAAAAAAAAAAAAAAAAAAAACTTAGAAAAAAAACTTAGAAAAAAAATCGTAATTTTTTTTTTTAATATTGTTACTGATTGAATATGTATTTAGGAAAATATAGAAGAAAGTCTTGTGGTGACCACAACATACTAGTTATTTTTTATCAAAATCAATCAATTAGTTTTTAGGAAAACCAAGTTTCTGCCGTAGTTGACAACGGGCTGTTTTTTAGGTTTTACAGTGTACGCCAGTTTTTCTAAGATATGTCAGCTAGGTTTTTCATCTTACAAAAACCTTTAATACATTTAGTTTTTAGCAAAATCGTTTGATCTGTTTCCGAGAAAACCAAGTTTCTATTGCAGTTTGCCCGGTAGGAGTGAAATTTAACCTAGAACATTAACTTACCTGCAGATAAATATAATTCAGAACGTATTATCAAATCAAAGAAGAAAAAGCATTCAATATTTATAAAAATCGTTCGAGCAGTTTCTAAGAAAACCATGTTTCTGCCATATTTTGATAAGATTGAGTGAGAATTAAAACAGCAGTGAAAGCTAATTTTCCTAAAGATGAGGATAAGTCAGATGGGTTTCTCATTTCAGGAAGAAAAAAAAACACTTTTTTTTTAAATCAAAATCGTTCGAGTCATTTCCGAGAAAACTAAATTTCTGACATATTTGAAATCGATAGAGAAGTTTAAAGTGAATGCTATCTTTCATAAAGAAGATGATAAAACAGATGTATTTGTCATCTCAAAAGAAAAAGTAAATTTAACCCAAAATTGTTTATTAAAATTTTAGAATCGTTTTCCAAGAAACAAAATGTCTTCCATATTTTGCAAGGGGTGAAGTGAGAGGTTAACAATGTTCGCCAAATTTCCTAAAGGTGACAATATGTCAGATATGTTTGCTTTTTCTAAAACCCTTTAACTCTCAGTTTTTATTAAAATCGTTGTATCTATTTCCAAATAAACCTAATTTCTACCATATTTTGCAACCGACTGATATTGGGAGCGAGAATTTTCCTGATGAACAGAATAAGTCCAATAAATTTTTTACCCCCAAAGAAATCCTTAACCACGAACTTTCATGAAAAGATTTATATCAGTTTACGAAAAGAAAACCCAATATCCGCCATATTTTTGTAACCCAAGCAAAACTACTTCGCATAGGTGGACTCTGTTCAGTTCCCCATCATATTTATGTTCGCATAAATTTCTAGTGCGAGACATATTATAATCACGTTAAAATAAATGAATCTGACCAAAGCTTCATACAGTTACAGAATGAAATCCCCGCCTAATAGGCTATCTACCGTTCACTTCGATATATTTATCTTATTCTAATCTATTAATTTATTTTATCAGGGTCAATTCTGTTGTTTAGTTTTCATGCTACTGTTTCCAATGCAATAATCTTCAAAATTCATATTTATATGAAAAATTTACAATTTCGCTATGTTGATAAAATCGTAAATTACTAATAATTTACGAAATTTTCCTATTAGAATATTTTTATTCAATCATGTTCAAACAAATATCATAAATGTAATTTTAAAGTTGTCTAATGTATTTATGATCCTCAAAATGGAAGTTTATGCTCAATTTTGCCTTATTCTGACATGTTAAGTAAATCGTATATTCCAAATAACTTACGAATTTTTTAAATTGGAAAAATCATAGTCTATGATATTCATGCCAGTATCCTAAATAATATTTCGAAAGCGGTTTGACATCTTTGCGATGAAAATATCTCTCAAGATTGACATTTATGTGAAATTTTGCTCTATTCTGCCATGTTAAGAAATTCGTAAATTTCCAATAAGTTACGAAATTTTTATATTGGAAAATTCATAGCCATTAATATTCATGCCAGTGTTCTAAATAGTATTTCAAAAGTAGTCTGACATCTTTACGATGAAAATATCTCTAAAAATTGACGTTTATGTGAAATTTTTCCCTATTCTGCCATGTTAAGAAATTCGTAAATTTCCAATAACTTACGAAATTTTCAAACTAGCATATTTATAGTTACTGATGTTCATTCCGGCATCAAAACCGATATTTTAAAACTGGTTTGACATTTTTACAGTAAAAAGTTTCCATTTAATGCACGTTTAAGTGAATTTTTGTCCTATTCTCCCATGTTAAGAAAATCGTAAATTTCTAATAACTTACGAAGTTTTTAAATTCGAATGTTGCAAATGAATAGGGTTCTTGCCAGTGTCGAAAGTAATATTTTAAAACTGATCTGACCTCTCTGCGACAATTTGTTCTTGAGATATCGTGTACACAGACTAACAAACTAGCGGACTAACACACTAACACACTAACAGACTAACAGACACCCTACAGACAGACACCATAGAAATTTTGTCATTTTCGGATTCCTCACACCTGAAAACGTGTAAAAAAGTAAAAAAAAACGAGGTCGAAAATTTTCACGATTACCTAAGTTCCCCATACCTATAGTATGATGGGGAACTAATAAAAATTAACAGTGATCCAGATATTGATACAAAAGATGTTGATTAACAGTGAAAGGGAATTTTTCAGAAGATGTGGATAAATCTAATATTTTTTCATCCAAAACCTTTAACCCCAAACTTTCATCAAAATCTGTTAATTAATCTTTAAACTATATCTGTTTCGGAGTAATCCCATACAACCATATTTTCCAATCGTGTATAAGCGAATACACAATATATGTGTGTGAACGTAGACACATGATAATTCTTATATATATGTACATTTATATTGATTTTTAAGATTTATTTAATGACATAAATCTGTCTAAACTTAATAATGTCATTAATTTAACACTTAATTAATATGATAGTAAATTGTACATTTCAACTAATATTAATTCGAATTACTGTCGCACACTTACTAATTATGTAAATAATCATAATTACCTTATTCAAAATAACGAAATTCGTGTTCAAAATATTGGCATCCTACAAAGCGTTTGTAGTTCGAGTGTGTTAACTAATTTCTACTTCTATTACTAGACTTTAAGTTTAACAATATACAATTTATTGATATATTGATGATATAAATGCAGAAACGTCAATGAAGGCCGACCTGATAAAACTCAAAAAGTTTTGGGGTTATTTGCGTCTGTCTGTGTATTATACTGTGACAGTGGCCGCAAAAATTATTCGATTGACTTGAAAGATTGGTACTACACATGTTCTTAAACTACACAGAATTAGCTAAACCATTTTGGGCGTGCATTATGTTTGTTGTTTGCTTACATGAACCAAAATTTTTGTTCTCTATATTGTCTAAAAATAATTTGTTTGTAGCGTGATAGCGGCCTCAAAAATCATCTAATTCACATGCAAATTGGTACACATATTCATGTTCTAGAAATTAAGTTCTAGAAATAACTGTATATATTTAGGTATGTAAAGTATTCATGACTCGTGAGATACACTAAATTATTTCTTATTATTATGGTCTATGGACAGAATTTTTTTAAAAGCATTTTTACATGTTACACTGCATTCTACAAAATGAAATTAGCATACATTATTCATAATTTTAAGAGCATGGTTTGTGTAGAAAAATTTGTGCTTAGACTTAATAATTAATAAACAAATACTTACAAAATTGTTACAACTATGTTATGTTATCATCCAAATTATGTCGAATCGCGTAAAATTCATGACCTACATACGATAAATTGTATTTATTTTACTGCTGTGTATAATATTTAAGGCTCGTTTATAGAAGCACATTGAAGAAATTCGTAAAATTTGAGCCTATAGACAGATTCTTACTTAAACGTATTTTAACGCGTCTATACTTCATTCCACATAATGGAGTTAACATACATTATTTAGATACTTTAAAGCATGTTTTCTCTAGAAAAAAGGTGTGCATACACTAAATATTTTTTTACGGAACCACAAAAGATAATTCCGAGAACATTCTATAATCATACAAATGCTGTGAAATTTGTTTAAATACGAAATTTGTTTGTACCCTAACTTAAAAAGTTGGCTACCTTTTATTCCGAAAAAAAAATTTGTTTTTGCGATTTTTATGCATAAAATAGCAATTTTGTAAGCTAATAATAGCAAAAAATTAGCCATTTAAATTTATCCATAATTTAATTGTTGCCAAAAAAAAAACGAATTTATTTATTTTTTTTCAACAGGAAAATAAATACATATATCTAAACGTGAACGATAAAAAATTATAAAAAAAATTATGCATCTCACAAAAATTGACGTCATTTTTAATTAAAAATTTCTTTTACACATTGATAAAGTGCTAATACGCAAGCGAAGTGATGACGTCACTGGCCGTTCGTGGATGCAAGAAAAATATTTCCTATGTTAAACGTCCATTGGATTTTTTATAAAAAATTATTAAAAATCGAGGAAAATTATTTCCCGATTTTAATCCCCATATTTAGGTACAGGTATGTATTAATTATCATGTCCATGCGTTAGATTAAGTTATTTTTGTTGTAAAATTGACAAAATTTGAATTTTTAATTTCAAAACTCTAGGGGAAAAAAATGGCAAATTTCCATATTCGATTGAAAACACAAACATTTCATTTCAAAAAGATGATATTTACACAATAAATATCCAACTAATATACTAATTAAAAGGAAAATGATAAATATTCTATCATAATTTGAAGTCAAATTTGTTTTCAAATGTCTAAATAAAGTATCTGATATAAGATGCTAATATGTTGCAGCGGAATAGATTTGATATCGGTCATCCTTAGCAGAAAAAAAAAAAATATCGACAAATTATTTGGCGAACATAATTTAATTGCTTTCAAAAATCATGGTTATTTTAACAACTTATATTAAGAGAGTAATGAATAATATGAAACAATATTTCGTACAATGCATATTACGAAAATATACATCCGGCATGCATATTTTCGTATTACGTTTTTGATCACCAAATACAATAAGCGCCAAGAACGACAGAGTTTTGAAATTTAAAATTAAAATTTTGTCAATTTGACAGCAAAATAACTCAATCTAACGCATGCTGGATGTTTGTTACTCAATCACGCCACAACGGCTAAACGGATCTGGATGAAATTTTGTACAGAGATAGATAATAGTCTGGAATAAGACATAGGCTACTATTTATACCGGAAAAAATTTAAATTTTTAATTAATCTTCTATATAATATAAATATTTCTTCTATAATAAAACTTTAAAATAATTTATTTTAGTTTTTAAGCCAAAGTGTTAAGCCAAGTAGTGTTAAAGTGTTAAGCCAAGTAGTCCATAAAATATATAAACAACATGTATATATCTGTACATGTAAAAGAGTAAATTCAATGATTCACTGACTCAACACTGCCATGACGATTCTGTGGGAAAGAGGGTCACAAATTTTAGTGACCAGGTTGGTTTTCGGAGCCTGACCCCCCAACTAAGACGAAAGTTTGCAAAATACCCCCCCCCCCTGTCCCCCTTGGGGGGCAGAAGGCTTGTCTCGGCTCCAAATTACTTAACGGTGAAGAAATTGCAGATGCAAAGACCAGACTTGAGTACAAAAAAATTATTTTCTGCGATTTTGGAATTTTGGATTTTTAAGGGGGGGGGGGAGGCAAGGGAAAAGGTTTTGGAAGAAGGGTACTCAACACACGAGGAAATCGAACTGAACACACACTACAAAGGGATTTTATGAAATTCCACCCTACCGCCCTTTGGAGAATGGGAGGCAAAAACATGTATTCATGCGTAACGCTGCACTAAATTATCTAAGGTTGGACATTTTTTATGTAAGGGACGATTATATGTATCTAACTCATAGTATGAAGAGATTTTGCGAAATTCCCTCCTTTAAGAACGGGGGGAGAGATAAAAAAAAAAAAAAAAGTTTTAAAGCATAGCTCAGCTTTAAATAATTTCATGATCTCAATTTTTTGATGTGTCAGTTAGGTATGTGTATGCAACATGCAATATAAAGTAATTTTGGAAATTTACTTCCCCCCCCCCTTCCTCTTGGGGCGGCCGGGGCAAAAACCACATTTTGAAGCTTAAATCCGTCCAAATTACCTAAGAATGGCGAATTTTGGTGTGTGGGTGTTAATTAAGTGTGCGAAATATGCACTTTGATGAGATTTTGTAAAACTTTCAACTGTAACCGCGAGGGAGGGGGAGTAAAAAGCAGGTAAGGGACTGCCGAAGGCATTGGGCAACTTAAAATTAGATTTTGACGGATTTCAGTGATTTTTTTTTTTTTTTTTTTTTTTTTAAGATATTTTATTATTATTAATGATTTGCTGTTTTGGGGATTCATTTCAATATAATGACCAGCGAAGCGGGCAAAGCCTGCTAGTCACAGATAAATCAAAAATCACTAAACACGTCTCTTCCTTTCTCAATATTAGGTACAGTCACGGTAAAATGTTTTTTGTGTGGTTATACGTATAATTAGCTATTTTCATAGCATAAAGTTTTATATTTTCTTCTATATTTAATTATAATTACATTTATTAATGATCAATCTAATTATGTATTTCTTTTTTTAATTTAACACTATGTTAACTGTTTAGAAAGTTTAATATTATCACCCTTAGCATTCATATTGTTTCGTGATTAATACTCTTAAATTATTTTTGTTTTATGTAAATTAATATGCAAATTAATGATGCACAATTGATTTTTTTTTTTTTTTTACTATTATTAGTATTTTTTATACAACTCATTGTTGAAATCTTTGCTTTGTTGCGCAGTAATAGTAATTTTATATGATTTTATAATAGATATTCCACGATAGAACATTTAAGAACGAACTCTGGAATCCTATTATTTAATATTTTAATTATAATAAAGCACAATTACAATAACTATATACATCGCGCGCAGTAAACAGAACATAAATGTGGGATACATAAGACGAATATAACTTCTTACAGGCCACTGCCTGTGGCCTATGGCCACACAGGCGTCTTACACGAAAAACGTCTACATCTTTCAGCAAAAACTGACGAACTTCTGACTATAAAATGTTTTCACTTCACTTTATGGATTGGCAAAATATCATTAGATATTTTTCCGAGAATGGTGACAGCGCCGTCTATATTATTTTAAAAGATAGGGAAGATGGCTCAGTATCGATAGGCTATTTAATATATTCGTAAGAGTTTGAATTTAGCGCTACAATTTTATATATCTTGTCTCTGAACTTACTTATTATCCTGCAGCTATAATTGCACTTGATAAAGATATAACAGTTTTGGGGGAAATTTAATGTTATTTTCTCATTTATTGACTTTTTCAATATTATTTGCTTAGTATAATGCTTTATTTCCATATGTAATAATTTATTGATATCTTGTTTAGTCATGTTGTCTTCCTTCCAGGTTTTTGATCATTATAATAAAATACTATTTTTATTACTATTATTATTATTATTATTACATAAGGATTTTTACAATTTATATAGATTAATACCGTTTAATATACGCAGAAATATTCAATGTCATGTATACATACTCATATTCTAATATCAGCTACTCAGTACATAATGTACGGCTGAGGATAAAATCTTTCTCTAGTTGTCTCAAACAAATATTGCAGATAATAATATTTTAATTTTTAAATTTATAAATATTTAGAACTTCATTTTAAAATTTATAAATATTTAGAATCTCTATAAAATAATATTTCAAATTATTATAATAAACAGATAATGCTGAAAAATATTTCGAAAACAATTATGCTACAATACAGTAATATTCTTGAAATATTAGGCACTAAAATTTTAAATAAAATATTTTTATACGCATTCATAAAATTTTATATACATTTATGCAAAATTCTGTAAAGATGAATATTTTCTAATAAATGAGTGTAATAATGTAAATGAGTGCATCAACTTTTTCTTGAATTTTGCGATCGTTAATATTTTTTTTTAAATTATTAAACATTTAAATATAAATATCATATTAAATATTAAATATTAAAATTGCGAAATAATTTCGGTTGGCTTAAGAGCTGTTCGTATTCAACTTATATTAACATATGTACATGAATAATAGGATTTTTTATACACTATTTTATACACTATTTTATAAACTGTATACAAATATTTTTAGTTTCCTAAAGATGTACGTACATATAACGAAGTTAATTTTATGAAAATTCAGTTCATATAAAGCTAGCTTTGCACGTTATGAATGCTGCACATGCAAAATTATTTTCAGAAATTGCTTTAATATTTACTTATTTTACTCATATTAAATAAAATTTCTAGTTATTTAAAATCTAACCTACAAAAGAATTAAAATTATGAATTTCAAAAATAAATCAATTTACATTAAATTTTAATTAAAGGGGATAGACATATGTTGAGCATTTATTAGCCAAATATATATACGAGTATTCCAATAAATTGTAATTTACTTTAGACATTTTATTTATGTGCTACACATTAGTTAAGTTATGAATTTTCATATGTCTAAACACAGATTTATATAATAATTTTTCTGCTTATGAAATTCAAAAACTAGTATTTATTTTCGAAACTTAGATATATATTTACTTATTTTATTCCTACAAATGTAAATTTAACGAAATTTATCTGCGTTAGTATATTTCGTATAGTTTTATGTGTAAAATTTTTATTTATTTATTACAATTTATTTCAACTGAACTGACACTGCATTTCTCGCTAGTTCTTGAATTTTCTAAATAATTCAATTATAATTTATCCCGAGTTCAAAAGGGGAAAAAAAATATTTTCTGTACATTGAGGTGACTAATAAATTGCATTGTTATATAAAATTTGCCATTTCATACATATGATTTTTTTTTCTATAAACAACATTTTTGTAATTTATTTAAACTATAAATATTTTTACTTCCATTACCTGACTATCGTAGGTAATGAAAATACTACATTTAATCAAAAATTTCGCTATCGAGTTTCCACCCGATTTATTTGTTTAAGTCTCCTGAGTCCAAAAAAATTGGTTTTTGGCAATTGGTCAATGTGCATGCGTGTATGTAGGCGTATGTTTATATATATATATGTGTGTATGTTTTTGTGTGGGAAATTTTCTGACTATCATATCTCGAAAATGAATCAAAATAGCATGAAGAAACTTCACAATTATGACGAGTTCAATGTAATGATGACTTTGTCGACTTCTGTGTAAGTTTGAAAAGTGGAAGTAGGGTATCGAAAACGGGAAGTAGGACTGTAAATCAGTATCTGAAAAGTGGCTCTAACGATTATTTTCTCTAAAATTGTTATATAATTTACCTTTTAGATACACTTTGGAATGTATTCTTTGGTTAGTTGAAAGTTTGAAAAGGTTGGTTGCTTGATAGTTAGTTGGAAAACTGATAGATATTCTACATCGGTAGGTGAATTTCAGGTCTTGGAATTGCGTTCCTTTAAAACAGTTGTACAGATTTTCTTAAAATTCGCTTTGTTTTAGATATCTTTTCGTATGTAATTGTAGTTTTCGGTAAACAGATGAATTTTCCAAGTTTTGATAAAAATCGCAAATGTGACCAAAAGTAATTATCTCAAAAACAGTCTTTTCTCTCTCTCTCTCTCTCTCTCTCTCTCTCTCTCTCTCTCTTGTGTTTCTTTACGACATACGTATTTGCATTCTTTTACAGGAAATTTTATGAGTGTCTATTCCGTTAAGGCAGTTTCATGTCAGCTGACCACAGTACTTCCAAAACACCATAGTTTTTCTTTTTAGTTCCCCATCATACTATAGGTATGGGGAACTTAACTAATCGTGAAAATTATCGATCTCGTTTTTTTTTTTTTTTTTTTAATTTTTTACACGTTTTCAGGTGTGAGGAATCCGAAAATGACAAAATTTGTATGGTGTCCGTCTGTAGGGTTTCTGTTAGTGTATTAGTCCGTTAGTGTGTTAGTGTGCTAGTCCGTTAGTATGTTAGTCTGTGTACTCGATATCTCAAGAACAAATTGTCGCAGAGAAGTCAAATCAGTTTTAAAATATTACTTTCGACACTGGCAAGAGCTCTATTTATTTGCAACATTTGAATTAAAAAACTTCGTAAGTTATTTAAAATTTACGATTTTCTAAACATGGGAGAATAGGGCAAAATTTCGCTTAAACTGCATTAAATAAAAACATTTTGCTGTAAAAATGTCAGACCAGTTTTAAAATATCAATTTTGATGCCGGAATGAACATCAGTTACTATAAACATGTTACTTTAAAAATTTCGCAAGTTACCCAAGTAGCACAGGAACGTTCTGTGAACGTCTAATAACGGTTTCAATAGTTCAAACACCGTGTTTCGTGTCAAAAGAACGTTCTAAAACACGTTCAGAAATAGTATTATTTAGAACGTTCTGAAAATGTTTGATTTGTACCATCTATAAAACGTACAATTCTAGTTCTATATAGAACGTTCAAGTGTGACACCGTCATAACACGTTCTGTAACAGTGTAATTATAACGAATATGACAAAATGACTTTTTAGTACTATTGGTTGGGAAACTAGGTTAATCTTTAAAATTTTTGACTTCAGCTTTTGATTTTTTTACACGTTTTGTGGCGTGAGGAATCCGGAAGTCAAAAGGTTGGTATGGTATCTGTTAATGTGTATCGGCACCTATTAGTGTGATAGCCCGTTAGTTCATGTACACGATATCTCAAGAACAAATGATTGCAGAGAGATCGGACCAGTTTTAAAATATCACTTATGATATTGATAAGAATCTTATTGAGAGATTTGCAACATTCCAATTTAAAAACTTCGTAAGTTATTCGAAATTTATAATTTTTAGCATGATAGAGAATAGAGCATTTTTTACATTTTCAGTTTAACGTTTTGTTAGCACGTCAGTAAAGAATGCTTCCCAATAATCAGTAGCGGTGAGTTGAAAAAAAATTACAAAATTTTAAACTCATGGAAAAATTTTGTGGATTTTGTATTTCAGGAATCAATGTATGGAATTCGACCAAACTTGTTACAATATTAGATCTTGCCCTAAATTGGAGTTTATTTGAATTTCATTTGGGATATATCGCCCGATAGATTACGGTGCTATGCAATGAAACCCTCCATTTATGGGACGGCTATATCTCAGCTTCTATAGTGTACAAATGTATTAAACATGATATATTGGCATATATCATCATAACCTCTGCTAATACAATTTGGATGTATACATTGTCCAACAGGTGGCGTTGCTAATCTGCAATTTAATCATTTTAACGGAAAGGCAATATTTTAACTCTTGTGATTTAACAATAAATTTTGTGATACACTGAAGTTATAAGTGAAATCGATTTTATGTAAAGCTTTACTGGTCCATTTTGGATGCACATCGGCCAACAGGTGGCGTGGCTATGTTGCAATTTAATCTCATAACGGAAACGAAAAATCTCAACTTCTGTGATTTATAAATATTGTAAATTTGGTAAGTGAAATTAATATTACGTAAAACTCTACAGATTGCCTTTGGGTGCATATCGGACGACAGGTGGCACTGCAACGTTCCAATATTTTCCATTCACAGAAAGGCTATCTATCAGCTTCTGTAATATATATACTCACCAAACCTTCTGCGTGACATACATTTGATATATATTATTGATTCAATTTGGCTGTATAACGAGTAATAGTCAAACAGTTTTTTTTTTTTATTATTATCATTCATAGGACATTGTTTTTTCCCCTAGGAATAAGTATACATCATCCCTGGGGGATGGGGGAAGGGTGGATAAAAATTTTCACTATAATTATCTTTCAAAAGAATTCGATACCACCTTTAAAACGAATAATTGAAACATCGTTTTCTGATGATTTAAAACAAATTTACCGTTTTTTTTTTTTTTTTTTTTTTTTTTTTTCATTTGTAATAATAATAATAATAAACCCTTAGAAAAATACATTTTCTAAGATCTTCTATACAGCATAAAAATGATTGTCTTCTGTCATGAAAATCTATGCATTCCCCAGACCCAAAGTTTAGATACAAAAAGCTAATCACGGATGTTATTGAATAAGTAATATAGTGCTTTACGCGAGTTTCAAAGAAAATCACGGGAAAACTCCGAAAACCTAAGTCGACGAGCGTGACCAGGAATCGAAGCCAACACTTCCCGTCTGTAAGGTTCGAGAGTAGAACCTCGCGGTCTCTAATACTCATCGGGAAGTTACAGAATGAGTTTTTTTCTTCTTTTCATAATTGCATTCTTTGCATAATTTTAAACTTTTATTATATTTTATTTATGATTCTATTTAAGTTTAAATGTTACTGATAAATTATCAATATTGATAATGTTGTTAAATCGTTACTCTGTTTGATTGTTCTTATTTTATTTTATTTATTTTCACTGAATATTTTATTCAATACTAAAATATACACTAAAACAAAATATGCTTTTCCGTTTAATTCGAGATTTTAAAATGGAAAAATAAAGTGATCTCATAAGTTTTTCAAATACTTTATAAAAATTTAAATAATTGTTTAACTCAGCTCCATTTTTCCTTAAAATATTGACCATATGTTTTCTACAGCTATAAATGCTTAATAAATTCAAACGTTGAACTTTGAAACATGATTATTCCGGATGTATAAGAAGGGAAGAGCAGATGAAACTGACATCTGTGGATTGCATTTATTTAATTCTCGCTGACTGTGCAAATTCAAAGGTCTTGGGAATGTCGTGCCGTTATGTGAAGCGGTAATTTTAAAACGTGTAATGTAATCTGTTTTGTTCAGTTTTCGCGTTATAATGACTTGGATAAGCTTTAGAAAAGGTAAAAATGTAATATTTTTAACCTGTAATATTCTCTATTTTCTATTTATTAAAGTCTTATTTTAATATCAATTAAACAATCATTTTCATATCTGCGTAAGTTCTTAAGCCAAACATTTGATACTTGTAAGTAGCATTGTATCGCAGAAAAAACTGCTCCTGTTACAGAAAACCGCTTAGAAATTATGGATTCATTTTATTAATTCAGTCTTCTGAGATGGAAATTGTTAAAATGACTATTTTTGGTTATTATGCTTCTGAATGAAGTAACATAAAGAATTTAAAAGATGAGAGCTAATTTTAAGTGAATGCCCTTCCAGACTGGTCATTATGTATTTTAAAATGCTAGTTGGAAGGGTGTTTTCTTGGAGAAATTCTTATGAAGAAAATGAGGAAGGTATGTAATTCTTTTTTTTTTTTTTTTTTCTTTCTTTTCTTTTTAAATTCTGAAGTATTTATTTAATGTTTATATGATAATATATATACAATCTAGGTTATGCAAATTGCATATTTTTAAAATAATATCCTAAGTTTCACCGACTTACAATTTTAAATATCTCTTTACTGTTATTTATTAAATAAAATATATGAAATTGTTTAACTGCATAATAAAACAAAGATTCAATTCAATTTTATTCCACATCTTTATAAAAAAAGATATTCTGCTTAAAAAAAAGGACGATTTACTATATTATTTATTAATACTAATAATATTTACATTTATCAATTATTTTATATGCCATGATAGCATAATTACATCAAATGAGGTAAAAATTACGTTGACTCAATTTAAAGAAATTTAAACATTTAAAAAATACCAATTACATTGCCATGTGGAATAAATTTAAATACCTGCAAACATCATTTTTGTAAACTGCTGCTGTAAACTGAAAATATGTATGCACACATGCACTGAAATTTAAAAATATGAAGTATGTTAAATATTTTAGAAAAATATTATGATTAAATATATATATATATGTATTTAAGTATTTGGACATTTTAAAAATTTCCTCCTTCTAACTAATTTTTAATTTTTTGTTTCAATTTCTTATTACTATAAATTAACAATATATTCTAAACTCAATTATATATTATTTTAGCGGTGTATTGGTACATTCATTTTTGAAATTATTTTTTATGTTGAAATATTAAAACTTTCTATAAACTTCAGTATTCAAATATATTTATAAACTATCCATGGACTTACAAAGTAGTACCCAGAAATGTTTAGAATATACAGGGTGCAAAGTCGAGAGCAGGCCTTTATTTGCACAACAATTGGTCTCAAACGTCCTCCAATAAGAAAATGTATTTAAAAAAAAATGTAAGAATTCATTATATGACATGTTTAAATTTAAAAAATCAATTTACTAAAAATCACAAAAACTGATAATTTTTATACAATTTTCATGACACTAATAGTGTAAGTTGAGTTCTAACCTAAAAAATATAACACAAAAAGTTTCACTTTTGTGCACCCAAAATTGTCTGAGATAGTTAGTTTCAAAATTTAGGATTATTTCGCATTTTCTCGGGCTTTATTAAAAAGTCAATGAAAAATTCTTTAATAAACCCAGGGAAAATGCAAACAAAGTCCAATTAGGATTTTTAAACCGATCCCTTATTGAAGGCCGAAATATGTTAGAAAATCCAAAGTTTAAATATCATGTTCCATTTTGGGAGAATAGAAATGAAACTGTTTGTTAGGATGAGTGTCAGTTTTCTAAATATGATTATAGGGATCTGGGACTATGTAAAAATTTAGTTTTTGAAATTTTGAAAAAATAGATATTTTAAATTTAAACATGTTATACCACAAATGCTCATATTCTTTAAAACATTTTGTAACTGAAACTATATATTTGCGACCAATAGTTGCGGAGATAAAGGTATTCTCGTCACAATGCTTTGCACCCTGTATTAAAAAAAAAAAAAAAAAATATATATATATTTATATGTATATATATATATATATATATATATGTATGTATAAATGAATTTTTAATCTTAGTTAAAGCCAAGCAACAGATATAAGATCCCTGAAACCACATAGGTCAATGAGAAGAAAATTACAACAAATTTAAATAACCTGGGGAGACTGATTGTGATTTATTGAAACATTTATATTTTATTTATTGATTTTTATTTTATGTAACTTCAGTCTAATCTTAAATTTATTCCTATATTGTTAGTTGCAATTTTAATAATTTTGCCGGTGCGTAAAAACCACATGAAACTCAAATCAAAAGATACAAACAAGCAACGAGGAAATAAAAAATTAAGACAGCATTTTAAACATTTTTTGTAGGAAAAGCTTAGAATGGTAGAAAAAAAAAAAAAAAAAAAAACTCGTCAAGGGTGACCCTTTTCGTCGTTGAGCACCAATGTACGATTTCGTTCGTTACAGCTATAATAGCAAATTGCTAGCGGGCACCCTATGGTACAAGAAATTAATTGAAGTTAGAAATGAAGAATAAATTATTTACTTCAAGAAATCAGAGAATCAAACAGAAAACAACCATGAAAAACAAACATTAATCATAGGATGACGCATTCGGAATCACAAGGATTAAAACAAGCAAAATAAATCAAGAGTTTAGTTGTATATAGCAGATGAAGAATAATGATACAACACAGCAACAGGGATATAAATTACTTTTTTTTTAATTCAAATATTGTTTGAGAAATTTTAACATACTTACTATTCCTTTAATTTCAACGTATATGCATGACAAATTCCATATTTTATGACTGTAATTCCCAAAAAGTGTCATAACGTGCCTATATCCCTTTAAAAAATTCCTTAAAATTTTGCATTTTTAAAAAATTTCTTTTTTCCCCTAATCTGAAGATAATGGCGTTATAGTATTAATTAAGAAACTTTGAATAAACACCATAAAATGCAAGAACTCGCAACTGCTACAAACAAAGCACGGCTGCTACAAACAAAGCGGCAACGCATTCCACACACTCAACGTGCTTGTTTGCAGCTTTCGTGCCTACAATGTTTGCCTGATGAAGGGTTGTGTCTTCTTTTGACCCGAAACAGTTGGTGCGAGTTCTCGCATTTTATGGTGTTTATTCAAAGTTTTGTAATTAATACTATAACTTCATTATCTACAGATTAGGGAAAAAAAAGAAATTTTTAAAAAATGCAAAAATTTAAGAAATTTTTTAAGGTATAAAGAGACGTTATTACACTTTTTGGGGAAAGCTGTCATAGAATATAGAATTTTTGATGCATATACGTTGAAATTAAAAGAATAGTAAGTATGTTAAAATTTCTCAAACATTATTTGAATTGAAAAAAAAAGTAATTCATATCCCTGTTCATGTGTTGTATCATTATTCGTCATCAGCTATGTAATTTTTACTTCTAAACGCTCGTACTGAGGGGATTTTTTTTATAATGACGTCACATTTTTTTTTTTTTTTTTTTTTTTTTTTTAACTACACTATTTTAGAACGTTTACAGTACGTTTTCTGGAACGTTCTGAAAATGTGTATAACGTTTTGAAAACGTTCTAAAAACGTTTAGAACGTTCTGAGACCGTATACATAGAACGTTCTCAGAACGCTTCTATAACACCGATGGTGATAGTTACACGTTCATTGAACGTTCTCTGAACCGTACTATTGTACGTCTTCAAGATGGACAGATAGACGTCTATAACACGTTCAAAGTGAACGTTCTTAGAACGTGTTTGCAGAACAATTTTTGAACGTTCAGAGAACGTTTCGGTGCTGCTTGGGTATTGTGAACATTTACGAATTTCTTAACATGGCAGTTTAACAAAATTTCACATAAACGTAAATTTTGAGAGATATTTTCATCGTAAAGATGTCAGAATACTTTAAAAATATTATTTAGGATACTGGTATGAATATTATCGACTATGACTTTTCCAATATAAAAATTTCGTAAGTTATTAGAATTTTACGAATTTCTTATCATAACAGAATAGGGCAAAATTTTACACAAACGTCAATCTTGAGGGTTATTTTCATCATAAAGATGTCAGAACACTTTTGAAATATTATTTAGGATACTGACATGAATACCATAGAGTATGAATTTTCCAATTAAAAAAATTCGTAAGTTATTTGGAATTTAAGATTTATTTAAAATGGCAGAATAAGACAAAATTGAGCATAACCCTCCATTTTGAGGATCATAAATGTATCAGACAATTTCAAAATAACATTTATGATACTTGTATGAACATGATTGACTACAAATATTCTAATAGGAAAATTTCGTAAGTCATTCGAAATTTAATATTTTATCAACATAGCAAAATGGGGCGATATTTCAAATAAATGTGCATTTTCGGGATTGTTGCATTGGAAATAATAACATGAAAATAAACTACGAAATTTGATCCCAATAAAATAAATTAATAGATTAGAATAAGATAAATATATAGAACTGAATGGTGGGTAGTCTCTTAGGCGAGGATTTCGTTCTGTCACTGTGTCAAGCGTTTGGTTAAATTCATTTCTCTAAATATGAATATAATATGTCCTGTACAAGAAATTTATGCGAACATACATATGACGGGGAACTGAGCAGAGTCCACCTACGCCAATTAGTTTTCTTTTCAGATATTTTACGATTACATTATACACTATCTACCAATAAGTATTTGGACACTTTCGAACTGAGACATTTTGTCAAATATCTAGAAAATTACTTAAGAAATTATCTTGAAACTTTAGTAGTGTAAAGAATATATTATACACCATATATATGGATGTATATTTCAGTAAAAGTTGTGTGCTGCAGAGAAAAAGGAAACCAATAAAAAATGAAACAAAAATCAAAATGTTTTAGATCACAATGTAAAAAAATTAATGCTTTAAATGCGTTTTAGCTGCAGCATGTGCTTATGAGAATTTTTTTTTTCATCATCTGTATATATTTATGAGGCTGTCACATATATTGTTGGAGATAAAACGGTGTTTTAATATAAAATGCAAAAAACAGAATTCCTTTTATTTAATTATAACACAAGACCCAGTTCAAAAACATTTTTAGAAACTTTGGCATACTACATTAGACACAACGTACTGCAATCAGAATGCAAAAATGTTACATCTGACGAAATATGAACATTTTACTAAATAATTTTTAAATACGCATGCACTGGCTTTTCAAAAATTTATTTGCATAATTTAATAGCCAAAAGTATTGAGCAACTTATATGGAAACACCAAAAACATGTCGTGCAAAATCAAAAAAATTATGAGAGTTAGAATGAACAGAAATTCAGTTCTTCTAAAAAAATAAATAAATAAATAAATAAATAAATAAAGATGATTTTGTTAGGAGGGTTATTTATTTACAGTCAGCGAATACTGTATTATCACTGGGCATTGATTGAATCAAAATAAAAATGTGAGTAAAATCCCTTATAGTTTAGCTTTTGTTTTAAGAGAACTAAAATTTCGTTCATTCTATCTTTCATAAGTTTTTGAATTTACCTGATATTTGTTTTGGGTTTTCATAAAAGTTACTCAATACTATTAGCAAATGAATTTTTTTTTAAACTATCGCATGCGTAGTTAAAAATTATTTAGTAAAAATGCTCATATTTCGTAAGAGGTTGAACATTTTTGCGTATTGGCTGCAATATAACTGTATCTGATGAAGTATGCCAAATTTTCTAAAAATGTCTTTGCACTGGATCTAATTACCAACGCGTTATAATTAAAAAATGTATTTTATTTTATTTATTTTTCAATTAAAAATAAATAAATAAATAAATAAATAAATAAAACGATATATCCATGAATACATGCGGTAGCCTCATAAAACTTTATACAGATAATGAAAAAAAAAATCTTCATGATCACATGCTACAGCCAATACGCATTTAAAGCATTATTTTTTACAGGAAGATCCAAAATATTTTTTTTTTTGTTGTTGTTGTTTAATCTTTTACTGGCCCCCTTTACCTTTCCATGATACAACTTACATGAGGTTCTTTACACTACCAAAGTTTCAAGATGATTCCTAAATAACTTTTCTAAATATTTGCCAAAACGTCTAAATTTGAAAGTGTCCATAACTACTTTGTTTTTAAGGAGGCATTATGAAATTAAATATATATACATATGTATATTCATTTATTTATTTATGATAGTGATGAAAAACTAAGGAAAATTATTAATGTAAAAGCATCACTCCCCACTCCACTTCCAAAAGAAGTTGTCTATAACGAATGGTTGAAACACAGATCTGTGATAATTTATAACAAAGTTACCAATATATATATATATATATATATTTTTTTTTTCGTTTATAAAATAAATAAATAAATTGAATATCCTCAGATATCATCTAAAGAACAAAATTGACTTTTTTTCAACATTTAGTGTTATAATTCTTTGAGAAGATAATCGTCTGTATTCATCATGGGAAATAATTTTAATATTAATTTTAAGGAATAATTTATATTGCATGAAATTTCATAGGGAAATGTGAAAAAATATCTTGTGATGGTGAGAACTTACTAGTTGAGCTTTGGAACGGAATAAAAAAATTAATTTTTCCGACAACCAAATATATTTTCAGTCAGACTAAAGATTATGGATTCGATTTCCGATTTAGGCATGGATGCTCTAATGGTTCGAAATGTCCTTTTTGCTAGGTACTCGTCTATGAGCCTGAATATGCAAAACTTAACCATAGGGCGAGCGGTATTTAAAAGAAAAAAAAATCTGATGTGGACACCACATGATTTTCTTATACGAGTACAACCGTAGGAATATACACAATTTTATGAAAATATTGACAGTTGTGTGTCAGGTAACTGATTTGTAAATAAACAGCCAGGTTCCAGTCCACGAACATTCCTTAAAAGAAAAAGAAAAAAAAAGTTGCTACTCGAACGATAAAGTCACGATAATATGATTATATACGCCTACGAGACAAATACACTAGTTTTTTTTTTTTTTCAGGAACAGTACTCAAGGGTTTGTTACAAAGATACAGAGACTCCGAACCATGCCCGAAGCTAATCGCCTTATCGGGGAGGAATCATGGTCCGGCGATGGTCATCCACCATCTGTAAAACAACCGATCGGGGATTTACTATAATAATATTTAGATGTGAACAGTTGAATATGAACATTTCTAATTTTTAGAGATCGTTTTGTAAATACCTCATTGGCAAATGTAGATTAGACGCTTAGAGTACAATAAAAATCATTCGAGAATAGATAAACCTGGTTTTTTTTTCCCTCTCTCTCTGGCAAAAATTAATGGCAGGAAACATTTTACCAAAACAATTAACTCAGTAAAAATTGAGAAAGGGTTTCTGGTTATCCTGAAAATAAATCTCTTTTTGATTCTGGCTCTAAAGTTCAATAAAGACACTCAAATCGTGTACGAACACAATTTTTCTACCGACAAACTGGCCGAATTTTACAGTCGTCTTATTTGACTTTTTAACGGTTTCCTCTGAATTAAAAGCCAAGTGGAAAAAAAAGTCAAGTTATCTGTTGACAGGGCGATTGAAGTGTCTTTATTGCGCTTTAGAATCTATAATAATAAAAGAAGATGTCTGTCTGTCTCTCTATCTGCCTCTCTGACTGTCTGTCTGAGCATCTATACGCTCAGCCCCCTCCCCTAAACGCAGACGTAAAAAATTGACATACGGGTACTCAGAAGACTTTCCGAGGGAATTGAGGAAAAATAATTTTAAAATTTTAATTAGTTGCGGAGATATTAAATAAAACGTCGACCTATGTCTAATAATAATTAAAAAAAAAAAAAAAAAAAAAAATCTCAGTGACTGAGAATTCACCACCATTGCATAAAAATAGATATTTTAACGGAGTTAAAAGCAGAAAAGGCGGAAAATAAATTAGAAATATTAGTCCGATTGTCCGAATGAAAAGAGCAATTTTTCTGAATCTATGCGTCCAAACAGCTTATAGATACAACAATTAGACTTTTTAAATTAACTAAAGTATAAAATTTAGATGGCAACACTTTATTTTAAGCAGCCAGACGATTGTCTGCGATGGAAAAGGAAAAGTTTGCAACCAATTAAGATAAGATTTTACATGCTTCATAGTGGAGAAAAATTTTCAATTTTCAAATTTTTTTCAAATTTTCACTCACGTACACAGAAATTAATTTTCAATTTAGACAGCATCTTATAAAGCTACAGTTCAATTTTCACCATAATAACTGAATAAACAAAAAAGTTACATTTTTATTGGGAATTATATTTATCACGGCACACATAACCAAAAGACAATGTAAGATTAAGTTTTCTTTTATATTTTGCAGTATATTAAATTGAGATATGTCATTGAAATGTCGTAATATTTGGTTTTAACGACCGATAATTCGGTTACGGATATTTTTGAAAGTGTAAAATTATTAGGAGGGGCTTGCAGGGGGAGGCGTAGGAAAAAAATGTAAAATAAGAGTTACAGAGTTCAAAATTGGTATTTTTTGGTTTTAAGGACTAATAAACCGTTTGCGGATATTTTCGAAAGCGTAAAAATATTAGAATGGCCGGAATGGGGCGAAAGGGTAAAAATGTAGTAAATGACTTAGCAAGTTGAAATTAGTATTATTAGGTTTTAAGACCCGAGAAACCGATTGCGGATATTTTCAAAGCTGTAAAGTTATTAGATGGAGCGTGAAAGGAGGTCAAAAAGGTTAAAGTGTAGAAATAGATTTAGATCGTTTAAAATTGGTATTATTAGGTTTTAAGACCCAATAAATCGTTTCAGAAAAAGCCACGATAAACTCAGAACTTCTTTATTTTTGCAATTTTACAGACTTTCGGATTACGATACTTTGTTCACATTTTGTACTAAGAATTTTTAACGATATTCAGACTGAAATTTTGCAAGTTTCCCAGAAAACCACGGACCATTCAAACACAAATCATTTTATAACAATGTTTATATCACTTTTGTATCTCAGCTTCTAATTAGCAAAATCTCAAAAGTAATATATCACATTAAAACTTATTTGAATTGGTACTGAAGAGTAGATGTCGCAAATCTGTCGCCAAATAGCGTTTTAATATTTAAAATTTTCAATATCTCCCATTCTAATTAAGGTTAAATTGCTTATAATACATCATTCTAAAGAAATTTTAAAGTACTTTTATTGCGAACTTTTAAACTGATATAAGCCATTCAGTTTCCTTACGAGAGTTTGTAAGAAAACAACGGAAAACCCATAACGCTTTTATTCTTTTATATTTTGCATAATTTCGAATTCCAATACTCCGTTCAAATTTCATACTAAAGATTTTTAAGAGTATTTAGCCCGGAATTACGCAAGTTTCGGAGAGAACCAGGAAAAGGTCAGTCATAAATCTTTGTATAACAGTGCTTATATTATTTTTGTATCTCAGCTTCTAATTAGCATAATTTCAAAAGTAATATATAATTTTGAAAGTTATTTGAATTGAAATTGCAGAGTAGACGTCACAAAAAATTTATAATCATAAGCAATTATTAAATCCACAAATTGAAAAAAAATTTGAACATCTAAATGATTATCTGTTAAACTAGTTGGCATAGGTGGACTCTGCTCAGTTCCCCATCATATTTATGTTCTCATAAATTTCTAGTTTGAGACATACAATCATGTTAAAAGAAATGAATTTGACAAAAGCTTGATACAGTGACAGAATGAAAACCCCGCCTAGTAGGCTATCCACCGTTCACTTCGATATATTTACCTTATTCTAATCTATTAATTTATTTTATCAGGGTCAATTCCGTTGTTTAGTTTTCATGCTACTATTTCCAATGCAATAATCCTCAAAATTCATATTTATATGAAAAATTTACAATTTCGCTATGTTGGTAAAATCGTAAATTACTAATAATTTACGAAATTTTCCTATTAGAATATTTGTATTCAATCATGTTCAAACAAATATCATAAATGTAATTTTGAAGTTGTCTAATGTATTTATGAACCTCAAAATGGAAGTTTATGCTCAAATTTGCCTTATTCTGACATGTCAAGTAAATCGTAAATTTCAAATAACTTACGATTTTTTTAAATTGGAAAAATCATGGTCTATGATATTCATGCCAGTATCCTAAATAATATTTCGAAAGTGGTTTGACATCTTTACGATGAAAATATCCCTCAAGATTGACGTTTATGTGAAATTTTGCTCTATTCCGACATGTTAAGAAATTCGTAAATTTCCAATAACTCACGAAATTTTTATATTGGAAAATTCATAGTCATTAATATTCATACCAGTACCCTAAATAATATTTCAAACGTAGTCTGACATCTTTACGATGAAAATATCTCTGAAAATTGACGTTTATGTGAAATTTTGCCCTATACTACCATGTTAATAAATTCGTAAATTTCCAATAACTTGCGAAATTTTCTAAGTAGCATATTTATAGTTACTGATGTTTCTTCCGGCATCAAAACTGATATTTTAAAACTGGTCTGACATTTTTACAGTAAAAATATTCCATTTAATGCACGTTTAAGTGAATTTTTCTCCTATTCTCCCATGTTAAGAAAATCGTAAATTTCTAATAACTTACGAAGTTTTAAAATTCGAATGTTTCATATGAATAGGGTTCTTGCCAGTGTCGAAAGTAATATTTTAAAACTGATATGACCTCTCTGCGACAATTTGTTCTTGAAATATCGTGTACACAGACTAACAAACTAACGGACTAACGGACTTACACACTAACACACTAACAGACTAACAGACACCCTACAGACAGACACATAGAAATTTTGTCATTTTCGGATTCCTCACACCTGAAAACGTGTAAAAAGTCAAAAAACCGAGGTCGAAAATTTTCACGATTACCTAAGTTCCCCATACCTATAATATGATGGGGAACGAAAAATAAGAAAAATCTAATGTTAAACATTAACAGAAATTTACAAATAATATTCCAACATTCTAAATAAAAGTTTTCAGTAATCAAATAGCAATGTATACACACATAGTAATCAACATTATACATAAGTTAACAATTTTCACTTATTCAGTTTATTATTAAGGGTTGATTTCTAAATTATATACAAGTTGAACTGAGTGCTTGATGAAGGGTTTTGATAAGAAGAGAACGAATTTTACCATCTCAATTTAGATATACGTTTAAAATTCTTCTCATAATCCATATTTTTCGAGGGTAGTGCTCACCATTAAATAAAACCACATGATTTATCTTGAATGATGAAATCTTACCTGGTTTTGGAGATATATTGGGTGAATGCGAAAGTTCTATCCGTTTTTGGATATGCAAATCTGCAATGGAATTAACGTCATACATGACATTGTAATGACGCAAATAGTCGGACTAGAGCTCCTCCAATACAGGCTGGCTCATCAGGCATTTTGTTTCCCACTCAGCGATTGTTGCCCACGCGGTCCGAATTTCAAGTGTTATCAAATCACATAAAATGGAGGTTTTGCAGCCGAAAATTGCTCAAATCATACCAGAACTGCTTTTAGAACGTTTAGATTTCCAACAGATGAAGAAAGGCGAAAGAAATGGGCTGTTAATTGTCCAAAAGAAAATTGACGCTTAGCTTTCAATCACAAATATGAAGTGTAATTATGATATGTTTTCTTGCATTTTTTGTATCAATTATTTGTTTTTATTGCTGTTTGATTATCTAAATATTGTATTTTACAACCTACACTACTTTTCAACTTGTATAAATATTTAAAATTAATTAATTTAACAGCAACAGTGATGGCTACTTTTTACAAGGGTTATAAGAAAATTTCGCCAAATATTACTGCCAAACTTATCAAGTACAAACAATAATTCACTCTTCTGTTTAGGCAAACTCGCCATTTTAGGCGGTAAAGACGCCGAGTAATACGTCTGCAACTAAACATCGCCAAGTTGTATTTCTGCTGGGCAAGAATGATCAGCTGTGAGTCATCTCGTATTATAGGAGTCTTAAGTTGGGCAAACAAAAGTGTGGATGACTCACATATAAATGCATTGTGTCTTACAAAATTAATCATCTTAAAAAAACTATCAAAAGGTGTAACTTGGAAAACGAGAAGGAGCATGTAAGATATTGTTTGATATACGAGTTTGATAAAAAGAGTACAGCAGTTACAGCATGTCGCAATGTTTGTCAAGTGGATGGAGTGGATGCAATAGACGGAAGCACATGTCGTCGATGGTTTCGTAAATTTAGGGAAGGAGACAGAAACTGCCAAGATCAGGCTAGGAGTGGACGGCCATCACACGTTGGAGACGACGATATTGACCAAGCCATAAATAATAACCCGAACCCAACCGTGCAAGAATTAGCGAGACCTTCAACGTGCACCGGACAACGGTCAAGAGACGGCTGGTTAAGTTGGGTTTTACGAGAACGTTGGATCGTTGGATTTTATATAACTTGACAGCTAATCAATGGTATGACCGAATCGCCACCTGTATTTCCTTGCTTTCACTGTACAAAAATGACCCATTCTTGACACGAATTGTGACAGGAGATGAGAAGTGGATTATGTACCGTATCGTAAAGTGTCGTAGGACTGTGTATCGCCCTTCTGATTCGCCTGCGTCGATTTAGAAAGCTGAACATTATCCCAAGAATGTGTTATTGAGTGTGTGGGGGGATGTGCAGGGAATAATTCACTGGGAGGTCCTGCCACTAACCCAATCCATCAATGCTGCCTTCTTTTGTCTAGTTAGACAGGCTGCATTCAAATTTGGTAGCAAAGCGGCCAGGTCTCATCAATTATCACGGTGTTATCCTTCATCACGATAACGCCAGGCCACATGCTGCTGTCATCATTCGCCAAAAGTTACTGGGCTTTTTTGGGGGGTTTTACCCCACCCTCGTTGGGTTCCATATAACTTGACAACTTATCAATGGGATGACCGAATCACCACCTGTGTTTCCTTGCTTTCACTGTACAAAAATAACCCATTCTTGACACGAATTGTGACTGGAGATGAGAAGTGGTTTACGTATCGTAGTGTAAAGCGTCGTAGGACTGTGTGCCGCCCTTCTGATCCGCCTGTATCGACTTCGAAAGCTGAACTTCATCCCATGAAGGTGTTATGGAGTTTGTCGTGGGATGTGAAGGAAATAATTCCCTGGGAGGTCCTGCCACTCAACCAAACCATGAATGCTCCCTACTGCTGTCTGAAGTTAGATAGTCTGCATTCAAATTTGATAGCAAAGTGGCCAGGTCTCATCAATCATCGCGGTGTTATCCTTCATCAAGATAACGCCAGGCCACATGCTACTGTTATCGCTCGCCAAAAGTTACTGTGCTTTGGTTGGGAGGTTTTACCCCACCCTCCCTATTCTCCTGACTTGGAACCAACTATCTATCACCTATTTCGTGCGTTGAAGAATTCCTTCAGTCAGAAAATCTTTGATGATCTTGGTGCTGTAAAAACTGCCATCCTAGACTTTTTTGACTCGAAATCGCCGGAGTTTTACCGCCGTGAGATTCATCTCCTACCAGAAAGATAGCAAGAGGTCATAGAAAGCAATGGAGATTATGCACAATAATAGGTACTGTTCATTTTGCGTTTATTTGCTCTTCTTTATGGGTAATAAAACCGGGTAGAACTTTCGCACTCACCCAATATAATCAGATCTTAGATTAAGTAAATACTCTTTTCTCCACCTATTCCATAAATGAGTTAAAAGAGTCAGTTGGTATTTATATCTCTTTACCAAAGAATTTCTGCTTACGATTAATTCGTCTTTGTTAAACTTAGTTATAGATAACGAAATTATTCTTTTTCCAACTAGAAAGTGAGAAGGGGTTAGTGGGGATTGTTCTGATGGTTCTCTGCACAGATACCTAACAGGTCTAGAATTGCTTCGATTTCTAGAAAAACAGTTTCTAATTCTTTAAAAGAAAGAGATTATTTACCAATAATTTTCTTTAAGCAAGTTTAATCATACGTATCTGCCTTTCCCAGAACCCCTCCTCCCCCCCCCAAGGACTACTTTCAACGATCAATTTCCATTCTATACTTTTAGAGGCAGACATGTTTTTACCTCATGGTTATTAATTTGACTCCACTATTTTTTTTATCCACATTTTGTCCTTTTAAAGGCTTTAGTATTATCAGAATATAAAACAGAACATGAACCTCTACGAGAATTAAATCGTCTGAAATTTATTAAATATGAATCTGTACTCATATCAATGACTAATTCCAAATGTATAGCTCTGGTAACTACACAAGGAAAAATAATTAAATAACAGTATTTACAGTCAGTAGTAAAAAAGGATCCAGCAAAATCCACAATAGAAACATCAAAGGGAGGATGTTTCTGAAATCTGTCAGGGAGTGGAGAAGCTATCACCTGCATACCAGCTTTCACTGAAAAATATCTACATATCAAGCAGTTTTTAGGACTCTTTTCACGAATTGTCAGCAACTGAAAATCCAAAACTGTTATCTTAGGTGGCATCTACACTCAAATGGCCCATTTTTAAGTGAGCATCAATGATGAGCAATTCAATGAAGTAATCGTTGGTTGCAAGCAGCAGGGAATGTTTGGCGTTCTCATTATCACTTGAAAACTGCAAGCGTTCCTTCAAACACAAAAAACTATTTTTGTTAAATTCATAATTTAAATAGTAAATTCGTGAGTTTTTATTTACAGTACCCTGGGAGAGAAATTGCTGGATTTCACTCTCGTAATACTTATGTTGAATTGCCTTAAACAGAGAATCGAAGGTCTCCTTAAGTTAAGAAGCACAGATGGGTCACGGTATTTTTGAGAGCAGGGCTTGCTTATAGGTAAAACTTTTTTACTCATACTCTCACGCGCAAAAGTCGAGAAAGGTTACTATAATTGTTGACTTCAATGATCTTTAAAAGAGAATTATGAGTAGTAAAAGCACACAGTATTTCTGCTACAGCTCGTAGTTCTTTCGAAATTATTTGTTCATCATTAGCCCTTAGGATTGGCATCCACAAAAATATGAAGAAATATTTCATTAACATTTTCCATTGAAAAAAAAATTATCCATACTTGCATCCCACTTTAATCCTAAAAATCCTTCTCCTTTCCTGAAACCCATATTTCCCTCGTACCCGTTTTCACGTCAAAGTTGTTTTAATTCGTCATAATTAGTTTTCAATTTCCTCAGTTTAAATCCAGCAGCGCGTAATATTTCTATTGCCAAAGATGTTAACTCATAAGCATCATGTGCATTTTTAGCTCCATTGTATGAATCGTCGACTTATAAAGAATTTAACATTTCATAACAATTAGGATAATCCTCTTCATATTTCCCTATGTGAAATTTCAAAACGCAAGCTAGTGCAGATAGAGACGTCTTTAATCCAATGGGCAAGCGATTAAGTTGATGTATCTCTACCGGATTATCGATTCTTCCAGAAAACACAAAAATTTTAGATATTTTCTATCCTCTTTCACAATTTCAGTCATGAGGAAAACTTTCTCTAGATCCCCACAAAAAGCGATTTAATTTTCCCGAAATTTAAGTATAACATCCAATAAATTTGGATAAAGATTAACTCCCGATTCAAGAGAATCATTTAATGAATTTTTACTTTCGTTTACTTTAGAGCTGCAATCATAAACCATCAGAAAGCGAGTAATTTATTTACTCTCCCTTATTAAAGTTCTGTGGGGCATACAATAACTAGAGATGAGCGTTATTTCACGTAACATAATAAGTATATTATTATTGCATTGTAGCCTATTAGCACAGTAATATATTACTAAAAATTTCCTATTAAACAAATATTTTCAACTTTATTTATGCACGCGAAATAGACGAGGAATTTCTGGCGACAAAACTGATATGATACAACATCATACAAGTAAAAAGCTTAAATTATTTCTTTTATATAATGAATTTACAAAATACAAAAATAATATTACGAACGCTGGCTAGTACCCAAATCCAAATCATACAAAAACTAATAGTCGAAATCGCGTCATTCGGGTAACAAAAAAGTAACGAGTAACGAATAAAACACCCATCTTTTCGCATCTAACAATTCCCGCACCCGGCATGTTAGATACAACATCATACACATACAGGCGACGAAGAAGTAACGAGTAAAAGACTCGCATCAAACTTCCCGCACAAATGTTCTAACTTTGCTCTGCAGTATGTGGACGATATAAGATCCATGCGACGCTGAACACAGTAATGGAATACGCAAGTAACGAGAAACGCGACAGTAAAGTTCCATGACCTCATGAAGTGGTATTTAGATAGGAGATGAGTGGCAACAGGGAAGGAAGAGAGAACGGAGTTTGGACGGAACGAGGGAAGGACATGTTTAGAGTTCGTCCGAGAAGATTATTCTTATTTGTGTTTTAAATGTTTTTATATATGTTTTGTGCGTTTTTAGTAATGTGTTATTAAACGTTTCGTCTTTCAAGTATCATGTCTTTTATTTCAAAGCCATGACAATTCATTTAAATTTTAAGTGATGATGTCTCCAATCAAGCAGAGACCAAGGATCGAATTCCAAAGTACCGATTCATTACTTCAAATCTGAAAGAATACCCGTATTTCAGCGACGAATAAATTCGGTTTGATACAGCTCTGCTATTGAGTAATATTCTCAGTCAGTAATTTCTTTCCATAATCATTCAATGTTAAAAAAGTAATACAGCTGAGCGATCGAATATTTTCTAGAATGTTTTACGGAATATTCCTTGTGAAATATATTAATCAAAATAATTTTAATAAGCAAGATAATTTTAACGTCTAGGACAAATAACATTGTGCTAATATTGAACACCCTTTATATTATCTTAGAAATTATTAATTGGTGTTGATTATTTTTCATGGGATAATAAAATCGTTTGGGTATCATCATCATCATCATCACGGGCTTTAGAAGTTCCTACAGCTGTCTAGACAGCCGCATACCTTCACCAGAGGAAGACAAAACACAGAAGGACGTCTTGCATCTTCGAGAGGATCGGAACGATGACCTGTGTGGATTCACAAGGAACCCTGGCGTATTTGGGTACAGAGTTAGTTATAGGGATTCTCTTATTTGACAGAAATGCTTGCTAGACGGGAAGGATGTGAGTGTTTCTGTTTCTGTTTACGGATTGGGGTGTTTTTTAATTAGATCTCGCTGGTAGGATATTTATTTGAAATTGATAGAAGCTGAGATTCAAAGTGACGCACGCAAATGTGCTTGGAAAGATTTTACTTCTACATTTTTTTTTTTTTTTTTTTTTTTCTTATGTGGCGAGAAACTCGATAAGACTTTCTTATGTGGCGATAAACTCGATTTGTATTTCGCTTTTCATTTTCTTATTTATTTTAATCTATTAATTTCTTTATCTGATTTATTTTTTATTTTTATGATGAGTAAAATGATAAATTATTTATGGCCGTATATAACTGTTCAAGATTCGATTGGGAAAATCGCATTATGCGATTTTACGAACAAAATTTAAATTTTATAATAACTGTTCAGAATTTAAAAAAGCATTTTAAAAGACGTCATCCCACTGCGATTAAGAAGAATAATTTGGTTGTCAATTTCTACCTAAAAACCATGCATCAGTATCTTGTGAAAGACTTTTTTCTAAAGCCGAAAATTTCAAAGCGCATTTTACACCTTAAAACTAAAAATATTTAAAAAAATATATTTTTTTGAATAGCAGTTGCTTTTTAATAAATAAAATTATTCTACTTTTCACTTACTAAAATCGCTAAACATATAATGCTGTATAAAATGTATACATACGTTTTTATCATTAAATTATGTTTTAAAAGCGCTAGTTAAATTTTCTTTTTCCAAACAACGCACTTTATAATAAGGTAAATTAATCTTATCTTTCATTCAATAATATTATTTCTAAAAGTCAATTATAGAATAACTGTTATGAAATAATTATTGCAGCATAGTTATTGCAGCATAATGTTATTTTTATTTATTACTTTCTCCTACATTCAACAGAAGAGAGTATTAGATTCGAAAAAAATTTCGACCTCGGGTTTTTGATGGATTTACACGTTTTGAGAGCTGTAGAACACGATTTGACATTTCTAGAAAATGACTGTCTGTCTGTGTGTGTGTGACAAAATTTTTTGAAAACTGTATCTCAGGTACTACTGCACAGAATTTCATACAAATTAGTATGTAGTTATACATTGACATAAATTAGTGCCTATCAACTTTTGGTAAAAATTGTCCAAAAGCTTGCGTTGCTATCCTGCTTTTTCTAAATTGTTAATATGGTGGTATAGGACAAAATTTTGTATAAATGTGCATAAAGAGAATTATTTTTTTTAATCATTAGGAAATTTAAAAGAATTATTTGTAATAGATATAGCATACTGGGAAAAAAAAAATGTGTACGTACGTAGTAGCCTCGCCTCCCCTCGAGGGGAGTAAATTTTCATAATGGGTATCTTTCAAAATCAGCGTTTGTAATGATCGATAGATGGCGCTTTTTCAGCTTTTTTTGTTTGTAAATATTATAGCCACGTGTATTTATTATTGTTCTTTTTGTTATTCTACTTAATATTCGTACTATAATTTCTCCGCCATTACATCATGGAAAATTGATTGCTTTTGGAAAAAAAATATTTCAGTTTATTCGAAGTTCGATCGGAAGTAGATTTTTAACTGAAGTTCAACAAATATTAGTCTCAAATCATCTGATTAATTCTTTACTTCCATTAGCCGAAGCAACTGAAATTTTAAATTTGTCATTTAGAAATAAATGGAGGCTTAATTCTGGATTTCTTGGTCCTTTGGAGTTACACTGGAGCACACAACAGTATGTGTTATCTTTTTTACCGAAATTATTCATTTTTATTCAATAAATATATGTGAAATTAAACATCGGCATGCAATGGCGGCTTGATGGAAGCCTAATTAAAGCATGTTAATTGTAATTTCACCTTAGCCCACCAGAGGGCGAGCATTTCATTACAATCGCGGATAGCTCATCAATACCATTTTAAAACGAATGGTTGGACGATCGATGTGCGATAATTTAAAATAAAGTTATCGATTTTTTTCATTTTTAACCAAAAAATAAATAAAACAATTTTTATTTTTTTAAATACAATATTGAAAACAAAATTGATTTTTTTTTTTTTTTTTTATATTTAGTGTTATACCACATTTCTAATATGGAAAACGTCTGCATTATCATGGAAAAAAAATTTTTTTAATAATTTTAATAAATTATTTTTACTGAGTGAATTTGTACAGGAAAATATAGAAGAAAGTCATATGGTGACAACAACATAATAGTTTTATTTTATTTTTATGTAAAACATTATTTGGCAGTTTACGGTTTGGAATGTTGTAATATTTAAAAAAAAAAAAAAAAAAAAAAAAAAAAAAAAAACATTTTTTTAAACAATTGAATAACATTCTTTGAATAATATAGTTTATATATTGGTATTCTTTGTTACAGGAAACGTGTGTAAGTTATTCAATATAATTTGCAATATTCTTTTTTTTTTTTTTTTGGCATGTACGCACTCCTTCAAGGTGAACGCTTCATGGACTACATCTTTTACTATTATTATTTTATGATAGCAATTTTATTTTTACAGGAAAAGAAAACACGATTACATTAAGTGAAAATTACTATTCGAAAGTGTTGTTATTCAAAAGCATAAATCGTACGCACTATGTACGACACGTCTATATAATGCATACCTTGCAGCCCTATTTCAATTAAGTAGTAATATGTTACAAAAATAATAAGATATTAGAATATATTACCATAGGCAGTATAAACTGTAAAAAAATAACTATTACCAGCTGCAAAAAACTCTCTGTGATTGGAGAAAATAATTATTTTCTCCAATCACAGAGAGTTTCTTGCAGCTGGTAATAGTTATTTTTTTACAATGTATGAAATGAAGTAACCTATTACTGAAATGTAACTGTTTATCCCATCTTTAACAATAACATGAATTTAATTCCTCGTCGTTACATTTTCCCAAAATATTACATTTCAGTTTATCCGATATAATTTCCTTATGCTGATTAAAAATTCCAGGATTTGTATCTAATTTAATTTTTAATGAATTGAAACGTTTCCTCGGGACCTCATAATTAGGGCCGAAGTCTAAGGGAGGAGGGGGGGGGGGCATATTATCTTTCCACATTAATTTACTCACATACCATTCTCCATTAAATTTTAAGGAATCCTCAAATTTTTTATTCATTGATTATACTTTTCCGATAGATTTTTGGTTTCATTCGGAAATTCTGCAATTTCCGAAAATAATCTTAAATCATTTATTTATAGGCCTATTTATTTATAGGCCTATTTATAGGCCCTATCTAGAGGCCTATTTCAGTCGGTACAGTTGTCGAATTTTTATAATACACTCTTAATTAGTGCTAGAGGCCTATTTCAGTCGGTTTATTGAATGGGGATTTATTGAATGAAGTCCCCCCAAGGCACAACTTTGACATGAGTCCCCCCCCAGGCCCAAGATTGACATGAGTCCCCCCCCAAGGTACCCCTATTTCAGTCGGTACAGCGTTGTCGAATTTTTATAATACACTCTTAACTAGTGCTAAGGGCCTATTTCAGTCGGTTTATTGAATCGGGATTTATTGAATGAAGTCCCCCCAAGGCCCAACTTTGACATGAGTCCCCCCCAAGGTACCCCTATTTCAGTCGGTACAGCGTTGTCGAATTTTTATACGTCACTCTTAATAGTGCTAAGGGCCTATTTCAGTCGGTTTATTGAATGGGGATTTATTGAATGAAGTCCCCCCAAGGCACAACTTTGACATGAGTCCCCCCCCCCAGGCCCAACTTTGACATGAGTCCCCCCCAAGGTACAACTTTGACATGAGTCCCCCCCCAGGCCCAACTTTGACATGAATCCCCCCCAAGGTACCCCTATTTCAGTCGGTACAGCGTTGTCAAATTTTTATAATACACTCTTAATTAGTGCTAAGGGCCTATTTCAGTCGGTTTATTGAATGGGGATTTATTGAGTGAAGTCCCCCCAAGGCCCAACTTTGACATGAGTCCCCCCCAAGGTACCCCTATTTCAGTCGGTACAGCGTTGTCGAATTTTTATAATACACTCTTAATTAGTGCTAAGGGCCTATTTCAGTCGGTTTATTGAATGGGGATTTATTGAATGAAGTCCCCCCAAGGCACAACTTTGACATGAGTCCCCCCCCAGGCCCAACTTTGACATGAGTCCCCCCCAAGGTACAACTTTGACATGAGTCCCCCCAAGGCCCAACTTTGACATGAGTCCCCCACCCCAAGGTACCCCTATTTCAGTCAGTACAGCGTTGTCGAATTTTTATAATACACTCTTAATTAGTGCTAAGGGTTTAGTGCTAAGGGTTTCAGTCGGTTTATTGAATGGGGATTTATTGAATGAAGTCCCCCCAAGGTACCCCTATTTCAGTCGGTACAGCGTTGTCGAATTTTTATAATACACTCTTAATAGTGCTAAGGGCCTATTTCAGTCGGTTTATTGAATGGGGATTTATTGAATGAAGTCCCCCCAAGGCACAACTTTGACATGAGTCCCCCCCAAGGTACAACTTTGACATGAGTCCCCCCAAGGCCCAACTTTGACATGAGTCCCCCCCAAGGTACAACTCTGACATGAGTCCCCCCAAGGCCCAACTTTGACATGAGTCCCCCACCCCAAGGCACCCCTATTTCAGTCAGTACAGCGTTGTCGAATTTTTATAATACACTCTTAATTAGTGCTAAGGGTTTAGTGCTAAGGGTTTCAGTCGGTTTATTGAATGGGGATTTATTGAATGAAGTCCCCCCAAGGCACAACTTTGACATGAGTCCCCCCCAAGGTACCCCTATTTCAGTCGGTACAGCGTTGTCGAATTTTTATAATACACTCTTAATAGTGCTAAGGGCCTATTTCAGTCGGTTTATTGAATGAAGTCCCTCCAAGGCACAACTTTGACATGATTCCCCCCCCCCCAGGCCCAACTTTGACATGAGTCCCCCCAAGGTACAACTTTGACGTGAGTCCCCCCAAGGCTCAACTTTGACATGAGTCCCCCCCCCAGGCCCAACTTTGACATGAGTCCCGCCAAGGCCCAACTTTGACATGAGCCCTCCCCAAGGTACAACTTTGACATGAGTCCCCCCCAAGGCTCACCTTTGACATGAGTCCCCCCCCAAGGCCCAACTTTGACATGAGTCCCCCCAAGGTACAACTTTGACATGAGTCCCCCCCCAAGGCCCAACTTTGACATGAGTCCCCCCCCCAGGCCGAACTTTGACATGAGTCCCCCCCAAGGCCCAACTTTGACATGAGTCCCCCCCAAGGCACACCTCCCCCTCATTGGGAAAAAGAGAAAAAACGTTGTTTTGCGGCTATAAGACAGTTTGGACTTCCAACGTTATTTGTTACAGTATCTGCAGATGAAACACATTGGTTTGATTTAATGAAAACTTTATCATGGAATTTAGATCGTCACGAATTAACTAAAGAAGAATTTGTCGATATTAACAAGTTTAGCAGTAGGCCTCTGGCACTAAATTAAAATCTGTCAATGTCAGATTTTCATGTTTTAAAAAATGAAATAATGTCGTGTCTGTATAATTTTTTTTTTTTTTTTTATAAATAAATATTTTTATATATATTTTTTTCCAAAATAATCGTAATTCATTATTTACAATAAGCATGTTTTCAGAACAACTACTACATTATCGCCCGCTCCAATAATCAGCCAACCGAATGCACTATTCAAAGCTGACAAATGTTTATTTATAGGTATCCTTTCTCTATAAATTAATTCCTAACAAACGCCGGTAATAGTGCAGGTATGGGAGGCGTTGATAAACAGGACCAATTGCTAGCGTGCTTTCCTGTTATGAGGAAATGCATGAAAGGTTACAGAAAAATGGCCTTTTATATAATAGACATGGCTATTTTCAATTCACATGTTCTACATAGTAAAGTCAACTGTGAAACCAAAACAAGCATTGTCCAATTTCGTTTAGAAATCGATGAAGAATTATTGGCGCAAGTTTTCCTGCCAAATTATAATATCCGTGGGCGTCCTACAAGTAGTGCTGCGCCAAATCGTTTGCAAGCGAAAAATTGGGCACATTTTCCGAAGAATATTCCGACAACAGAATTAAAGAAACACCCTACAAAATGTTGTCGCGTATGTTATAAACATAAAATAAGAAAAGAAACCACTTGGCAATGCAAACAATGCCAGGTACCTTTGCATTTATCGACATGTTTTGACAAATACCACACGATACAAAATAATTATAATTTAAGTTGGTTCTTGTTCTATATAAATATTTCCATTTTGTTTCATTTATATATTTATTTATATTTTATAACTAAAATGCTGTTTAAAAAATATATTTATATCACCAATATAACTATATTCCAAATAAAATGTTTTACTTTTACATATTAATCCATATAGCGGCAAATTAAATCCAGAGCTGTCAACCAAATCCGGAAAATTGTTAGCACCGCCTCTAAAAATTAAGTGGTGCTGAAAAAGGGGCGGTACTAACAGTTTGCCGGATTAAGTTGGCAGCTCTGCAAATCCGTCCCATGGGTATAAAAATCTTCAAATAATTCAATACTGAAAGGGTTAATTCAACTTTCACCAATAAATTTTAGCCGTAACGGTTGTGTAATAACTTCGAAGATCTCAGTTCGAGAGTTGGATGAGTGCTGAGTTCCCGGGGTCCAATGGTGACCAGACACCTCAGCGAACCAGAAGATGGAGCTGGAATAAGTTAGGATCGTGATGGCTTACAACACACACACACACAAAAAAAAAAAAGGGGGGGAACGAACGGACAGAAAGTTAAGAACAAATTCTGAGCTTAAAAAGACAATAGAAAGAATAACAAAAATAAAAAAGCAAGTGAGAGGAGAGAGATTAAGTATAGCATAACGAACATAGAACAAATATTTTTGGAGATTTTTAAATTTTAATTTTTTTTTTTTTTTTTTTACAAGAAAACAACGAAAAACTAGAGGCGGGAAGTTAAGACAATGCCGCTCTTAGGACGGCGTTTGTTAGAAGGATCGTGTGGTCATACACATCAAGAGTGTTTAAAGCACGATTATTAATAGATTCTAATTGTTCATGGAAGTTAATATTAAGGTGTTATATAAAATTTTCAAGGCGCGGGAATTTAATTTCGCGGTACATTTGATAATTATGGATATAGTAAGGTAAGTTGTAAATTTGTCTAATAGTAGCATTTTGACTTTTAAGAAGCAGATTAATATTAGATTTGGATGCAAATGACCACACAGGTGATCCATAAGTTAAGAGAGGACGAAGGTGGGAAGAATAAAGGAGCATTTTATTACTAATGGATAAATCACTGTTCCGAGCAATTAGGGGATATAAAAGATTTTTAGCACGTCGGAACTTAGCACGCGAGTTTAAGATGTGTTGGTGGAATGTGAGTCTCTGGTCAATAATAATACCTAAATACCTACAGTGCTTGGACCATGGAATTAGGTGGTTGTTGAATTTGATTTGATATTTATCTCTGTTAGATTGGCTCATAGCTGAGAAAAGAATGGCCTCCGTTTTAGAGTAGTTGATGGCAATTCTCCATTTCTGAAACCAATGGGTTAAGATTTTAAGATGCTTGGAGATTGCCGTAATAGCATATCTTCTATTCCTGTTTGCCGCAAAAATGCAGGTGTCATCTGCATATATAGCCAATTGAGTATGAGGATAATGGGGCATATCGTTAATGAAAGTATTAAAGAGTTTAGGAGAAATTTTGGAACCCTGAGGGAGGCCATAGGGGGCAAAGTAGTTATCAGAGAGTTTGTCAAAAATCCTAACATGGAAATTGCGATCCTGTAGATAAGAGAAAATAAGTTTGATGAGAGGGGGAGGGAAGTTGTAGTTGATCAATTTGAAAATAAGACCGGGTACCCAGACCTTGTCACACGCTTTTTCAATGTCAAGGAAGACCGCGGCTGTAATTTTCTTCTGAATTTTATTGGTGGTAATATGCTCGACAAGACGATATACTTGGTGAGTGGCCGAAAGATTATTCATAAAGCCGAATTGCTCTGGCACGATAATATTGTTTTCCTCAAGAAAATCATCAATTTGTCGAGCAATAAAGACCTCGGTAAGTTTACTGAGAGAATTTAGTAGGGAAATGGGTCTGTAGCTGGAGGCCTTTTCGGGAGGTTTGTCAGCCTTAGGGATTGGGGCAATAATAGCAGTCTTCCAGGAATGAGGAAAATAACAATACTTTAAAATATTATTAATTAGATGGGTGATTTTTGGAATAAATGAACGCGGAAGATTCTTGAGTGCTTCATTAGTGATCGTGCTGATGCCTGGGGATTTTTTATTTTTAAGTTTGAGAATTTCAGAGATGACATCCGCATCGGTAAGCCTGGAGGGTGGGGCAATAACTTCAGAACTCAAGAAATTTTTAACTTTATCATTGACCTCTCTCTCGGTATCATAATCAGTGATGGGATTACCTTGGAACTGGGTTTGAAACTGGATGGCAATAGCATCAGCTTTTTGTTCATTGGAGTACGATTAGGCATTCGAATTTGGAATAAGGATAGGGGGGACAATTTTGGCTTTATTCTTAAACCTCTTGGCGGCTTTCCAAATGGAACAGTCTTCAAGAGAGAGACTTTCTAGGTAATTTTTCCAATTTGATTGCCGTTTTTTAAAGAGATAATTTTTAAGCTCTTGTTGAGCTCTATTCATGATGATTTTGTCAGCTAGCCTATGCGTGCGTTGCCAAACACGTCTAGCACGATTTTTGTGGGTGATGAGGCTACGGACATTAGGATCAGTTTTAAAATAATCGTTATTAGTAATTTTAGTGGTAGCACCTTCAATAGCACTTTTAATTTGAATAGTAATTTGGTCAAACAAGAGGTTTATATCGTTAGTGCTATTGATGGGGGAAAAATTGGGGGGGGGATGTCCTTGAGAATGTTAAAATACTTAGACCAATTAATTTTACTAATGAGAAAGGGGAATCACTGGGGGTATGAATTTGAAGAGTAATTTTAATGGGATTATGATCAGAGCAAAGTGCTGAAAGTGATTCAATATATTTTTCATAATTAAATCCCATGAAAAGACCAAAGTCAATGGTGCTACTGCTATGAGAGGTGAAATGGGTGGGGGAGTCAGGAAACAGAATGTCCGCAGCCGAATTTTCAATAATATGATTGATACGAATGCCATAACCATTATTAGAAACACAGTTCCAATATATGTGATGAGCATTAAAGTCACCAATCAGAAAAGAATTAATATCAGAGTGAAGAAGTGCTTCAATGTCCTTACCAATAGTAAAAGGATTTTCACAATTAGGAACATAAACCGAGAAAAAGGTCAAATGAGGAGTGCCAGGGAGCATAAGAGTAATACCAGTCGCGTTGACAAGTTCGAGCGCCGGTAAGGAAAACTTCGAAGATTAATCGTCGATTATGTATAGCAAATATCATTTCTCAAAATTATTGGTGGTAGTTTAATAACAGAATCCCCCAATCTGGCACCATTGCTCGCACCATTCAACTCGCTGTGTAATGTTTTATATGGCTTTACACGGGCCCTCCGTGGCCGAGTGCTTATGTCACAACACTGCTAATCGCCTTCGAGCGTAGGAGAGCGGGTTCGGTTCACGTTCTGGCCCTGGGTGTTTTTCCAAGTCTTCGTAGTGTAAGTCTGTTATATTCTATCTGTCTTCATCTGAAGAAGATTTACAAGCGGGCTTCGAGAGTCAAGCATACAAATCTGATATATATCTATATATTATCAATAAAATGTTTTTACACATGTATTAACTTTCTTTTACCAGAAATTTTTTAGGTGTCATTTCATTATATAAAATCTATGTCTTCTGACGACATTATCTCCAAAAAAGTGCATTTAATAATAATGCATATGATAGTTGGTAATGGAAGTTGTGTAGTTGTTTCGCACCATATTTTTTTTACTAATATGTGATTTTAAACTCCCACAGTCAAATATTGATCTCAATAAGCAAAATTTATTTTCCGATTCAGCTATAACAGTGCAAGTTTGCAAATAAACATTTTTAGAACAGTTTGTTATAACATTAAATTGAGAATAAAAGTAATAACTTCAGAAACATTAGAACTGTACCGTTCATCTTCGCTTTCATTAGAATTTAAACTACTTGATTTTTTTACAATTTTTTCTAATGCGCTCTACCTTTAAATTCGTCGGTTTAAAATTTTTTCTACAAACCTATTCGTGAGAAAATTTGGAAAAAACATATTTTGAAAACAATACCCGATTTAAAAACTTTACTCATATATTTGGATTTGAAACACGTCCAGCATCGAACTTTAGACTTAAGTTTACTAATTTTTTGTTCCACATCTAATTTCCTACAACTTACAGAATTTAATTCGCAAAAAATATATGCATTTTTTACTTGTGCGATTAATGTTGCTGCGGTTGGTATATTGGTATGTTTAAAGATTTTTTTTTTTTTTTTTACATTTGTCCTGTTTGATAATTCTGAAAAGCTGTATGTTTAGTTTCACAATCTTTAAAAGAATTTGTTACAGTTTCACAAGTTTCACGCGATTTCACTTCATTTCTTGTGAAAGCCATTATTTCTGAAACCTCACAGTTCGTTTCCTTATACATTTTCTGTGAAATTCTAAATCCAGATCTTGGGGGTAATAATTTGAGAAGTAAGGGTATTAATAAATGACAGTATGATCCTTCGGTAACATTTAAAGTGCGTAAATTCTTTAGGTTTACCTCTATTTCATCATATAATTTACGCAATCCTTTAACGTACGACGAATTTTTCACTGGTTCTAAGTTTAGTAATTTAGACATGTATGAATTAATAATATAGTCAGTACGTTCGTAACGCTGTTTTTAAAGATCTATGCAAGAATCCTAATTCTTATCATTTAATTCAAACCCAGCGACATTATAAGCAGAGGGAGAAAGCAGACTTTTTAAATATTGAAATTTCTCGATTTTAGTTAAAAATCGTTTGACCTCATCGCTCTATCAAAACAATTTAAGAATTCCATGAAATTAGAACCACCAGAATAATGAGGAATCTCTAACTGTGGCAATTTCAATGCGGAAAAATGTTGTTCTGAAAAACTTGATAAATTGTGACTCTAATTGCTGCATGGGATTTGCTGTTTTTTTTATTTATTTCTTTAATTTTAGATTTAAGCTTAATTTTAGTTATAAGGATTTTGTGTTCATATTGTTCTGATTGAGTGATTTCGTTTTTAAATTTAGCAATGATCATTAATATGATCTTCAATTTCTACATCATATTCTCTTAATAATTTCGATTTTATTTCTAAAATTTCTAATGAGTCATTAAAGTTTCAAAAGTTTCGGATTCAATATTTAAAGTTTGAAATTTTGTAATTAATTTAGTAATACTAGCTCGTACAGAGCTTCATTTTTCAATAATCTTGCTTAACACTTTCGCGACCTCATGTTTTTGTTCTTTTGACAGTAAGGTCCGCCTGTGGGCGTAATTCTCCAAAGTTACAATATTTCAGAACAAAATTTTCTGTATTCACATTTATATTACAAATGGATCTACATTATAATTATGTTCTTCCTAATCAAAACATTTCTATCCATATTATATTTGATTGTACAAATTTGAATATTGGGTATATTCTTAAGAAATAAGTAACATACAAATCGCAAAAGGAACGCCCACTGGAGAATTTACAGATTTCCAAATGACATGAATCTACGTCAGCGGTCACGAAAGTGTTAATTTATCCAGAATGAATTTTTTAAAAAACTTACCTCCAAATGAAGTTATCCAAAAATAAAACATAAACAAAGAAATGAAGAACATTTCATTTTTTATAAACTGCAACACATTTTTTCCCCTTGTTTCCGTTAACTATTCAGCTATATAGCGATTCTTAACCGTTTTAGTTCTGAAGCCCCCTTAAGAAGCGAAAAATATAACACACGCGAAATTTTAAAAATAATTAGTTTTAATACTAAAACGCGCTCATATCGACCCTCTACCGCCCAAAGCACGTTCCCCACCTCCTCAGTAGCCTCCAACGCCCCCCCAGGGGGTGGTACTACCCCCGTTCAGAACCTGTCCTATTTGATCTTTTATTTTAGTAGAAATATTCTTTTTTTATCATTCGAAAGAAACATAAATATTTTTTCTTCCGTTACCAATAAATCTTTTTCTCGGACGGTTGCACCAAATTTCATTCAGTGGTAGATGATATTAGGTGGGGAAAAAAAAAATATATTCCGTATTTCTTAATTTGTTTTACTAAACACTTATTTACATATTAAATGTACAGTATATACGTAAATTATATGATTACAACGTAACTTAGGGCCTCCCATATCGACCCGTCCATGTCTGTTGTCTGCCCCACAAGACAGAGAAGCAAAACAAGTACCGCACATGTGCAAGTCAAGACATGTACCGCGCATGTCTTGACACACTGCGAACCCTGGTGAAGAGAATGTCATTAACAGCCTTCTGAAATTTATTTTTAAGCCCTTAATGCTGGCGGTCATCAATAAGCGATTCCAGCTATTTAACAACATTTTCAAGTTCGCTTATTTTCCTACATTTAACGGCCCGCAAGTGACCGAGCGGTTCTGCGTTCAAAGCTAGTAGTCGTGAGGTGCCAGGTTCGATCCCAGACCGCCCTCGTCAGCGCAGTCGTTTAGATTTTTCCGTGGTTTTCTCCGAAACTTTTGTAAATATGGGCTAGGACCCCTTAGAAACACCCCTATGGAGGGCACTCCCCCCCCCCGTCCTCGTCTAGGACCCTATTGCAGACAATCGACCTTAAACCCCACAACCAACCAACCTAGTTTAAACAAAAAGCCCCGCCTTTTGATGTTGTTATAAAATATAACATTTCTGTAGCTACTACAGCATATTTTTGGGATTAAGTAGGTTATTCGCTATTGTTAGAAAACAGTGATGGACACTGAAATATTCTTGTGTGTGACTGATTATAAATTTGCCATAGAATTACTAATAATAATTTAAAAAAAAACTGTAGGGGTGGTAGATTATTTTGGCACGCCTTTCACGTTCAAAAAGAAGAAAGCTGAAACTTTAACGAATTTTATGTTTCTGAGTGTAATAATTTTTTACCTTTATTTGAAAAAAAAAATTGTTATACATATTCTTAAGTTCTATAAAGATTAAAATTTTATTTATTTATTTATTTATTTATTTATTTATTTATTTTTTATAATGTTTTTTTTTTTTTTTTTTTTTTTTTGCCCCCTTCTTCTTTTTAGTTACCATTAAAGAAAATGGAAAAGTGAAAAGAAACGAAAATAATTTGATGCTTTATATATTTATATATTTACTGTACAACGATACTGTAGTAAATACTTCACGCTTCATATTATATTCTGGAAATCAAAGTTTCTTCAAGAAACTTTATGATGTAAATTTTACGAATTCAGAGATTAGTAAAGAGAATTCAAACTTCTAACTTTATTACTTAATAGAAACTTAGGCTCGTGTTGATAAATTTATGCATATTTATGCAACATTTTAATGATGGATTAAGAAAACTAGAAATATCTTAATTAGTTTAATTATAATTTGCATATATTGCCACCACTGAAAATTACCTTTTGCGATGATTAATCTAACATAATTCTTAACATTTAAATTGTTAGAAATATCAATTTGAAATATAACGTTAAAATAAAATCAGTTTCTTTAAATATTGCATTTTGAAAAGAATGTTTATAACTGATATTCAGCATCTCACATTGAGTCCCGGACGATAAAAAAGTCATCTTACATATCTTTCTCAATATATGACAGTGCGAGACAGGCAATTATAAAGTTTATGAAATTCCTCAAACGTCTATTTTGTGCGTTCAAGTAATGTAACCGAATTATTTGAGCCACTAAAGGAATATTTTGATATAAATAAAACTGTAGATGCTCATAAATTTATTGTGTTAAAGTATAGTCTTAAGGAGACGCTAAAATTTGGTATGAAACTGTGGTTTTAAGTTGCTTGGGAGAGAACCACACATTTGCTGAATTAGAAGTCCCATGTCAAAGTTCATTTTCTTTTTCTAAATGCGGAAAAGTAGATAGCACAGGAACTGATGTCATAAGTACTTTCAATTTTGTTGGACATTGTTAAAACTACACATTTTATTTTTATATCAGGTATTAGAAAATTCTTCTTCTTAGGGGGAAAACCATTATTCTAAGTTTAGATAAATTTCACAACATAATTTACGCATCTTTATCGGTTTATTTTGTCGCGGAATGATTAGCAGAGCCTGATTAAGGGGGAAGCACACATTATCTCCGCTGTCACCGGAATATTTTTACAATTATTTTTTACTTCATGTCATAGAAATTCCACGCTTTGAGGAGAAAATATTTTTTATAAAAGATGAATGGTGTAAAACAATCCAATTTACTCACCGTTATTAGACACCGGAATTCTTTTAAAATAATTTTTAATGAGAATTTTCTGCTTATTATAGGAAGAAAGTATTTGTTAAAAAATAACGGTGTAAGTATAAATAATGTGTGCTTCCCCCTTAATCAGGCTCTGATGATTAGCACGCTAGCTTTCAGTTCAAAGGATTCAGGTTCGAATCATGGTCAAACGTAGCCATTCATAATAGTTCAGCATCTACTTTAAGCACTAAGTATTTTTCTAATGAGCCTTAATGAGCAAAAACCGTAGAGTGATACCCCAATCCTATCTAAACCACTATTACATCTGTCTTTTAATATCATTTAATATAGTTTTCTCTATTAAACTGTTTGAATGAGCAGGTGAAAACGCAAGAAATTCAACTGTTAATTTCTTTAACAATACAACATAACATCAATTTGCATTAAGTTTTTAAAACTTTTGATTTTTTTGCGTTTGAATAATTTTAAGTGCTACTTTAAAGCAAATAGATTTTTACTTAATTTTTATCATTTTATGGATAGCCTCTAAATTAAGGACGTGTTTTACGCAGTGGAAAATAAATCGGAATTAATTGTATTTGTATAACTTATTCTTCAGAAACTCAATTACAAAAAGAAAAGCCATTAGCATTTTCTCATGAAAGGTTTCTCACAATAATAAGATCAACATCAAGGCTTAAAATAAAAAATATTAAAATATCTCTTTTTACATTTTATTCCGAAATGATAAAATTATTATATAATTTTAACGATGGTTAAAATCTTTATTTAATATTTTGGCATAATTAAACTTCAAATTTTAAAATAAATTGTGTGGAAACTAAGTTTTCCTGAAGTTTCAATTGTTGAGAAGTTAGCAATTCTCAACCTTTTTGTATACGCACAAACCTCTAATCAAATACATTGTCCAGTACTGCAAGAATTCTATTCATAAATGTATCGTATCAATTTGAATGCGTATGTTATTTTGAATCATGTGAGAATGTATTTTTTTCTTTTGTTCCTTTTTATTACTTTCTTCTATCGTCAATAAAAGAAAGTATTGGATTCGTAAAAATTTTCGATTTCGGGTTTTTGTTGGATTTACACGTTTTGAGAGGTGTAGAACACGATTTTACCATTTTTAGAAAATGTCTGTCTGTCTGTCTGTCTGTCTGTCTGTGTGTGTGTGTGTGACAAAATTTTGTGGCAACTGTATCTCTGGAACTACTGCACAGAATTTCATACAAATTGGTATGTAGTTGCACCTTGACATAAATTAGTGCCTATCAACTTTTGGTAAAAATCATCTTACAGGTTGCGTTGCCATCCCGCTTTTTCTAAATTTTCAACAGGGTGATAAAGGCAAAAATTTTCAAGATGGGTATCTTTCGAAAGTTCTCGTCAGTACCTTTAAAACGAATGGTTGAACTATAAATCTGTGATAATTTAAAACAAAGTTATCGATTTTTTTACTTTTTACGAAAAAAAAACTTAGAAAAAAAAATATATTTTTTTTTTTCTCCCCTTAATTTTATCAAACTCCCACGGTTTCCGTGTTCTGACAAAATTAAACTAATTTTTGCTTTTTTCCCCTAATTTTGTCAAAGTCCTACGGTTTCCGTGTCTTGACAAACTTTAACATATTTTTGCATTTTTCCCCTAATTTTGTCAAAGTTCCACGGTTTCCGTGTTTTGACAAACTTTGACAAAATTTTGGGTAAAATGTGAAAATTATTCTAAGTTTGTCAAAACACGGAAATCGTGGGACTTTGACAAAATTGGGGGGAAAATGCAAAAATTTGTTTAAGTTTGTCAGAACACGGAAACCGTGGGAGTTTGATAGAATTAAGGGGAGAGGAAAAAAAAAAAAAAAAAAAAAGTGGGACTTTGACAAAATTTTGGGTAAAATGTGAAAATTTGTTTAAGTCCCACTTTTTTTTTTTTTCCTCACCCCTTAATTCTATCAAACTCCCACGGTTTCCGTGTTCTGACAAACGTAAACTAATTTTTGCTTTTTTCCCCTAATTTTGTCAAAGTCCCACGGCTTCCGTGTTTTGACAAACTTAGAATAATTTTCATATTTTACCCAAAATTTTGTCAAAGTCCCACTTTTTTTTTTTTTTTTTTTTTTTTTAATTATTGTTGCTGAGTGAATTTGTATAGGAAAAGATAGAAGAAAGTCAAGTGGTGGCCACAACATACTAGTTTCTCTTAGATTTCTCACCACCCATCAAGTATATCACACCTCCTAAGAAGTCGCACTCTTGAACTTATCGACCACACCCACAGTTTTATAGTTTCCTTATTTTATATTCATTACAGATTCGGATACGAATCTGCACGTTTGCATACATATATCTACTTCTTTGGAAGCATTAAAAACACCAAACACCACCGATTAAATATATATAATTTAAAAACATTTAAAAAAGACTGGTGTGATTATACTAAAATTTAACTATGTTTTTAATTAGAACAAACCTTTAGATAACTCTATAAAACACGACAACTTTTGAAACAAATTTTGATTTAACATTTTCTTTTTGCCGATATTCAGTAAGAAATCGTTTCCAGTGTGATAGCAATTCCAACAACGTTTTACTTACACTTGCACAAATTACAGCGACATCTATATTTTATGCATATCAAGAGCACTACATATCAACTACTTCGGTTGCTCCCTCCCTCTAACGATATCCCCGTCTCGAGTCACTAAATGCTATGTAACTCGATGGCGAAATTTGTTTAAAGAATTACTTATCATCTAATTGGTATTTTTAAATTCCATTTTCGCATTTAAAAAATTCACAACCATTAAATTAGTAGCTTTCTTCGAAAAATTTAACTTTTTAAATTTTAATATTTCATTTTACAGCTAAAAAATGTGAAAAATGCATTTAGTGAAAATACGCACTGTTAAACTCAAAATTCAAATTCAAAATTTTTTTAAATACATTTTTGGAAAACGAGTACTAATTTAACTGTTGCATATTTTTTAAATATGAAAACGGAATTTGAATAGAACAATTTGGTAACGTGTAATTCTATAAGCAAATTTCGCCTTAGAATAACCTGGGTTTTGGATGACCTTGATGATCCTTCATGATGCCTTAAGTTCCAGATTATTTATTTTACCTACGCCGGAAAAAATTCCGTAGTAATAGAATATACGCGCTACCACAGAAAAAGAAAAAAAAAAATTCAAAATTTTTAAAATTTGCCATAAAATATGTTCTGTTATTCGTAATTCTATACTTAAACTCACTTATCTTTTGGTTTATTATTGTAATGCTATACTCAAACTTTCTGTTAATCTCCCTGTCACTTTTTATTTAGGTTTTACTTAATTGTCATTGTATTATCAACTGTCATTTTTCATTTTCTTTCTGTCTTCCTTCTTTTTGAGCTCAGAATTTTTTCTTGTCTTCCCTTCCCGGCCTGTTCCCCTTTTTATGTTTGTTATTTTTTGTTAAAGCCATCATGTTCTTAATCCATTCTGCTTCCATTTTCTGGTTCGCTGAGGTGTGGGGTCATCATTGGACCCCCGGGTACTCAGCACTCAGCCCTCCCCCCCCCCCCCCCCTCGAAGTTGCGTGCTTGTTACCATCAGGCAAATTTATAACCTTCCACATTACATACATAACTATCAACTGTATCGTGAAATTAAATTCCCTAGACTTGAAAATTTTATACAACACCAATATTAAATTCCATGATCAATTAGATTCTATTTAGAACCAAGCTTTAAACACACGCGATGTGTATGACCACACAGATCGTCCTAATGTTGGAATTATTCTTCCTTCTCTTCTTTAGTTTTTCGTTGTTTTCTAGTAATCTTGTTTAAAAAATAATAATAATAAATAAAAAATTATTAAAAATTTTATAAAATGTTCCATAAAAAGTTGTTCATTTGTTCGTAATGCTATACTTAAACTATCTTTTATTTTCGTTTATTATTGTAATGCTATACTCAATCGTTCTGTTAATTTCCCTTCCACTATTCTTTTTTGTTCTTACTTTAATGTTTTTGTTTTATTAATTGTCTTTTTCATTTTCTTCCTTCATCTTTCTCGTTGAGCTCAGAATTTTTCTCTTGTCGTTTTTTCCAAGCCTGTCACCCTTTTTATTTATTTTTTATTTTTGTGTAAACCATCACGTTTTTGAACCAATTCTGCTACCATCTTCTGGTTCGCTGAGGTGTGGGGTCATGTTATTTAGACTCCGGGTACTCGGCACTCCGCCTCCCCCTCGAAGTGCGTGCTTGTTATATTTATATTGGTTGTTATCCATTAAAAGAATTATTTTTGTAACGATGATTCTTCAATTATATTAATATAATTTCCAACACTTTAACCCATTTTATCCCAATTTATATATTATGATTAAATTTGAGAAAAATTATATTTTTTAAGGTTAATTAAACCTAAATAAACTAAATACAACAAAATTTGAAAAAAAAAAAAATACATATATATTCTGTATAAAAAATCTTATCCACTTTGTACGCAGGACACTAAAATAAAACGGATGAAATTTGCACTTATATGTTTTAGTATTCTCTTCAATAGTGAAAAGTGCTTTCAGAGTATAAAGTTTTGCTTTATCTGTTTAATACTTTCTTATTTACATGATAGTTCTCCAGAAAGAATTTTCAACCGCAAAGAGAAGATAAACAACGCCACCTAATGAATGATTAAACAAATATTCCAGATGGAGGAGGTGAGACACATAACACGCTAGAAGAAGCTTATATATACCATTATATATTCAAGCTGACAAAAGATTCGCACCAAGCATATTCTTATTTCTATATGCTATTCTTCAGCTGTCCTTTAAACAGAACAATGGGATAAAATGTGTTAACTTATACCGGAGTAATTTTAGCCCCGCCTTTTATTTAAGGTAATATTGGTAAAAGAGTGCGTATAAAAATGCGTGGATATGGGAATCCTGTTCACATTTTCGAGACAGTGAAAAAAACAGAAAAATTATAAAAGTTACAACTAAAGACCCGATTTTCGGATTCAGAAGACTTCGAAACGTGTAAATGTAAAAAAAAAAATAAATTTTCGGATATTTCATCACAAAATAATATTTTTTATACCATATATATGTTTAAGAGAAAATAAAAAGTACTGGATTCATGAAAGTTTTAGTATTTTGTTTTTGAGAAATTTATGAATTTTTGGATATCCCGAAGATGATTAACCCATTTTTAGTAAATTTTTGTCTGCCATTCTGTTTTATAAAAATTTTATTATCATTATGTCTAAAAAAAATCTGTATACAATTCCAAGAAGCTGTACATTTGTTGAAACTCAGCATAACTCTCTTCTGAGTTGATGGCTTATATCGTCCAGCAAGTGGTGTTACTATGCTACAATTTTCCCCTTTTACAGGATACACTTAACTTCATACTTGAGCTTTATTCATAGCTATTATGAAAAATTAAATTAGATATAGGTGCATATCAGCCGAAATGGGACTCTGTTCATCCGTAGCTTCATGATGTGCCTTGTAACTATATCTAATCTTTGAATTACATTAAACTTCATGTGTAAAATGCTTATTGTAGAAAAGCATATTGTCAAATTCTGATGCATATCATTCGACAGATTATTTGCTAATGCTATGCAATATTTTTCACTGTTAGATTTCACGATCAAGGTAACTTCCTGATGTAATTGCACGAAACATGATATATAACATACATATTATCAAAAAATTTAATACTTTTACTTTGGTGCATATCAAGTGGGAGTGTGGGAAAATTGTCAGCGCTGCTGTTACTCACTTTTTGCATTTTCTAGATGGTTATTTCTCAGCACTATTGGTTAAAATTATATATATATGTATATGTGTGTATATATATATATATATATATATATATATACAGTAGGTTAAATGATAAATGGAGCTGAAATATAGATATAGAAGGATGTTTTGTAATACACTATCTACTAATAAGTACTTGAACACTTTCGAATTAAGACGTTTTGTCAAATAACTAGAAATGTTTTTTAGGAATCATTTTTAAACTTTGGTAGTGTAAAGAACATGTTAAACCTCATATATTTCAACAGAAGTTGCATCTTGAAAAGGAAAAGGGGACCAGTAAAAAATAAAAAAAGTCAATATGTTTTGGATAACCTGTAAAAAGTAATGATTTAAATGGCATTTTGGCTGTAGCATGTGATTAAGAAGATATTTTTTTTTTTCATTATCATTATGAATTTGTATGAGGCTACCACATATATTCTTGGAGATATTTTTTTTTTTCCTTAATTGAAAAAAAAAATAATAATAATAAATAAAAAATCCACTTTTTTTAATAACATTTCAATTAATTTTCCACATTTTGAATTATAACACATAGGGTATTAGACCCAGTTCAATGCCATTTTTATGAAATTTGGCATACTGCATTAGACACAGCATACTGCAATCAGAATGCAAAAATTTTAAATATCTTGCGAAATGTGAACATTTTTGCTAAATAAACTTTAAATACGCATGTGTTAGCTTTAAAAAAATTCATTTGTATAATTTAATAGCAAAAAGTATTGAGCAACTTATATGAAAACCTCAAATATATATCCTGTAAATTCAAAAAGTTATGAGAGATAGAAAATGAACAGAATTTCAGTTATCTGAAAATAAAAGCTAAACTGTAAAGGGTTTCACTCACATTTTATTTTCATTCAATCAATGCCCGGTGGTAATACAGTGCCAAAACCAAATTCAAAACTGGTGTACAAATGATAAATAGAAAATAAGACTTCTTCACACACCATAAATTTTAAGTCAGCACAACCGGTTTCGAAAGGACGTAGCCTTTCTTCATCAGGTGCAAAAAAACACGTGCTACTGCCTTGGAGGCAAAAGCAAGACTGAAAGCAGGGCTAAATCCAGAGGGGGAGAAGCAACACAAACAACCAATAGGAAGCATCATGCAGGACCAATCAGAGAGGAACACACATACACACGCAAAAATCTAAAGGAGGGAGGGAAGGAATAATCAATTAATTTTATTAATTTATTTTTTATTTAATACTTTTATTTATTTGTTTATTTATTTTAATTTAATTAATATTATACTAATAAGTAAATTAAATAAAATTTATTTATATTTTTTTTATTAGAATTATTTAATTATGACTATTATTATGTTATAAACACAATGAAGGAAATTATTTAATTGAATTAAACAAATTTTTCCAGGCTGTAGACAGCAAAGTGAAATCAGATTTTTTATTGACAATCACGATTAAGGTAAATAGCTAAATTTTCCAAAAAATCCAGTTCGGAAACGCGTTTGGCATGAAAGATAATTTTGGCACTCTTAAAATTAAAACTATGATCAAATTCCCAACTGTGCTTCGCAATAGAAGATTTATATATCTTCGCAATAGAATACAGTGTTCGCTGACTGTAAATAAATATTGATAAAAAACCCTCTCATCTTTCTTTTCTTTTGAGAAGAACTGGAATTATGTTTATTGTATCTCTTATAACTTTTTGAATTTACACGATATTTGCTTAGGGTTTTCATATAAGTTACTCAATACTTTTGGCTATTAAATTATGCAAATGAAATTTTTTAAAAGCTAGCGCATGCGTAGTTAAAATTTATTTAGTAAAACTGCTCATATTTCGCATGATATTTATCATTTTTGTAATCTGATTGCATTATGCTGTATCTAATGTAATATGCCAAGTTTCCTAAAAATGGCTTTACACTGGGTCTAATGGGTATTATAATTAAAAAAGTGGAATTTATCACGGCGTTTATTATACTGTAGTAGTCTTACGTGCCGTGATTAACGATTTTTCTCTGAATCAAGTAAACTCGTGTTAAATAAATACGTAAATTGGGAAAGAAATATCGAAGTGTATACATGTGTAATGAATGCAATGCGTAAAAGTCTTAATCAATGCTAGAAATATTTCTGTCTGTATATAATTCCTTGTTTGAATGCTCCTTTTGTGTGGGAATTTGATATAATTATTCCTTTGGTCATTTCTGTAAATAGGATTTAAACTTGTATTATTCTGTATAGTATGAAAAATATTTCTTTTGAGATTTCATGTGAATGAATGCTTGACAAGCATTTGGCTGGGTTTAGTCTGATATCATTGTTTTTCATTTTCGAGGCATTCCTTTCTTAAAGTATTCTGTCATTTAACGAGTAACAAATTTTAATCCCAGTGTATGGAATTTTAAACCCCTTTTTACGCATAGAAATATTATGGTGATTATCGTTCAAAAATGTCACTGTAAAGGCAGCATAAAACTTATCAATATTTTGAAAATTTCTAATCCCACTGTGCAGTGTAGAAAAACTCATTCAAGTGCTTTTCTTTCTTTTTTTATCTACTGGTCCGTACGGGCCGAAATTTTGAGGCCCGGCCCGGTATGAAGTCAAAAAATTCGGCCCGGCCCGGACAAAAAACGATAAAATCAGGCCCGACCCGGCCCGGCCCGATTCAAAAATGTGTAAAATAACAAAAAAAGGAAAAAAATGCATGCCTTTCTATGAAAAAGATTTTTAGTATGTGTTTTGCAGAGGTTTTATATAACCAAACAATAGTACTTTCTTTAACAAAACTGCTAAACTTTTACAAGATAATTATATATAAAGAGAAATTCATTATTATAGACAAGGCACAAAGAGAAACAGAAAGTCAAATCGAAAATATGACCATTCATCAAACAATACAGGAAGGTATTTAAAATGGTTAATCTTACAAAAAATGCACTTTCCTCTTATATACCGTCATGTATCAGAATCTTTCATGTGATCCGGTAAACAAAACTTTAATGTTAATCCAAACATGTTGAATAGAAAAGTTTTTTTTGACCATGATAAGAATGATGCTACTTTCATCCATTGGAGAAAAGAAAAAAGGAGCTTTAGAGAAAAAGTTTAAACGAAAGGATTTTTATAGCCTTCATACCACCTAAACTCAACAGATCATAGGAAACAAAGCCTTAAACACAGTAACGTAACTAATTTATTTTGTTATGTACATGTACGGAAACTGGTAGTGACATGCATACTATTTTGAATAGGAAACCATCTAATACTTCTTTAAATAAAATATATTAATTTCGAAGCATGCTAAAAATATTTGCGAAAAATCAGACTTCGAACAGACAGACTGATAGACAAATTGAAGTTACAGACATTTTTTAACAAACTAGAACTTTATGTGACGTACCAGCCTGTAAAATTATGTAAAATATATGACTGAAAAAATATTTTTATCATTTTCCTTTTCGTTGATTAACGAGGAAACCAGAAAAAAATTCGGCCCGACACGACCCGGAGAAAATTTCCTTCAGGCCCGGCCCGGCCCGGCCCGAGTATACTAAAAAAAAACTGAACCCGAGCCCGGTCCGGCCCGAGCCAGAAATTTTTTTTTTTAAGCCCGAGCTCGGCCCGGCCCGAGATGAAATTTAAAAATTCGGCCCGAACCCAGCCCAAGGTCGGGCTCGGGCTCGGGCCGTAAGCCCGGCCCGTGCAGACCTCTAAAGCGAATATCTGGAACAGCTGTCCTTGGTCAGCTGTTCGGTTGGAGGTGTGTCTCTTTTTTTTCCCTCTCTGTGATGTCCGTACAGTAAGTGACGTATTGGAACTTTTTGGGGCGTGTTGCTAATTTTGTCCCACGTGGTATAGGGAAAAAGCGATTGACGTGAGGCAATCTTTGGAGATTTCTCTGTAGGAAAAAATAGGTGGCGGGTGCCCCCCCTCCCCCCCCCCCCCCCCCCCCCGTTTTGGATAAAAATTTGAAGTGCGGCTTCGCGAAAAAAGAATGACTGAGAGAACTGAGAAAGCTTGGTGAGAACTAATAGAGATAGAGATCTTGTTTTTTTTTAGACTTGATTTTCATGTTGCTGCTCTGGTTTGAAAATAGTTCGGGTTCGGTCGGAACCATTCGGGACTCGTCGACAGAGGTCGGCTGGCAGTCGGAGTCTGTTCAAAAATGCGGAATATAGTCGACGGAGTTAGTATTTTGAACTGAAAAAAAAGTAGCATTGTTTGCGTGTGTCGTATAGGAGAATTACGCTGTTATGATGGATTATAAATTGGGACAACGGGTCACCGGTTTTTAAGTCGACATTTATATGTGGCAAAGTAAATTAACGACGGATCAATTAGGCTCCATTTTGTTTGGTCATCGGTCGGAAGTGAGCAGTTGGTATTTCTACAACTAAATGAGGGGAGCGTTTCCTAATGTAACAAAAATGGCTCGGAACTGGATCCATTTTGATATGTGATTAGATGTTATCTGATGTCCTGAGTATTTTTTTATGAAATATGTAAAATTGACGTCCAATGCAATCGACTTCTCGGAGACCTCCAATTACGACAAAACTGTTGCAGAGAACAGTAACAAATTCATGTAAGTTTAGATACATTATTATGTCTTTGATGTTTATTTTTGTCTAGTTGATATATAATAGAGAAGTGTAACTTGTAATTCTAAACGTATTGAAGTTTATTAGTTTAGCTTTATAGGAGTGTTTAATGAAGGTTGTGAAGTATTTTGTTGAGTAGTTACTAAACTGGTATATCATTATTATGGTAATTACTGTTATGTGTATTGTTCATGACTAGTGAAAATAGTGATTGTTGGTGTACTCTGTGATTAGAAAAAAACTAAAATATACCTCATTATAAGTTCTGTAATTTAATCTTACTAGATTTCATTAAAATTTTGTATTTTAAAATCTGACTTAGTTTTCTTTTATGAAGTGTAACATTTATAGAGATAATGAGAATAATACTCATAATCCTATACTACAGCTAAAATGAGCATTACTTTTTACAGGATGTTCCAAAACACTTTGATTTTTGTTTAATTTTTTACTGGTCCCCTTTATCTCTTCAGGACAGAACTTTTATTGATATGTATGAGGTATAACATTTTCTTTACGTTACCAAAGTGTGATGATGATTCCTAAAGAACATTTCTAGATATTTGACAAAACGTCGAAATTGTAAAATGTCAAAATACTTATTGGTAGATAATTAAAATAATGGTAGATAATTAAAAAAATTTTGCTAATAATAAAGGAAAATTTAGTAGCCTTCATGAGGGATATTTTATAGTTATCTTATTGCAGTATGAAATATCCCTAAAGTAGAAAAATAGATAATTAATTAAAAATTAAGTTATTCTGATTCGATTTTTCTGTAGATTGCCCGAAATGGGGTGATTTTCTGCTCTACTTTATTAAAAACCATTTAGCCTTTCTTCTATAGAAATAGCACATGTTCTTTTTTAAAATTCACAAACACTGAAATTACTACGACTACTAAAATATTTTAAAATGACAAAAAATAAACAAATAAATAAAACTTCTGTCAAAGACAGAATTTAGTTTAGTACGGAAGACTATTAATTTCAATCTGTAAAATTTTTATTTTTTAATTTTTAAATTATTTTGTATCTCATCTTTTGACCTTAAAACTGGGCTTTTAAAATAAATTGAAATGAATTAAAATGAAGTGTTGCCACCTGAATTTAATACTTTATTTAATTTTGAAAAATCTAATCCTCGTGTCGAAAAACTGTTTGCATAACTGGATTCAGAAAAATCGCTCCTTTCATTTAGTACCGAATTTGTAACGATTGGACTGATATTTCTAATTTATTTTCCCCTTTTTTTTTATTGTTACACAAAACTGGTCTACAAAACTGGCGACAACATTTTTATCCAGATTGTAACTACGAGTCCTCCGTTACAAAAAAAAAAAAAAAAGAAGCCCATAACATACTGGTTTTATTGAGGTTATATTATACTTTTCACCAATAAAATAAGCAAATTAATATAATTATATTCATTTTATCAAAAGAAAATTAAGCTACTTTTTCATTTTCTATCCAGTGAAAACTATATTGGTTATAATTATCATTATCCATTGGTGAAGCAGATAATAATAAAAAAATTAAATAAATAAATAAAAAACCTTTTTATACATAAAAAATTTAATACTATTTTCCAATAGTTCTTTCATTAAATTAGCTTTTGGTAATTTCTTGATTTTCTTTTCAGTACAAGCTTTTTTTTTATTCCCTCTCTTGATTTTTACAATAACTTAACCCCTAGCTGTGCAGTGTTTTACTTTCTTTTGCAAATAGTTTCTTTAAAAAAATAAGAAGAAAATCTCGTTTAATATGTTTATTTTTTCTTTATTTTCCTTGAAAAGAAATTTTGTTTCAATAAAATATTTATTAAACCATTAAAATGAGGGAAATATCTGATTTTCTTTTTGCATTTTTAATTCTAGAATTTTTATTTTTTCTTATTCATGTGTGGTTTAAAAAAATAAATAAATAAATAATAAAAAAAAAATATTTGAGGTCGAACTTTTGAAACTGAATTTCTGCTAAAATTAAATGTTTAGATGTCCCATGAACTTAGAAATTATATTTTTAGCTGTTGGTCAGTGTGTCTATGTGTCTGTTATGAGAATCACTTAAAAGGAAATATTTAATAGAAAGTTCAAAATCTTTTTTTCTTTTTTTTTATCCGTGTCACATGGAAAAATTGAATCTTTCACTTAGATCTCTCACATGTAGTATACAGTGACAAACAAACAGACAAAAAAAAAGTATTTAATTTATTTATAGACTGGATTGTTCCTTTGTTCAAATTTGGGCCAAATTATTTAAAATGCCTCATCCGACTGAGCTGAAGATTTACATACATGTTATAGGTTACCATCGAACGAACTGTATAAATTTTGGTGAGTCTAGAACTTCTAGATTTTTACAGGGACACAATGAAAATTTTTTTATCATAATAGTCTATGGGCCCGAATGTTTTAAAGTGCGATAGTGTCTAAACGTCTTATTCAATTGAGCTGAAAATTTATACACATTTTATAGATGATCGCTGCACGAACTGAATAGATTTTAGTGAATCTAGCATATAGTTTTTTTTTTTTTTTTTTTTTTTTTTTACAAGTACACGTGAATTTTTATTATCATTATTATTATTATTATTATTATTATTGTGGCATATGGATTCAAATTAGTATTTAAAGTGCTATAGCGTCTAAGCGCCTCACTCGAATGCGCTGAAAATTTATATAAATGATATAGCCCACAGTTGCACTAACTGTATAGATTTTGGTGGGCCTAGCATTTATAGATTTTTACAGGGACACAACGAAAATTTCTTTATCATTATGGTCTACAGATTAAAATTATGCGTTCATTTATAGCGTTAATTTAAACAACATACTATATAGAGAAAAATACCTTATTTTAATTTTCTCCTTTGTTTGTTTAATGACTTCTCTTTAACGTATCTATACAACCGTTAATTATTTAATGTTCGGAAAGTCCAGCGGAGTCACTCCAGATTTTTCAAATAGTGGTAGGATGCTTCCTATCTATCTCCCTCCTTTTTTTTTTTTTTTTTCCCCTTTTTTTTCTGCTTACTGTGCTGAAAGTAAGTACCCTATGTGGTGTGTATACAATTCATAATCAATTTATCGGGCTACCCAAAATTAGTAGAATAAGTCTCAAAGGCTTGTCTGGTGGAAAATTAACATAATAAAATCATTTTTATAATTTTAAATAAATTTTTAATTTAATAAATATTTTGCGACTACAGTTATTTAATAGGGAATTGAGGTATGTATGGCAGATATATAAATATATGTTTTGCAAATAATTCTTTTACAAAACTGTTTTATTTTATATTTAATTATTATTTTTGAAAATTTTTAAATCAGTCTCCCTTATCTTACACTGAAATAATTTGTTATTATAGTAATGCAGAGTAAGGGAATACAGAATGAATGTCAAACCAGATAATTTTATTTAGTAATCTATGTTCTCATAATTTTAATGAAGAATAGAACCATTATATATAGCTTCCAAGGGTGAAATATGTATTTGTTTCTGACGCTAAGATAATAAAATTAAACTTGTCATGTTATTAATATATGTAGAACGAAAATTAAACCGTCAAAAAAGCCACGAGAGATCACAAGTACTTGAGCCCTTGACATGCTAGAATAATTACCATGATGTATGTTTAGGTTCGATTATGGTATCTGGAATATACGTATTTTACTTGTTATGCCTTGTGGTCACGTAATCAACATCTTTTATTTATTTATTAATTTATTTTTTAAGTATATTATTTTTCAAAATTTAAAATCGTACAATGATCTATAATAAAGGAAGTACAATTTTTTTCCGAAAACTTTTTTAAGTATAATAACTTTTATCAAAAACTTTATATTTAAATATATTTTATTTTTTGTGATATAATTTTTGACAAAAAATATCTTTATTAAGAAGTTAAACAGAATTTCAACAGGTATTTTGCGTTTTTTTTTTTTTTTTTTTAAGCATACACCTGTATTCTAGTAAATATGTAATGCAATCTGCCACACACGTGAAAATATAACTCTTTCCGGAGTGTCAGAAATAGTGATTCAAGTAAGAGAAAAACTATTGGTTAGGTTGGATTGAATTTATTAAGGACGTACTAGAGCTCTCTTCTTATTGGCGATGGATATTTAGAGTAAAACAATAAATGAAATTGACAATAAAATAATAAGTTATTTGCCAAAAATTCACTGCTAAGCCGCATTCATTAGAGATATCATAACGTCTTCCAGATAGAATTAAAGAAGTAATATTTGTAAAGAAATTGGAGAAAATTTTCCTGGTCCTGTATGCGTATGAAATAATACAGAGAATTATGTTACCTTATTTACCAATTCATAGAAGCAATTTTAACAATTTTAACAAAAGAATACATCTTTTAACAATTATGAATTTAACAAAGGCAAAAATTTTAATAACTTTCCGAAAAACCATTGTCGTGTATTTTCCAAGATTATAAGAGATTATAAGAGATCTTAAGACTGATACAAAAGACTTGACAAAGTTAAGAGAAATTTAATGAACAATTCATATGTGAGAAGTAATTTTAGTAAATAAAAGAAAAAAGCTTAAATGTAAATTTATAGTAGAAAGAGTATGGTGAAAAAGATTCTAAATAAATAAATAATACATAAATATAAAAATAAAACCTCATCCATTTAATGATAGCTTGTCCCAAAAAAGGCCTTTAAAAATTCCCATTAAAAAATAATGCGTCTGTGCTACATACACAAAAGCCAAAGACCTCTAGAACTTCTGGCAATTAGCTTTTGCATCATATAAAACTAATGAGTACCTTTTATGTCCTAGATATTTTCTTATAGGAAAAAAACTTAACCAGAAAGGATTGGAATCATACAATCGACAAAGAATGATATAACGCGAAAATACATTTATGAATTGAATTTATCTCAGCATTTTTGAACGAAATGGAAACAACTCTGTGTAATGAATTTAAAATCAGTCAACAAGACATAGAATTCTGAAAATTTACTAATTACATATATTGCATTTGTAATCATACACAATGATAACCAACCACATTTTTTCTCAAAGCTTGCAATTGATTTCTATAACTATGCTATATTACGAGACTTGCGGAAGGAAACTCTTCAGTTACAAGTACTCGTACAACCTAGGGACAAAAAAAATGTTAAAACAAATAAGTAACTTACCTGTCTGGGAAGAAAATGCAATTTTAGACATTTCAAAAACAACATTGTGAACAAAACTCAACAATGAACAGAATTGAAAAGTTATTCTACTAATTAATATTAAATTACAAAACAAAAACATAGAACTGTACCTTTTATAAGCTTATAAAAATTTAATTCAATAAAATGTTTTTATATACGTGAGTCTTTGTGTCAGTATAAACATTTTAAAATCAAACAGATGTTTTTGTTAAAATAGATCTTAATAACTATACAGTTGATTCAAAAACATGTAGGCGTTATCTAATATATTTCTTTTGGAAATATAAATTATTTTAGTTATTTCTACGTTTCTTCTTGATATTCCATAAAATAAGGTAAGGTTATTTTACTTTTTCTACAGATTACTTTACTCACGAGTCAAATTAAAATTCTTTTCTTTGTTGTAACTTTCAACTGAACTGTGTATTTCTTAAATAACTGCATTTATGTATAATAATAATATACATATAAAATCTATAGATGATATACTATACAGGATTACATAAAAGAAATTTATTACAACATTTCAGTAAATGCAAAATTTTTAAAGTATGTTTACAAATATGTTTTAATTACACTGCTCTGAAAAAAAATGTTTTTCGAGATCTGATACCATTCTTGCTGATTCTTATGTAAAATGACCTCCTGAATCCGAATATTACTCCCATTTTACCCAGTCACCCACTGTTTTCTAGATACACCACCCCTCCCTCAATTTCTTTTCCTGTTCGTTAATTTTATGACATTAATTTGATTTGAAGAATGAAAAATAATTAATTTAACACATAAAAAAAAATATATAAATTTAAAAAATAACATTAATAACATATTAAAAAAAATATATGTAATGCATAATTTCAGTGTCAAATCTCCCCCAAAAATTTCCCCTTGTCGCAAATGTCCATGTTTTAGAATTTTCCAACACTGTAGCCCCTCAGAAGATATTTAACGGTTAAAGTAACCCTCTTCCCTCTTAAAAATCAAATTCATATCTATAAAATCTCTGAAAAATGATAAAAATGGAGTGGCCATTCCTAAAAAACGGTGGGTGATAGGGCAAAATGGGCGTCATATTCGGATTCAGGAGGTCATTTTACATACGAATATGATGAAATGGTGTCAGAGGCAATTTTCATGCCGAGCAGTGTTATCCAGTTGAAGAACGATGAAATACGCTTACACAAATAAACTAAAAAGATACGAATAATCACTGAAATATTTTATTTTGACAGATGTCAGAAATTGTCTCTCAGATTTAAACTAAAAAAGATTATTATTATTATTATTATTTTGTATGTATGAAAAACCTCAAATTTTGTGTCTTTACCTTTACACATTTCATTGCTTTTAAAATAACGCTACTGATATCCAAAAAATTAATTGTTTTAATTGAGCTCATCTTATGAGTATTCAGTAAAGCACTTTCTTGAGCTGGAATCAAACTGTTTTAATGAAGATCTTCTATTGCTGTATCCGTAACTCCAAAAATTCGAAAAAGTTTCATAATATATGCAGGTTTCTCTCTCTCTCGCTTTTATATTCCACAATATTCATTTGCTCTACACATTTTTATAAAATTTTAGTAACAGCAGAAAAAAACAGAATGTAATAAAGTGTACTTTATTCAAGGAAATAAAAAAAAAAAAAATAAAAAAAAGGAACAGTTAATCATTAATAGTTTCACTTGTATCAATATTTTAATAAGTGATAAGTCTAATGGTTTTATACACCCACATAAAAATACCTAGGGAATATTCAAACGATGCTTCTCGTTATTTTAAGGAATGCATGAAATGTGGAATTTAAATATATGCAGAATTTTTTAGAAAAGTTATTTCTGTATATGTGCTTTAAGGAGAAAAGAATGTATTTTTTATTTCAAATATTGGAATTTAAAATACCTCCAGAGCATTTATAGAAAACATTTATATCGATTTTTAGAATGTTATTTTTTAAATTGCAGTATTTTTCCTGATTATTGAAGCTTATTTTTCGCAACATGAATGAACAAAATATAAATATAAATTTCTATTAATTGTTCTAATATTTATTATTTATGTACAATTTATTTATTTAATTATAGATATGTTACAATATTTTGCTAAACAAATATACACTCTAAAAAATATTATTAAAATTGGAAAGTAGACGGTTAAATTATACGACCAGTTCTCTTCTTCGAGAAAAGTATTTGTAACAATTTTTATAAAATTCAGAATATTGACCGTTTGTTACTGGTTACATCTTTTCTCCGAGAAAAAAACAATGGTAAATTTACGGGGAAAATTTTAATTTAACAGTCAAGGACTGGAACACATTTTGCAGGTCGTTGACAGGAATCTACGAGGTTAAGTCATTAAGTAAGTTACAAATGCATATGGCATGGTTTAAAGTAGTAACAGATATCCACAAAGAATGGTGATAGAGGGCAGGAACATACAGCTTTATGATATTCAATTCATGTTGAGTAGGTAACATGCACACGCATGCGTAATGCAGTTTCAAAAATGGCGATAGGGCTGAATGATTGTACCTTAGAATAGCTGCTGTGGCTCGATTTTTGTGGACGAAAGGACTTGAATTAAAAAAAAAAAAAAAAAAAAAAAAAATTAAGAAATGTTACCTGCTTATGGATGCTACAGTATCCACCTCATAGCCCAAACTTAGCCCCAAGCAATTTTCATCCGTTTGGTCCACTGAAACAACATCTTGGAGGCAAACAATTTGCAGATGACGACGACGTTCAACATGAAGTCCTATTGTGGATGAGACAGCAACACAAAGAATTTTATGCAACTAGAATTGGGGCTCTGATAAAACGATGGGATAAGTGCATCAACGTTGCTGGAGATTATGTAGAAAAATAAAAATTGTTTCCAAGTGAATATCATAAATTATTTTTTTATTATCTTTTGTGACTTACTTAATGACTTTCCCTCGTAGTGTGCAAATTTTTGCAGTTATATATATATATATATATATATATATATATATATATATATATACATCATCAATTTTACCCTTTATCAATCCACTGCAGGATGAATGCTTCTCTTAGCTGATTCCAATCTGCCTTGTTTTCTGAAATTCTTCTCGATTCTGTTCTTTGAAAATTCACAATTTCATTTCTCCAACAAGAGTCTGGTATTTCCCTCAATTTTTTCTTATCTATCAGTATCCAAAATAGGACTTTGGTGGTCTATCATTGTTTCTTCTAAAAAGGTGACCAGTCTAGCTCCATTTTAAATTCTTAACTCTACAAATGACATCAGTAACTTTGATTTGCTCTTTAATGCATGTATTTTGCTTTCTGTTTCTTTGGGGGAATCGTAACATGTATATCGCTATGCTTCTCTGGGTTATTTGAAGGTATTGTATAGTTTTACCCATGTTGAAGCTTCTGAAGCATAAGTTAATACAGGCCAAATGCACTGATCAATATATCCTTTGACAACATTTTTTTCATTTCTTATATATATAAATTAACTTTCTTTTTCTTTTTTCAAGCCAAAGAAAACACTTACCTATTATTCTATATAAATTTGGAATATAAATTGCTTTTCTTTGCTAATTCAAATATGCTTCTTAACTTTTTTAGAGTTGGTTTAATCTTTATAGTTTTATAGATTTAAGTGTTTTTTTTTTTTTTTTTTTTTTTTTTTTCTGAGTCATTTGTTTGAAATCTACGTTTAATAAAGTTAATATAGATTTTTCTTCTATATATATATTAATTAAGTGTAATTGTCCCAAATTCTTCTTTATCATATGTTCCGTAGTCAGGAAACCATTTCATACCATATGTAGCTTTACGTACATTATTTATTATTTTAGCTGGAGAAAATATGTATATATGCATAATAATTCATATATTGTTTTCTTCTTTAATTGTTTTTTCTTTGGCAGATTTTACAAATCTAATTTCTTCAGTAAAAGTAATTTCTTTTCCTTAAAAATTAGCCAATCAGTACATTTAAAGAAAAATTATTTCAAAATAAGTTATGTTTAAACTTTTTTGTTCGATATTTAATTCTTTGTATCTTAAGAACTCCGATTTCAAAAATATTTGTCTATATTTTAAGTGCATTATTTAAACCATCTACTAAATAATTTAAAAAATATGGAACGGAAAAAATAAATATTTATAAAAAAAAAAAAAAAAAAAAAATAGTATCATGTCATTTTTGTTATAACAATGGCCAACACTATAATTCTCTTTACATACCTGCCAACATTAAAATTAATATTCCATAAAACTGTTAGTAACAGCTTTTTTTTTTTCTTTTTTTATTATTATTTTATTTATTTATTTATTTATTTATTTTTTTTTGAGCATTTTTTTCCTTATTTAATCGTAATCCCATTTGTATAAAAATCACCCTAAAAATAAATTGGTGTAGAAAAAGGGGTGGTACAAATAGTTTTACGGAATATTAATTAGAATGTTGGCAGCAATGTCTTTAACCCTTTGACAGCCCTAACGTTCTAAACAGTGTTGCCAAATTTAGGGACTTTCTTATTCAACTATCATTAATGATTTCGAGGAGTAATATTTATATACATAATGGATGGATAGCATTCGAAGTGATCAGGCAACCGTTACAGTTAATTTGTTGTGATATTGAATAAAAATGTCACTAAATTTGGCAACACTGACCAGAGGAGAGCAATTAAATAGGACAGATAAAGGGTTAATTATCTGTGTAAATCTCTTTGCATTTTGGATAATCAAGCTTGAATCTTTTATCTTGATAAATTATACTTTTTTATGAAAACTTTGCATAGAATCGCCATTTTATGAAAAAAAATATAAACCATTTTTGTTAATTGTAATGTTTTACGATAGAACATAGAACCATTGAATAACGTCGTCTTACAAAGCTTGCTGGGGAAATCGTTATAAACTTTTTGTATATTGCCGATATGCAACAGGTGATGTAAAGAGTTGTATTACGATCTATGTATTGTTAATGGGATGGGACATTAACAAATTGGAATTGGATGAAATTATGTTGCTATATATTTTTTTAGAATACGCTTTTTGAGAGGTTGGGTGTTCCATATTTTTCGCTATCAGATAAACAATTTGACAAATTTTAGATCATCGATAGCTGATCTATATAGAAGAAAATATTATCAGATTTTGAGAAATTCAAATGAAATGCGCGAGTATATAGACTCAAAATAAATTAAAAGTATTTTAGTATATGCCTTTTGTATGGATGCGTCACATTTTTGTCGCCGTTACAGAAAGATTTGGGAAAATTTAATTTTTCCCTCCAACTTAATGATTACCTTATAGAAATGCGTATATACTAGTATTGATCAATGAAGCAACAAAAGCAAGTATTATTATTATTATTATTATTTATTTATTTATTTTCTCACAATAAAATCGTCTATCGTAAACACCATTTTTTTTTTTTTTTTTTTTTTTTTTAAGAAAATATAATGATTTACTTTCTTCTAAAGTAAATCACTTTTAAAGTAAATTTACTTTCTTCTAAAGTAAATCACTTTTAAAGTAAATTTACTTTCTTCTAAACAATGATATACAGAACAAGCTAAATAAGTTCCAGTACATCTGCAGAAGAACATTAAGAAATAGAAGAAAGATACCAGAATAAAATTTTTCAAGAGACAATGGCGATACCAACTCTTCTATATGGAAGCGAGACATTGACACTCAAAAAGAGTGGTGACAGAGAAATACAATCTTCAGAGAGGAAATTTCTAAGGAGTGTGAGGGGTTGTTCTGTAATGGATAAAATAAGGAAGGATGACATCAGGAAGGCACTAAAAATTAAGCCAATAATAGGTACTATAGTAAACTATAGAAATATGTGGATAGAACATTTGGACTGAATGAGTACTGACCGTATACCAAAGGCAGCTCTGAAATATAGGTTAATTAGAGAAGGGATAGTTGAGGCCGGAAAAGGCAACTTCAACCGCGTTGAGCATGATGATACTTTCTTCTAGAAATTTATAAAAGTTTGTATAGCTCTATCTAATAAAATATTTGATTATAAATTAATTACTGTATATTTCGGTGTAATTATAAAATTTTCAGACGCATTATTATTGTTATTAACCTTTCTATCCTGTATGGGTCGATTCGACCCATTTTTAAAATTGATCTTTCGATATCTTCTACAGATTTTAATTTTGATTGTTCAAACATTATGTATGCCTCAAAAATATGCATTCATTTAATATATGATGTTTTCAGAGTCATTGGTTTGTTTTAAATCACCCCAAAACAATATGTGACATATTACCTGTCTGGGTCGATTTGACCCACATTATTAACATGCATAGAAATGCTTAAAACACCAATTTTTTCTTTTGAGGAGACTTCATTTTCAGGAATAGTCAATAGATGGCAATAGTTGTCGGAAACGTAGATGTAAAATGAGCTCCATAGAAATTCTTTCTTAAGACCTAAATTCAATCTATACAAAGTGGGTCGATTCGACCCATGCAGGTAAATTGTGCATAGAAACGTGTATTAACATGCATAGATATGCTTAAAAGACCAATTTTTTCTTTTGAATAGACTTCATTTTCAGGAATAATCAATAGATGGAGATAGTTGTCGGAAACGTAGATGTAAAATGAGCTCCATAGAAATTATTTCTTAAGACCTAAATTCAATCTATAAAAAGTGGGTCGTTTCGACCCATACAGGTAAAACGTAAAATTTTTTCAACAGAGTAGGAAGGTTAATATAATTATTATTGCACGTTACTTTTTACGGTTAATATATTTTATATAGAAAATATCTAATGACATAATTATTTCTTTCTTTTATATTTAACAGATAAAATTATTTTATTCGTGATTTTTTTTTTTTTTTTTTTTTTTTTTTTTTTTTTTTTTTCCGATTTCCAGTTTTTGATGGGTTGACATTTTTTCAGATAATCAGAACAAGATTTGTCGCAATTAGAAAATATCTGTCCGTCTCTACGTCCATCTGTCTGATTTTCTGTTTGTCTGTCGGTCTGTGTGTATATGACAAAACATTTCTGCAAACTCTACTTCGAGAACTAATGAGAAATTTCATGAAGAGTTATATTTATTTACATCTGGACATAAACTGGAGCATATCACATAACAACTCACGCTGTCCTGCATTTTTATCATAATTTTTAATATGGCAGCATCGAAAAAAATTTCTTAAAAGTAAATAGACGTAAACTTTTATGACTCATGATTGTGAAATTAAAATAAATTATTCATAATAGAAATAGTCACCCAGGATTTTGGATATGTAAATTTTAGTATGACAAATATTTGTATACGTAAATCCCCTCGGGTATAAATTTTCAATATGAGTATTTTTCGAAAGAACTCGTCAATATCTTTAAAAGTATAATTATGTACTGTAATCATTTGAAATAAAGTTATCGATTTTCTTTTCGTTTTTAACAACAAAATAAACAAAAAATCTTATAAAATAATTTTCTAAGATGTCGTTTATAGCACACAAAATAAACTTTTTTCTGACATTAATGTAGGTTGTGCTTTTCTGAGAAAAAAATCGTTTTCTGTCAACATAAAAAATAAATTTCTTAAATAATAATTTCTAAAATATCTTGTGATGCACTATTTTTTATAAGTAAATACTGAAAAAAAGTTTTGTGATAGCAATAATATATTGATTTTTAATACGAAAGTTAAAATAAAAATTGTTTTTATTAAAATACTAGCAGGTCTACCTAGAGTTGCCCAGGTTAAATCAATGAAAGAACTGAACGAAAGTGTAAAATGGAAAGAAAAATGCATGAAACATTTCCCAAAGTCTTTAACAGAAAATATTATAAATAAATAAATGAATACAAAATGTACCGCTTTAGTATGGGAAGCCCTTGGCGACTTCAAATATTTTTGGCCATTTTCGCGATGAATTGAAAAGATTATCGCAACTGCGTAACTAAAGGTTTTAGTGAGAAACATTCGAATTACTTCGATTCCAAATTTAAAATTTTGACGAAAAGGTCTGATACTAAAGCTATTCCATAATAATCATAGTAATAATAATAAAATACAAATTATGACTACTTACAATTAAGGTGAGAACATAAAAGCGCCTCATAAATTAGATATAGTATCAATAAAAATGAAAAATATTGTTTCACCGCAGAAAAGAAAAGTACTACTAAATTAAATAAAAATTTTAAGCTAATGTCAAACATCTCTACGAAAATATTTATCGACACTCGCGAATTCCTGATTTAAAATTGCACAAACTTTCGTAACGTAACAATTATTTTTTTTTTCTTGAATTTTTATTATTATTCCCGTAAAAGTACTAGTATCGCCCAGTAGTCAAAACTCGACCAGTTTTTTTTTTTTTTTTTTTTTTTTAAGTACGCATTTGAATAATAAATACAGATTATCCTTACAAGGTTTGTTCTAAAAGTATCTACAATAACATATGCATTTTAAAATGAATTAAGATATTACATTTGTATTTTAAAAAAGAATAATTAATGATTTAATTTTTTTTTTTCATTTATGAAAATTGAAATTAATAACAGATTTCATAAAGCATCGATGAAATTCTATTCTTTTAGAGAATATAACTTTTGTGATTCATTGATCGGTAAAATAGAATAAAATGCGTTCAATATTTTGCAAAATGTCTTTTTTTTTTTTTTTTCTTTTTTTTTTTTTTTTTTTTTTTTTAGATAGAGCAAAAATAGCATTTGAAAGTTTTCAATATATTCCAGAATGCAGTATATGTATTGAAATTTATGTTTGCTCTGACAATAAAAATATTTTTCAACCTAAACCCAGGATAGATTTCGTATTTATTAAACTTCCGACAGCTATTATTGTTTCCGAAAAAAAAAAAAAAAAAAAAAAAAAAAGAAAGAAACAGACAATAGGTTTATGTAATATATCAGTATTATAGTAGTTGTAACATTGCAAAATCTTTGCCAAATTCCACGCTCTGTTTATTTAATTTGTTTTATTTTTGAAAAGTTTGTTTGATATTTACAGAATAAATAAAAATAGCAGTTTTACAAATTAATAGTGAATGTTTAAATAAAAAGTCAGTATTAAAATCTGTGTGAATATATATTACGGATAATAAATGGTATGAAATGACATGGACTTTTTCTGTTTTGTACAGAATGATATAAACCGATGTACTACATTTGAAAAGCGCAAGAAAAAAAGAATGCAGATAGAAATTAGCTTATTAAAAATTATTAAATGTATTTAAGACAATTTGTAAAATAAGTGCTGCGTTATGAGTTGAATTACTCTGTACTAATGCGTAGCAATGGTACCATTAACAATACGATTACTGTCAATAAAACCTTCACGTTTTAACCGCTACAACTGTATTAATATGTAATGAGCGCGCTCATTCCGATGCAGTGGGAAAAATTATCTAGTATCATCACAGTTTTTACAAACTAGACCAGAAAAGATAAACTCGTCACTCGCTCCATGGTGGCTAACGAAATACAGTGTTGATTTAAAAGTATTACACAACTCACCACTATTTTCTCTTGTCTCCATGATGAGCATAAAATTCGTTATTTGAGACAGTGATTTTCTTTCTTTTTTTAAAGCAATTAAAATGTAAATTAAGTGAAACAATGGTGAAGTGATCGGCGAAGTATATAGAAACTCACCCGTATTTTAGAAATACAGAAAAGCAAAAATTTAGTTAATTTGCGGTGAATGAATCGCTTAAATTAACTTTTAAAAAAAGCTCGGGAATTTTGTCTATTTGCGGTGAATAGGTTATTCAGTGAAAAACTTACGCAAAAGTACACTGAGAAAAAATATATACTGCTTTCATCTAGAATGAATAAATAGCCATTTTCTAAATCCCTAAACAAGAAATATAGATTTTCGAGCTATGCACATAAGGAACGCCAATAAACGGAATAGATGAAATGATCGAGAATTTCTAGTCTACACATTTCTAGATGGTGAAACAATATTCTGAATATTCTGAATCTTTTATATTGCGAGAAATTCTCGCTTTATTTTCTAGAATTGGGTAATAAACCAAGATTATAGTTGCTGAAACCCGTTTCTTGTATTCGCATTTATTTGCAGAGATTTCTAAATAACTCTGCCCGCGATAATGTAGGCAAACGCTCTAGAATTCTAATTGGGGTTTCTAGAACTCGCTTTCAAACGGAACTAGAACTTATAAGTATGGCATGGAACTATTTTTTCTAGAGCCATAATTTAGATTCTAGTTGTCAGTTATAGAATTTTTTCTCAGCGTGGCGAGTATTCTAAAAGGGTCAACCGGGTACTGGCGCGTAATTTAAAATTAAAAAATAATAATAATAATAAAACCTATTACAAATTGTTTTCATACCTAATGTGTATTGTAGAATAAAAAATCTTCTCTCCAACACATTTTGTTTTATTCTGCTTTCAAATATGTACATCTTTTTGAGTCATCCGCAGTATAACTGTTTTCTACGTAGAAATTTATAGCTTTTGAGGATTTTCCGTTCAAAAGCCGGATAAATAGGTTTTAAATCTATACTTTATCAATATTTTGAGGGGACCTGAAATTTAATAGCTAATATTAATATTCTCAGACAGTTATCTTATAAAAAAAAAAAAACGAAATTTTGGTATCTATGAAAAAACTGCTTCAGAACCGCTGAAAAATTTCTTGAAAGGTTAAATCAAAATTTACTCACATAGTTTCCAGTAATTTTGCTTCATTTCAGTTAAGCATAAATCTAATAATTATGGCGCTTAAACATTGAGAAAAAATATATACATCGTCTTCATCTAGAACGATTAAGTGTCATTTTCTGATTCCCTAAGCTAGAAATATAGATTTCCGAAATATACGTACATGGTAAACAAATAATCTGGATAGACAAAATGATCGAGAATTTCTAGTCTATAAATCTCTAGATGGTGAAAAAATACTATGAATGTCAAGAATCCTTTGTATTGGGAGAAATTCTTGCTTGATTTCCTAAAATTGGGTCATAAACTGGAATTATAGATACTAAAACTTGCTTCTTGTGTTCGCATTTATTTGTAGAGATTTTTAAGTATGTTTGACCTCGATAATATAGCAAAACGCTCTAGAATTCTAACAGAAGTTTTTGGAATTCACTTCGAAAGGGGACTAGAATTTATAAGGATGACATGAAACTATTTTTACTAGAGCCACAATTTAATTTCTAGACCTCAATTCCAGAATTTTTTCTCGGTGAAATGCGTATTTCGATTATACTTTATATTGTACGTTATTTTTGATGTGCTCTCATTATGAAAATAATTTTAAGTATGCCTAACTTTTTAACAAAATTTATATGATGAATTATTTTACCATAATTCGTTAAAGTATATTTTTCTGCACGCTGAGAAAACATACACTAAGCGACAAAAAAAAAGCCGCACTTGGATGTTTTCCTTTTCGCCTTCTACAACCGCCAATTTTATCGTTTAAAAAGCAAATTTTTGAACAGATTTTACTATGTTGTCCTCCACATACATTTTAGTTTTGAGTCTAGTGTTAGAAACAAAATGCAATTGTCAGGAAAATTGCAATTTTAGAATTTATTTCAAAAATGGTAAGAATAAGGCAGTTAACGATGCCACAAAAAGTATTAATTTTTAAATGAAAATCAAAAAATATTTTAATACGTGAGATGGCAAAATCATTAAATGCTAACGAAATATTGGTAAAATGAATTTTAGCAAAATATAAATTTTTTTTGGCCGTTTAAACTGGGAATTTGGCTTTAGGCGGTCATGTTGCTCATCCAAGCAAGATAACCGGAAGTTAAAATGCGAATGTTTAAAAAATCGATTTGTATCATGTTCAGAACTTAAAAAAGATTTTTTAAAAGTGTATAGTAAATTACTTTCTTCAAAAACAATGCGGGAACAATTAAACAAAGCGGGTTAAAGAACTTAAGATCTGCGAAAAAAGCCATTATTAAGGAAATGAATTCGAAAAAACAATACTTTAGTTGACTAAAATTTAAAAACATTATCAGTTAATTATTAGGCTGAACTGGTTTTCTCTGATGAATCAAGTTTTCTTTATTTCGTGCAGTTGAAAAAAGCTAGAATGAAGACGAAAATGTGACCGACTTAATGAAAATCGCACTTTTAAAACAGTGACACATTCTCCGTACATTATGGTACGGAGGTGCATAACTTTTCAAGCACTCGGGGAAATTTTTATGCTCAAGGGATCAATTAACTCGAAATAAAACACAATCTGCATAAAAGTGGTGCCTGACCGACTATTTTGGAGGTATCTTAGACATTTCCGTAAACAGCATTTGAAGATAATAAGGCACCTTACTACACGGCGTCTGTGGTAAGTTTATTCACTTCAATTTGTCAAAATTTCTTATACATTCCCATGAGAACCTATAATTATGTAAGTAATCATACTTTTTTTCACTTTAAGTTAAATACCACAAAGGTTATAGTAGAATTTCTTCTTTACCAGAAATGGAAATGGTCAAAATCGCGATCCGCTCGAAAATGTTTCGTGTATAAAAAAGCGGGGGAGAGGGGAGAGGATTCGAAATTTGCAGCCTATAACTCTGCCAGAACTAGAAAAATTTATTTGTGATATTTGGCACACTGAAATTTCTGAGATTTATATTAAAACACTGTATAAAACTATGCCATTGCGCATTAATACAGTAATTCCATATAAAGGTGGAATTAACCCAATGCAGAATACATATTTTTAACAGAAAATTGCTTAGATCTAACAAATAAATAGTTTTATTTCATATATTAAAATATAACTTGTTTATTTCATATAATAAATCATAATAGATTGCAAAGTGTATAGTTATTGCATTATGTTCAAAAAGAAAGTTTTATGCAGATTTTTAAAAAGTACTTCGTAAAGTGCAATAAAGCGGATTATTAAATCGAAAATATACATAGGTATCATTTCATCTCTTTGATATTATGCAAACAAGACAGTTTTATTTGTTTCAAACATTAATTTTAAAGTTATTACAAATAAAAAAGGTATGTCATTTTTTCTGCAGTGCGGCTTTTTTTTTTTGTCGCTTAGTGTATATACCGCTTTCATTTAGAACGAATAAGTAGCTATTTTTTAAATCCGCAGACTAGAAATTTAGATTTCCGAGTTATGCGTAGAAGATAAACAAATAATCGGAATCGACGAAATGATCGAAAATTTCTAGTCTATACTTTTCTGGATGGTGAAACAATATTATGAATATAATTAATATTATGAATCCTTTGTAATGCAAGAAATTCTCGTTGATTTCCTAGAATTGGGTTATAAAACAAAATTATAGTTACTAAAACTCACCTCTCGTGTTCGCATTTATTTGCAGAGACTTTTAAATGAGATTTACCACCATAATATAGAAAACGGTCTAGAATTCTAATAGGGATTTTTAGAACTCGCTTTCAAAGAGAACTAGAATTCATAAAGATGAAATGGAACTATTTTTACCAGAGCCGCAATTTAGATCCTAGATGTCAGTCACATAATTATTCTCAGTGCATGATTATATAATGCTGAACAAAAGTATTCGAAGATTAAAAATACATATTGTTGCGTACTTGGGGGTTCGTGAGTTGTCCGAGAATGAAAGGCCAAACTTACAAAAATTCAGTAATTTATTCACAGAAAGTTCCAGAAAAATACAGGTCTATAAACAAAGTATCAGCTTCAATTAAGCCAGTAAACACAGGTTAAACAACAGCTGTCAATAGCAAATCCACAGTACACACAGTATAGCGATAACACATAAAGAAAGTCTCTTCCAAAGAGCCTCAAAGCAATGCAACATTGACAGAAGCTGATCTGAGACTGAACTGAACTGACTCGCCTTGGCGAAGAAAGAAGCCTTATATACCCCCGTAGAAAAGTATTAAACGTTCCAGAAATCTCCATATCTCATCAGCCAATGGGATTAGAGCTTCCATATTTGGTATATCCCTTATAAGGATTTTCTCGCCAAGGTCATCAAAAAAATCGCCAAGGTGGGAAAAAGTCGCCAAATTTGGCGCCAAATCAACTACCTGCCTTATTGGGGCTTTTTAATGCGTTTTTAAGGGAAAATAAGGCTATTTCAACGCTAAAACGACTAGAAATGCACAAAATTATCACTTCATCAACTTACTAAGCCTCTCTGAGAGAATTTATACAAAAATAAACACAATTATTTACAATTTTGTAACAATATATGTATATATATATATATTTAAGCGTAGTAAGTTATTGAACAAAATTAATTATTTATTTTTCTAAAAAAAATAATAATAAATAAAAATAAATAAATAAATAAGAATAAAGCATACAAAAAAAAGGGGGGGGGGGTACTGTTTGTCAGAAATTAGCATACATTTTGGTATCCTAGAATAAAAGGGGAAAAAAAGTTTAGAGTTCACCTACGTTTTCCTGAACAGAAAGTATAATAAATGAGTGCGATTTAACCAAAAAAAATATTTAAAATGTTGTTAAACCGTCTCTGGCTTTCATTACAGCATGAAGATTCTGCAATAGTTTTTTCGGTATTTCATTGTGTCAAACTATAACTATGGTTTCCTGAAGTTCGCATTTTGTTTTGGGATATTTTACTGCCAATTACATTCCATAAATTCTCAACAGTATTTAAATCTGGCGAGGTTCCTTTTCATGAGAGAAGATAAAATTTTCCATCTTGCAGTACTTTTGACCAGTAATGTATAGATAAATTTTGTTAGGTCAAAAACTGAATTTTTTTCTCTGTTGCTTTGATTTGCTCTTTGCATAAAATTGCAGCATTATTCTAAAATTTAAGTGTCAAAAGAGGTTATATGTAAAATTAATAGATTAAAACCGAATCAGAAGTTTGAAACCAATATGTAAATAGTACCTGTTAACTACCTTTATTACAACGATTTTACATGTTTTACTATTTTTGTCTGCTTTTCCTTTTTATTTCTATAATTGTTATTCAATATTTTACTTATTTTTTGCTATTAAATCTGCTTATAAACGACTGAAAGATGGCTGATTGCTATTTTCAAGTCAATTAAATCCTAAATTTCGAAATATAATAACTTTTTTTTTTTCCCTAAAAAAAAAAAAAAAAAAAAAAAAAAAACATGCAATATAATTACATTTTTCTATTTTTAATACTTCTAAGACTTAGAACCACAACTAAAATAAATAATCTGGTGTGTCACTTACACGACTTTCTCTTACCCTGAAATTTAATACTATTAATACAGATTGCACATTAAAAGGTAAGATAACGAGTTCTGTTATGTAAACCTGTGTTTTTGACAAATATATCAAATTTTACAATAGGACTTTATAAGAGCTCTTTTGTAAAAGTTAAGGCTCGTTTGGCAAATATATCAAATTTTACAATAGGACTTTATAAGAGCTCTTTTGTAAAAGTTAAGTCTCGTGTGGCAACTATATCAAACTTTTACAGTGAGTACAGTGATGCGTAAAGTTTTGTGCAATTATTCATACAATACCAGATTCAGAGTGTTGAATAACTTTTATAGAGTAACACAGGAATTTTGACTAGTAGGTATTTGTAAAACAATGTCTTGCACGAATGAATGTTGATGAATGTGGATACAGAAAATTCTGCAAAGAATTTTTATTTAAGTAGATCTACGAACGCACAAAACGGTTGAATCTGAAAGAAAGAAGATCCTAATATTATCATGGCAGTCACAGATGACTTTTTCAGATTCTTTCCGCACTACTATATCCAAAAAATAAAATTTATAATATATTTTTGCAAATGAAACTGAACTATTCCTGCATAAATTTATTATAAGTTTTATGTTATGAAAATAGTGGTATGGAATTATTAAAAAAAAAAAAAAAAAAAAAGCCGTCTGTGGTAGCCCTGTATTATTTAAGAAGTTTCCTTCCAACTGTCTATTAAATACCACTGAGAAGCAGTTTTAACGCTATCTTTATGACAAGGGTAACATTTTTAAAAGGAAAAACAGCAAGATATGTTAAATAATGACAGAAACAGAAAACTGTATTTTGTTAAGTTTCTTATTCCAGTTATTGAATTTTTTTTTTGTTGTTGTTGTTGCCTTCAATATATGGTGCGACACCTGACATTTCTCACTACATTTGGCCTTTTCTAAAATGCCATTTTATAACAAATAAGATTAGTGGCAATTTTAAATCATTTTGGTGACCACAATTAAATTATCTTACCTCAAACCATGCGATTTTTAATTGGAGTGTTTAGAAATACTCTATGTTTAATGAAATTTCAGAAGATCTCTGATCTGAAGACACTGTGTAAGTTTCATATACCTTATTTCCGGCGTATAACGCGCAGGTGACCTAAATGAGTTACACGCCAGAAAATTTAATTTACAAATAAAGCTATATTTGTAAGAAACAAAAGCTTGTTAAACAAATAGCTTTTGCTATAAATTTAGATTTCCGGTGTATAAACTGATTTAACAGAGTTTAATTAAACGGAGTAATTTATTCTATTGAAGGACTTCCTATAAAGCTTAAATTACTTATTAAACCCAACGCCAAATTCAAATATATTGGAAGGATTCGACGAACATTAATTATTCGACGAACCGACGACGATTAAGAATTCGACGAACATTGTTGCAGAATATTCATTAATCAAATGTATTGTTACAAAATTGTAAATAATTGTGTTTATTTTTGTATAACTTCTTTCAAAGAGGCTTAGTAAGTTGATAAAGTGCTAATTTTGTGCATTTCTAGTCGTTTTAGCGTTGAAATAGCCTTATTTTCCCTTAAAAACGCAGTAAAAAGCCCCAATAAGGCAGGTAATGGATTTGGCACCAAATTTGGCGACTTTTTCCAACCTTGGCAATTTTTTTGGCGACCTTGGCGAGTAAATCCTTATTAGGGATATACCAAATATGGAAGCTCTAATCCCATTGGCTGATGAGATATGGAGATTTCTGGAACGTTCCACGCTTTTCTACAGGGGTATATAAGAGCGCTTTCCCGCCAAGGCCAGTGAGAGTCAGTTCAGTTCTCAGCCAGCTTCGCTAATGCTTGCATTGTTTGAGCCTCTTTGAAAGAGTCTTGCTTTAAGTGTTATTGCTATACAGTTTGTACTGTGGATTTGCTATTGACAGCTGTTGTTTAAGCTGTGTTTATTGGTTGAAGTGAAGCTGATACTTGGGTTATAGACCGGCATTTTTCTGGAACTTTCTGTGAATAAATTACTGAATTTTTGTGCGTTTGGACTTTCATTCTCGGACAACTCACGAACCCCCAAGTACGCAACAGTATTTTGAAAATGTTTTATTTTTCTAGTATATTTCAATAAATAAACAAGCAAATAAATAAATATTACGTTGTATCTTTTTAAATATAAATTTATTTAAAATCCTAGGTAAATGCATTACTATTTAAATTTATTATTGTATTTTTAAAATGTTACAGATGTTGCATTCCATAATTATTAATTTTCAATATATTAATTTATTTATTTATATTTTACAATTAATAAGATTTAAATAATTTGATTTTCAGTCTCAGAAAGAGTGGACTTTAGTTCATCTAACAGTATGTTCCAAAGCTGATTACATACAAGCGTTGACATTCCCATCAGATTTATCACGCTAGGTCATTTGCTTAAAGGTCAAATTTCGACTGCAGCGATCCAGTCAGTGGGTGTGAGAAATGCATTAAATAACAGAGCGTATGCTCCAAAGTAACTTGCTTTGGGGCTCTTTAAACGTAAACATGTTTTGTTATCATCTGCTAGCTTCTTATTAAAATAGTAACTTTATTCTGAATATCAATAGCGTTGAAAGATACATTTTTATTGAAAATATATGATTGAATGGTATATATATCTTGTCTTGAAATCTTAAAACTTAATTTTTTATCATAACTGTTTTTTACTTTCTCTTACCCATAAGGTAGAGAAAGTATTGTTTTTGGGTCAAATTTTCGAACGCGAGATTTTGTTATATTTACACGTTTTGAGGTCCCCTGAATACGAAAATCATGTTTTTAGCAAATGGTCTGTGTGTGTGTCTGTGTGTCTGTGTGTCTGTCTGTATGTCTGTGTGTCTGTCTGTTATCACCATATCTCAAAAAAAAATTGTGGCAGAAAGTTCATACTTGGTATTCTAAATGTGTATCATATAGGGATACTACAGTAAGCTTTTCGTTAAGATCAAGCTAATGGTTTGTGTACAGGGACAATCAAGAGAATTCTAATACATTACGTCTATGGGGGAAAATGCAGGAAAGTAGAGTTTAACGTCTATAGACTGCACTAAACCAAATGAAACGAATATATATATTTTGTAATAGAGATAGTTAATTGGGAAAAATTTTTTGTGTATGTAGGAGCCTCGCCTCCCCCGCCCTGGGGGGGAAGTCCCCCCTCGAGGGGAGTAAATTTTCATGATGGATATCTTTCAAAAGAGCTTGCCAATACCTTTAAAACGAATGGTTGAACCATCGATCTGCGATAATTTAAAACAAAGTTATCGATTTTTTTTTTTACTTTTAACGGAGAAAAAAACTTAGAAAAAAAAAATCGTGCTTTTTTTTTTTTTTTTTTTTTTTTAACTTTGAGAATAAAATGGACTTTTCTTTGGAAACTTGGTGTTATACTACTTCTCTGATATGGAAATCGTCTGCATTATCATGAAAGATAATTTTTTTAAATAATAATTTTAATAAATTATTTTTTTAAAAACAGACTTATTTTTTAATATCCAAATTAAATTCTATATAAATGTAGGTGCATTAATGAAACGGGGGGTTGAGGGGGGCGGTAGCCCCCCTCACACAGAACTAATTATCATATAAAACTCTTCAGAAGCCTAATATGAATTGTTTAACATAGGTTTGCATAACAGTACTCGTTATCTTACCTATTAATCTGCAACCTGTATTTATTGTATTAAATTTTAGGGTAAGAGAAAGTCGTGTGAGTGACACACCAGATTATTTACTTTGCTAACAATACATTTTTTACGTGTTGTACTATTTTTTTCTTCCATGTGTTACTTTTTAATTAAGGCTATTTATTTATCAGTCTTGTAGGAAATACGAAATCTATTACAGTATATTAAAAAGGAAATAAAACTTCATATTTATAAATCACTAATGATAAAAAAAATAACTTATAAGATTTTAAGACCAGAAATACGTGCCATTCAGTCATATATTTTGAATAAAAATGCATTTTTCAACTGTATCGACATTCAAAATAAAGTTACTATTCTATAAGAAGCTAGCAGATGATGGGTTGAGTAATTGTATGTGTGTGTCTCGATTGGTCCGCATTACATAATTTTACAATAACAATTCACAATTTTCTTATATATTTCACACATAAGAAACATCACAAACAACCATGCCTGAACCGATATTAGCAGACGGCGACATACATAGCATATTTACGTTTTCAGAACTAGTTAGTTCTGAGCTTGCTCTCTGTTATTGAATGTATTTCTCACATTCCCACACAATATCGCTGCAGTTGTATTTCTTACCTTCATATAAATAACCCTGCACGCTGAAATTTAATGGTAATGTCAACGCTTGTATGTAAGCAGCTTTGACATGTTCATTTATTTATCTTCATTAGCTATATTTCGAATGCTAAAACATTTATATAAAGTCCTGTGTTCCCCAGAACTTATTGAATTTATTTTCCATTGACATTGGAATGCCGGTATGATTTGTGATGAATTTGGGCTCACATGTGATGAATTGGCCCCATCGTCACTCACATTTGAGCCTGTTGTATGCGTAAGAAAAATAAACACTGAAACGTAATTGTCAAATTTAGCAAATATTTAATTAAAGCTCTTCAAGGAGGGGGGGATAAGACTTCTTCTTAAACGTATAATAAAATATAAATGATCTATAACTTCAATGCAAATATAATAAATAACTTGATATTACTAATATACTTTCAGCAACATAACAGCGTGAAACCTTATAATATTTCTTTATAAGTAAACTACAGGAGGCATATAAATTTGAAAGGCAATTGACTCTGTCCTCTCGAACAGCAAATTCCGTAATGAACTTCAGAACTCACAAAAGTCAAACTCTCCTCTCCACACAAAACCCCCCGAGTATCGTTTTAACCTGCCTTTTATACCTTGTAACATTAATTTGCATTTCGTACGTAATCTGCCTTCCGACAAACTTATTCAATTTTTTCTTACCTGCTACATTTCGCAAAGTCTGAAGCCATTTCTTTTAACTCATAAAATACCTTTTTAAGTAGAGTAATGACTCTTAACAGAATTAGGATTCCTCGCAATTCCGATTTGCGAATTTCTTGTGAAATCTTCCCCTAACCTTATACATTGCATCATGTAGTCTTGGCTTGCTACAAACACATTATTACAGCGCCTAGAATATACTGTGTGATAAGCGCTTATGATCGAATGCTCAAAATACTGCTAATAAAACTAAGCTTCCCAGATGATGCTTTTTTTTGCTCGATTTTTTTGCTCAAATGTAAGAACTGATTGGCTTTTCCCAATTTCATCAGCTCAATCACGTGATCTAAGTATATAATTAACCAATAAGGAGTTTTTCAAGCAATAAACTCGATCGCACTGACCTCTGGTGAGAGGCTTAAATTTAAGGCATTGATTTGCTGGTCTCTTTCTACACTATGTATTCTAGGCGCTGTAACATTATTCTCTTTGCGTAGTATGTTTCAAGAAATGTTCAGCAGGATATAGTTATTGAAGAATATATAAATAAAACAATGTAAAATAATAAAATATGAAGTAATTAAAACCTTAAAACTTTTTAATTCTTAATAACTTATCCAAAAGAAACTTAGAAATCGTGCATCAATTTTAATATAAAAATAATTTTCCATTGGATATTATGGGTCCGATTCAGATTTTTAAACTACAGTCGGCAGTAAAATTATTGAAGCACACATTCGTACTTTCCATAATTTTTTTTTTTAAGTTTCATTGCTAATTTGTATCATCAACTTACTTTTTTATAAGCAGTATAAGACTAAGATCATACTCGAGAAATATTTACTTAACAAAACAGCATTAGGTACCTTTTAAGTAGGAATTATTGCCAGTGCTTCAATAATTTTGGTGCCGACGGTAAGACTAAATTTTAGATATTATTTTAATGATTAATCCATGTCCTAATAAAATATAAATTATTGTAAAAGGATTATAGAGACGTCATTTTTAAAAAGTGATTTAAAGATGAATTAGTTGAGAGTATTTTCTCTCTCAAAGTCAAATTATACCTCTGGGGGTCACCGAAACGAAAAAAGCCATCCCCTCCGTGGAGGATAGAAATTGTCATGGCATGTCTCCGGACCATCCTTAGAGGTGCGTCCTAGACCGTTGCCAATTACCCATACCGCAATACTAGTGGAACATTAAACCCAACCAACCAACCAACTTTCTCTGAGTCATTGTTTATTTAATCACGCCTTTGATATATTTTACTTGGGCCTTCCGTGGCCGAGTGGTTATGTCACCACACTGCTAATCGCTTTCGAGCGTAGAAGAGTTTGTTCGATTCCCGTGATGGCCTTGGGTGTTTTTCCAATTCTTCATATTGTAATTCTATCATGTGCTGTCTGTCTTTATCTGACGAAGATTTACAAGCAGACTTCGAGTCAAGCATACAATTATGATGTATATGTGTCATAAATATTTTATTTTATTTATTTATTTAGAAAAGAATTGTGTTTATGCTTTAATGTACATTTTTTTTTTTTATTATTCTAGTCGTTTTATTTGACATGTAAGTAAATTAATGATTTTCAAAAATATTGAAAACAAATATCATGTAATTTAAAAAAATTCTTATTAATGAAATGCATTTTTTCGATATAACTATTCATTTGTTGAAACAATATATATATAGATATATATATATATATATATATATTCATTTTCGCGCAAATATTATTTAAGTTCATTTTTCTCATTTCTCAGAACAATCTATGTCGTATGTTAAATTGGGAATTTTTTCAGAAGTATACAGTATTTCTCACTTATAAACATATTTTAAGAAAAATGTAAAATTACTTGAAAAGAATATTTCACATTTCCAAGAAGCAATAATAACAAGAATTTCAAGAGAAGAAGTTTACCAAAAATTATAATTAATAGATGTCGCGTTTTCTTTCATTTACGTTTCAACAAAACTGTCAGCTTTCACATTTATTACTTCAAGATAAAAGATTAATGCTACAGAATTTTAGAAAATATTAAATTTCACATTTTTTCTTATTTCTAATAAGTAATGTAATAGCTTGTAAGAGGAAAAGATAAAATCGTCACTTTAAACTTTTTTTTTTTTTTTTAATTGAAATATGCATTGAAATTATCTACGAAAAAGATTTAAAATTACTCTTGAATTATTAATTGCATTACACTGTTGCTTTTTTTTTTTACTTTTTTATAATTAAAATAATTTCAAACCTTAGTAATGTATGTTTTAAGAAGAAAAAAAATATTTTATAAAACACATATTGGCATCTAGATATTGTAGTGAAAGTCATTAGAATACGTGTGGATTTGAGGTAAAGCACCGGTCTACGAATCCAGAGGTCGTGAGTTCGATCCCTGTCAAGGGAAATTGTTTAAAAACGGTTTTTGTTTGTTTCTAATTTATTCATTATGTCATTATGTTAATTATGATCATGGTAATGTTATGCAATTTCTAGAATTTTCGAATTCTAGAATGCTCTGTTCTAGAAAATTCATCAACTGTATATAAGCTGATGTAAAATTCAGTTAAGTTGAAAAACAAAGTCTCGAGTTGAGCTTAAAGTTTTCTGAGTTATTTCGCTTCGTGTTTTTCCACAAAAATTTACCTAAGTCTAATCTACGTGATAATATTAAAAAAAAAAGTTAAACAGTGATTCTTGACATCTTAATGAAATTCTCGTTTCGATTAGTTAAGGTGTCTTAATTGTACCTATTAAATTGTAATATTATTGAATTATTTGTAAATGTTTGAATTATAAGTAAGTAGACACACAGGAGTTAATTAAGTTGGACATTGGGATGATTCTTTAATTCGTTATCTGATCTCACTTAAAACTAAATCTTTACTATACTGACATAATTTGTAAAATTCGGTATTGTATGAGGTATACACAACAGTTAACAAAATGGAGTGTTTAAAATTTTGCCTAAGTCGTTTAGGGGACTTGACACCTTTTACTTGGCACCATTGAAGGTTTCAAATAAAAGCTTATATTTCGATTTAATATTTATAAATTGAACTGTATTAAGTTTGTTCATTAAAATAAATATTTAAGCTACAAATCTGTTTGATTTGATACATATTTCACATATTTGAAATCTTTGAATTGCATTTTCTCAGTTTGCCTTTTTTCATGAATTCATGTTCTTTTAAATGCTAAAATTTCCAGAGATGGTCAAGAATAGATTTTACATTTTTTGGATGTTTAACAGAACAAACTTAAAAGAATTAGGGATGGATTTTGCAATATCTTTAAAAGAAAAAAAAAATTAATTAATGTGGGATAAGTGCACCAGTGATTGACACTTTTAGAGCAATCTCTGATGTTTTTAATGTCCTAGTCATCAGAAAATATTTTTAGAAATCTTAAGTTAGTACATATGGTATGAAAGACATTCAGAACCACATATATGTTGAAATACATACATTTGATAGCAGTTATTATTATTATTATTATTATTTTTTTTTTTAATTCTTATTTGACACCCACTCAATGTTCCAGTAATTGACATTGCCAGTTTTTTATTTTATCAGTAATTGGCCCCCTATGTTCCAGTGTTTGATACTGCTACACTGTAAAAAACTAACAGTTGTCTGCTGCAAGAAACTCTCTGTGATTGGAGAAAATAAGTTCAAACAACGTAATTTTGCAGCAGATAACTGTTTTTTTTTTTTTTTTACAGCGTAGTTATTCATTTTACCAGTTATTAGCACCCTATGCTCCAGTGTTTACATAAAATGTTAAAATTCTTTTATGCAAAATATATAATTTTATTATTTCTATTATTTCTTAATTATTTTGAGATAGGTGTCAATTACTGGAGCATGCTACACTAGAGCACCTATCCTATAACAAAAGTTTGATTACTATTATTATTATTTTTTTTTTTTTTTTTTTTTTTTTTTTTTTTTTACATAGACATGTATTTTTTAATTTTTTCCCCCAAAAAACTAATTAATAAATTTCAAAATCCATCATGAATTCATGATAGAATGTAAACTGAGAAACACAATTCAAAGATTTCAAATCCGTAAAAAATATATCAAAAACCAATACGAATTGTTGCTTGAATATGTATTTTATTGAACAAAACTAATATAGTTCAATTTATAAATGTTAAATGGAAATATAAGCTTTTATATGCTCAGTGATACCAAGACAAAGGTGCCAAGTCTCCTTAAGTGGAACAATAACGAAATAGTGCTTTTGAACGTGCAAAATAAGGTTTTTTTTTTTTAAATATATCGTACAGAAGTATTAAAGAATCATCATAATCAGATATTGATTTTTTTTTTTTAATTGGTTATTTAATACTTAAATTGATTGGTTATTTAGAACTTAAATTGATTATATATGTAGCCTTACGTATAATTTAATTGCTATCTATAAATTGATTTCTGAAGATCAGTACAATTATCAGTTCTGAAAAGTTAGCAAAAATAGATTTTCAAATTGTTGCTTGCCTTGTTAAATGCTATAATTTAACTGTGCTGTTGAACGTGTTAAATTGCTTTTTAAAAATCAGTATCGTAAACAATATAAAGAGTCACAGTCTTGGAATACTGTAATTTTTGCTCTATAATTCTTGATATGGTCCTTCGTGTAATTAAACTGCACTGTTCTAAATTAACACTGCACTGCAATATATATATATATATATATATATATATATACACACATTTTATCTCAACAAGCACTCACAAAATGACTTTTTCTTCAATTATACACCTAATTTAAGGCTAACTCAAAATACTCTAACTAATCAATCAATTAACTTTTTAGATCTCATAATTATCATCGATGGTAATAAAATTTACACAGATATCTATGACAAACGGCAAGATTTTAGTCTTAAAGTAAACTTATTTACACATTTTAATTCATGTCTGCATCTTTCGGTATTTAGGAACATCATCATTAACCATTTATTTCGAATTAATAATTTATGCTCTGCGAAGTTTAAAAACAAGAATATTAATAAACTGATCACAGCCACTGCTAAAATGGGTTTTCCTAAAAACTTCGTATTTTCTATTTTATATCCTTAACCATGTCTCTGTCAGTACAATTAAAAAAAAAAAAAAAAAAAGCTGTGTACACTTTTGTATATGTCAACAAAAAAAATATAAAATAATAAAAGACAATAAAAAAGATGGCGGTTGGGTGGGCAGATGTTTGATTACAGAGGTGGGGTGGTGTTGTAAGGCTGGATGGTTGGGTGGGTTTGTGAAATTAAATTAAAAAAAAAAGCAGAAGGCTTGTTGCATTTACTTAGTATTACTATGCAAACTTTCTTTTTCCAATAAAATTTCAGTTTCTTCCTTTTTGAGTTGTCAAGTATATTTAAAATTCTAATTATACTATTAAACACAATGTAATCAATCGGTGAATTTCATTGTTGCTTCGTGGTTTCATTGTTATTCGTCTGCTTTGAAATTTTGCTTTTTTAAATCCATGTGGTTCCTGTTCTGGTCGTGGCAGGCTGGGTGAGTGTTGCCGGCGTATGCGTAAAACTAGTTTAACCCCACAGGCAAGTCACAAGTCTTGTCGCCTGCCTCCTTCCTTCCTATCTTGTGTTTCTTGGGTAATTTTTTCATTAATTTTGATAAGTTTATGGTTTTAAGTTGGGATTTGTTGTGTTACTTTATTGATTCGTTTGTTTTGCGGGCTGTTGATTGATGGATCTGGTTTCTTTACATTGGTGTATTTCATCCACTGAAAAAAAAAAAATTGAGATCTTGTTGGTCATTGGTGTTTCAGTGGTTTTTGTGTCTGTTGTTTGGCTTCTACTATGCTTGATAGCTCATCTTTATAATAATTTATATATATATATATATATAATAAATAAAAAAATAAAATAAAATAAAATTCTAGCCCTGGTGCTTTTCCTACTGATTCTTATGTAAAATGACCTCCCGAATCCGAATATGGCACCCATTTTGCCCAACCACTCACCGTTTTCTCGGGACGCTATCCCCTCCTCCAACTTTTATCACTGTTTGGTGATTTTATGGTCATGAATTTAAATTGGAGGGTAGAAAAGGATTATTTTAACACTTAAAAACATAGTATATAATAAGCATTTGTAACAATAGAGTCATAAAATAAACGTAATTTATGTCAACCCCCCTCCACCCTAATTTTCCCCCTTGGTACAAATGTTCATGTTTTAGAATTTTTAACTATGTAGTTTCTCAGAAAATATTTAACAATTAAAAAAATCTTTTCCTTTTTTCCAAATCGCCTTCATAGCCATAAAATTACGAACAGTAATAAAAATAGGGGGGTGTCCTTAAAAAACGGTGGGTGATGGGACAAAATGGGCGGCATATGTCTATTTAGGAGGTCATTTTACATAAAAATTTAGAAGAATGGAGTTGGTGCCGATTTTCCTGTAAGATAGTGTAATTTGTAAATTTTATAATATTATATTATACCCAATATGTGTGTGTAATATTATGCACAAACATGCAAACTGTCAACGACAGACAACATGTCATATAATAAGCATATTGGAATGAGTTGTAATTATTAGCCTCTAACATTATAATCCACAATTGATACATATTCGATGCCATCATATGTAAAAAAAATAAATATATAAATAATAAAAACAAAATATAAACTATCAGAAAACAATGATTACCAAAAATACAATGTTAAAAATATAATTCTTTTCATCCTTTTCTTTGCCCATTGGCATTAACGCATTTATTGTTTTTAGATATAAATATACAAAAATTATATTTTTTCTGCTAATGAAAAATTTATGATAATGTTCTAACCTTCTTTTCATTTTTTATTATATAATTCTCTAATAAAGTAAAATTTTAAATACTTTCTTATTTGGCATACGACAAAGTAGGTTCCTCACAATAGTTAATTAATAATCCGAGTACAAAACATAATTATATCGAAAAAAGCATACTAAATAACGAAACATTCCTATTTGATTCTATTACGCAATATTTTCGTAGTTTGTTTAAATTTCAGCTTTTCGTATATTGTCAATTCAAAGCCAGACAAAGTTTTCCTTTAATAAAAAAGCACCACAAAACTGGCGTTGTAAAAAATATTACTTACAAACTTTGAGTAAACACCATAAAATGCAATAAACTCGAAACAATTGTTTCGGGTCGAAAAAACACACGACCCTTCATCAGGCGAATAAAGTAAGCACGAGTGCTGCAGTCAAAGCGGCAACGTACCTTTGCCGCTTTGACTGCAGCACTCGTGCTTACTTTATTTGCCTGATGAAGGGTCGTGTGTTTTTTCGACCCGAAACAATTGTTTCGAGTTTATTGCATTTTATGGTGTTTATTCAAAGTTTGTAAGTAATAAAGTTTTCTTTACTTATTGACACCAGTTTCGTTTTTTTAAACGAAAGATTAAAGAACCTTTTTTTTAAAAAAAAATAATGAATAAACACCTTCAAAGAAGGCATGGGATTTTATTAAAGCGCAAAATTATAAAATGGGATTGAAATTCAGTTTTGAGGTATTATATATATGTATTGATACATATAAAAGATAATACATATACATATAAAAGATTGATATATATATACATAAGAACTATATAAAAGGTACATATAAAAATAATACATATACATATAAAAGATTGATATGTATATAAAAGATTTTTTTTGATACTATATAAAAGATTTTTCTTACTCACATTTTGTTCTGAAATTAGAATACAGCAAACAAAGTTGAATTGCAACACAAATATTAAAATATTTGTTTTTGTTGTAATTACATTTAAATCACTGTTATGAAGTTGGGATTTAGCTCGTTGAGGTATTTTTTAATAGACTGTAACGTGCCTAATGTTTATCTTGAAGTACATAAAATTAATTTTGAATCCAGATACATTTTTAACACTTAATTAAAAAATAAATAAATAAAACATTTATAAGCATGTGAGAGAAGCAGGTTCTCTTTACTTACGATTGATTGAAGAGGAAATTTTTTATCTGACATCATCTCATGACACATAACAAGAAAACGCCTTTTCTAAATATTTATTCGAAGCTAATGTGGTACAGCTGCATTCATTGCTAATGCAGTCTTTCTTTTTCTTGTTCTTGTTAATAAATTTATGTCGATAGTGCCCATACTAGCACAGTCAGCGACATAATAGTGCCTAAATATTTGAATATATTTTTTTCTTTCAATGTGCTTGAGTGCACCGGTCATATGTTGTTAATTCAAAGTCAGACAGTTTTGGTATCCCCAGTGATGCCCCCAGTTATTTTCCCAAATCAGGGGGGTTTTTTCGAAAAAATCCCCAACTTGATTTCTTTTGAAAAGGGAAAATAAAAAATTTTTCAAAAAGAAAATATCAAGCAGATTTAAGCTCAGATTTTTCCCCAAATGAAGACAATTTTTGAAAAAAAAATCCCCAAATACAAAAATGTATTAGAATCCCCTCTAATCTAATCAGTTTGTGCTGTTGGTAACATACGGAGAGGAGAAGTATAGAAGTTACAAATCGAGCACTGTAAACCGAATTAAACTTATTATTGAGAACAGAAAAATTAATAAATTAATATAAAATAAACCGATAATATATTTATTGTATATGTGTAAAATTATAGAGAAATTGTAATATGTAATTTTAATATAATTTTTAATAAAACTCAAATTTTGTGATGTTCCACTCAAAACTCGAAATGTCCTTACACTGATGATAAAAGTCCGTACTTTAGTGAATAATCATGAAAAAATTAGAACAACAACATGATTCATACGTAATTCCTTGAAATTTCTTACAAAATTACCAAAAAGTCCCTATAAATTTAAAATTTTTCCCTACATCATGAATAAAGTCCCTAGTCGTAGGGATAGATCATTACGTTGCCAACCTTGACCGAAAGTTGAACTCCCCAGATTTGTCCCCAAAAATTTTAGAATTCCCCAAAAAAGTCCCCACAAGCATTTGATCCCCAAAATTGTCCCCAGAAGCCTCAAAAATCCCCAAAATGGGAACAAAATCCCCAATCTGGCATCACTGAGTAGAGTATCCCATCATAATATAGATTAAGAAAATAAAAAAGTATTTTAGATTTCGCTTTTTTTTTTTTTTTTTCTGCACGATTTGAGAGCAGGTGGTGCCCGTGGGAGAAAATTAGAACATCGATCTCATTTCCGTCTCTATGTTAATCAGATTTTTAGTTATTTTCTTTGTTAGTTTATTAGTCTGTGTAGAATGTTTCTCAAGAAAGAATGATCGTAATGCTCTTGAAGCAATTTTAAAATATCACTTATGACACTGGAAATAATTCTACTTATTTTATATCTCTTAATTTGGAAACTTTATAAGTTATTTGAAATTTACGAGCTTATGAACGTGGACAATAGAGCAAAATTTCGCATGAACGTGCTTTATGGGGATTCTTTTCCTCGCAAAGATCTCGGATCAAATTTAAAATATCATTTATGATGCAGGAATGAATATTAATACTTATGAAAATTCGTAAATTATACAAAAATTACAATTACGTTTTTTCGTTCATAGTCAACATGCTAGCATACAATCCCTTTCATACACAGTCCGAAATTTCAGTTAAAACTTGTACCACTGTATGGAGTAAAGTTATAAGCCATACCAAAATACGGTTCAACCTCACTTTTAATTTTTCTAATTTTTGCGAATGAATTTAAGTTGCACGAAAACTTGTAGCTACCATACATCCACTCACAAGGGAAGTATGAATCAGTAAAATTCCTATTGAAACCAAACCAAGCTTAAATTAAAGAACGTGGTCGAAAGCATAGGGTAAAATGGAAATTTTGTGCAACAGTTCACCCATAGACCAAGATAATATCCTAGAAAATTTAGCCCCTTTTATCAAAATCAACGAAACACAGATTTTACGGGCAAGAAAGCTTGGCACAGTGACAGTGTGTTTGACATGAGACAAGAAGGTCTATGCCAAATTTTGATTTTTTTTTTTTTTTTTCTTTAACGTAATACCAATATTTGGTTCAACATAAAATTACTGAATCTTGGTAAAAGGTTAAACCATTGGGTAGTTGCAGCGACTTCTGTACGAAGTTTTGGTTCAAACTAACATCAAATTTTTAACAGTATTATCAAGGAGCTGCAATTAACTAGAGCCTTGTGTATGCACAAGCAATAAAAGCTGCTAATTATTTTAATTGAAACATTTCTTAAATATAAATTTAAAATACAACTTTATATTTCTTTATATTGGTTTCGATCCTGATTCTAAAGGTTCCATTATTGCGGGACAAGTGAAATACTAAGGTATAAGTATTAATTTAAAAAATGTATTTGGGTATGCTATCCAAGAGGTTGTAAGAATGAATGCATCTATTTTGTTTTATATTTTAACATTTTAACATTTTTACTTTTAACTTTATATTCATCATTAAATATTCAATCTATGCCTACATACATACATACTCACATACAAGTATATTAGAAAATATTATACTTTAAACAACGAATGCAGAATGAAATGTTCTTAAAATTTATAAAGATGACTCGCCTCATTGTTACACTTAAAAAAACATAATTTTTAATTTCACGGACACATTACGATGATACACAGTACACAAAAGAAATAACTATTTACAAAAATAAATGAAACATTTTTGGTTAATCGGTTAGAGAGCCACTGCTACATATTTGCACACCGCAATACCACGCTTCTAACTAAAACAAAAGTTAATCGTAGCTCTCTTTTTGAGTGAGTCACGTGACATAGTTCGATGGTAGGGGGGAAAATTCACAAATAGTATTGCGCAATACTCGGAGCTCTGAAAAGTTGTTTTTTTTTTACAGTCAATGTTAAAGAAGAAAAGGATAAATCTGATGGATCAGTTTTTTTTTTCTTTACAGACTTCCCCTCAAGCTGTGTACATCGTCCTCGGTATACAGCTTGCTTTTCTGGGGGGTTGCTTCCTGTTGGGCACAGCAGGGCGTTTGGGTAACTGTTCTCGTTGTTGACCACCTTTCCTACTAGTTGAGGTTGTAGTATTCGTCGGTCGACCTCTCCTTTGGATCGGACGAACAGGAGTAGTGTCCTGACCTGTATATGGTTGCAGAGCGGATACATGGTAATTCCCTATGGGAGTAAAAGGATTATCTGTAGTACCTAATGTATACGAAACTGGTGATCTCTGTGATAAAATTGTATAAGGGCCATCGCGCCTCGGCATGAATTTGGAAGTTCGGTTTTTACTAGAGTCACTAATGGGGTGGGTATTAACCCATACCTTGTCACCTTGCTTGAAAGAAGGAGCCTTTTTAAATTTTCTGTCTGCATAGTGTTTATGCTGGTCTTGTCTTTCCTCAATTCGATCTCGTACTTGTTTAGTGAAATTGGCAAATTTCTTCAAGTACGGTGTTATTTCGGGAACGAAATTATCATTGTGCACAACACTTCGGAAATCATGCGCAATATCATCGGTAGTGCGTAGTTCTCGCCCAAACATGAGATATGCAGCGGTCTGGCCAGTTGAATCACATTTTGCTGTGTTAAGGGCAAATCTAATTATTGGTAGCTTCTCACTCCAGGTAGTATGATCATTCCCAACCAACATGGCCAGACGGGGTTTTAGATCTCTGTTCTTCCTTTCCACAGGGTTTGCCTGTGGATGATAAACCGGAGTTAGGGTTTGTGCGATTCCCAGGATGTAACAAACTTGTTGCATTACAGCACTTACGAACTGCGGCCCGTTGTCGCTTATTACCCTTCTAGGCAAACCATACCTAAGGAACACTTCCTCTATTAGAGTGATCGCACACTCTTTAGCAGTTGCGGAAGTTAATGCAAATAGTTCCACCCATTTGGTGGCACAATCTTCTATGATGAAGATCCATTTCTTTTCATTGCTTTTAGGTAAAGGGCCGAATAAATCAATTGAAAGTGATTCAAATCGTTGATTATAGATCGGTGTTTGTAATAATCCAGATGGCTTCTGGTTACTAGGTTTATAACGACAGCAATCGGGGCAATTCTTAATATATTCTGTAATATATCTTCGCATACCAGTCCAGTAGTACCGCTTTGCGATTCTATCGAATGTTCCTTCAATTCCGTAATGTCCAGCTGAGGGTGCATCATGATGCTCTTTTAACACTCTTTCTCGCTCTTGAACCGGGACTACTAATTGCGCTTCTTCTGATTCTGTTTCGGGAGAATATCTATATAAAACGCCTTGATTCATCAAGTAACCCCGACTACTCCAGTTAGCGAAATCTTCATTCTTATCGATACTTTCCAAAGACTCGATAATTTTCTTTATATCTTCATCTTTTAATTGTTCTTCTCGTATTTCTCTTGGACTTCGCGGAGGGATATCTATTGAAATTGAACAAATTTCACATTTTCCTTCTTCGTGTGGACAGAAGGGTCTGGACAACATATCAGCAACAACATTAGCCTTACCAGGCACGTATTCTATCTTCAGGTTGAAGGATTGTACCTGTAGTGCCCATCGCGCGAGGCGACCTGTTGGAGACTTTAAGTTCATTAACCATCTAAGAGGTTGATGGTCGGTTGCTACAGTGACTTCTTGACCGTCAATATATGCACGAAACTTGTCCAAAGCCCATACGATGGCTAAGGCCTCTCTTTCAGTCGTGGAGTAGTTTCTTTCGGCCTTTGTGAGTAACCTACTTGCATACTCAATTGGATGTTCTTCTGCTCCAGTGCCTTGTAACAAAACTGCACCAAGGGCATAGTTACTAGCGTCTGTTCTTAATATATATGGTTTAGTTGGATCATTTTGACTGAGAATGGGTGGACTCATTAGAAGATGTTTTAGGGTTTTGAAAGATGTTTCTTGTTCTTCTCCCCAAACCCAAACAGCGTTTTTCTTCGTCAAATTAGTCAAAGGTCTAGCAACTTCAGAGAATTTTGGGATAAACCTTCTATACCATGAGCAAGTTTGCAGGAAGGACTGCAGTTGCTTTACATTCTTTGGAGCTGGTATTTCTTGTATTGCAGCAATTTTATCAGGATCAGCTTCAAGTCCTTTACTAGTAATGTAATGTCCCATATACTTTACACGGTTACAAGCGAAATTGCATTTCTCACGGTTAGCGTGCAACTTAAATTCTCGTAATTTCCTAAAAACTGCACTCAAATTATCTAAATGTTCATTAAAAGTTTCAGACAAGATGATAATATCATCTAAATAGGAAAGGACCAATATGTTCTTTAAGGAATTTCTAAAATTATCAATCATACGTTGAAATGTTGATGGGGCGTTCTTGAGTCCGAAAGGCATTTTCCGGTATCGGAAAGTTCCAAATGGACAAATAAAAGCAGTTTTGTCACGGTCTGCAGGGTTTACTTCAATTTGATGGTACCCATTCCTTAAGTCAATGGTTGACATAAAAGGGGTATGTTTAGCTTCGTGAAGAAGATCATCAATTCTGGGTAATGGGTATTTATCAGTCTTTGTAATAGAATTTAGTTTTCTATAATCTACGCAAAGTCGTACTTGACCATTAGGCTTAGGTACTAATACCACCGGTGAAGCATAAGGAGATTCACATTCTTCTATTGTTCCGCTAGCTAACAACTCGTCTAGCTCTTTCTTCAACATCTCTTTTTTTGCTGGGGACATGCGGTACGGCGGTACTGCGACAGGAGGACTACTTCCAGTGTCAATATAGTGTTGAATTTTATTAGTCGGTTCTTCCCCTGGTTCAAAGATATCTTCATATTCATTCAATAAATTATTCAGTTCTGACCTTTGTTCATCAGAAAGATGGGCTCCTTCATTTTCTTTTAACATAAGTTCGTTAACTTCAGCAGAATATACTGGATTTTCAGACGGCCTGAAATCATCTTCACTGAAATCAAATTTCTGCTTTGGATTATCATGGTAATACCATATATTATTTCGAATATCCAAAACGATTCCAGCAGTACGCAAAAAATCATTTCCCAACAATGTTCTGTTATTCTTTGCAGTAGGTAACGCAAACAAAGTTATTCGGAAAGATCGTCCTTCAATTTGTACATCTACTTCGGCTGAATAGATTTCAGTTTCTTTTTGGAGACCATCAGCTAACGTTACATTCATACAAGTTTTCTCAAATTCTACACCTCGTTTTGTTAAGAGGTGATATAATGTTTCACCAGCTATAGTGTGACTGGCTCCAGTGTCAGCACACACTATTCCATTTATTCCATTAATTTTTACCCTTATAAGTGTCGACTGAGGTTCTTCGATAGCAGGGCTGGCTCTAACGCCTTTGCCGCCGTAGGCAAACCTCAAGAGTGCCGCCCCTCCCCTCCCCCAAGCTTTAAAAACTTTCAAATAAAATAAAACTTTTATATTTAAAAAAAAAAAAAAAAAAAAAAAAAATCACATAAATGGTCTAATAGAATTGAGCTAAGTAAATAATACTCATATAATATTTACTACTATTTCTTTTTTCTTTCTTTTTTTTAAAGTTAAAAACACATAATCTTTGGAAGTAATACTAGTAAAGTACAGATAATATTTAATTTTCTAAACAGCGAAAAATAAAGAATGCTAGTACAGTATACAAAATTTCAACCTGAATAAAATAATCTCTTTCGAACCTTTTATCGTGCAAATCTCGAATAACTTCTTATCTAATTTGTTACTCAATTCATATTCAATGTCCAGCATTGCTAACCCATTGAGTCGATTTTGATTAGATATGGTTTTAAAATATCTTTTTATCATTTTTACTTTCTCTTATTACTTTCTCTTACCCGTAAGGTAGAGAAAGTATTGTTTTAGGGTCAGATTTTCGCTTGTGAGTTTTTGTTATATTTACACGTTTTAAGGTCCCCTGAATCCGAAAATCATGTTTTTAGCGGTATGTCTGTGTGTATGTATGTGTGTATGTATGTGTGTGTCTGTCTGTCTGTTATCAGCATATTTAAAGAACAAACTGTTGCAGAAAGTCCAAACTTGGTATTCTAAATGTGTATGGTATGGGGATGCTACACTAAGGACTGGATTCTTTTTTTCAAAAGTGAACAAAATAAATTATATTTTACCAGCCAATTTTAATATGTTGAGATTTAAACGACTTACCAGAGGAATCGCCATCTGTTAAGTCATTTCCCAGATCTTTGCAGTGTGTCAGTCTCAGTAATTCCTTTCTGCACGTGTCTTTAAGTTTGTGGACATTTCATAAAAAAATCAAAAGAATGATTATGATTATTCAATAAATTTAATCTCAGCTTCAGTGCACTGATCGCCTGATCGCTGAAAAGAAAAAAAAATCTATTTTATATTTCTCTTTTGAATTTTTTATAGATTCGTCTACACTTTCATAAGAAAAATTTCATTTTTAAGATCGAACATGATGGCGTGGTGTAGTCAATTCAAAGTTATTTCTACGTCTATTACATTAGCTGACTTTTGAGCTTCTAAGATAAAGTTTTCAAAGGATTCAACTGATCATAATTCTTAAAAATAATAATAATAATAATAATAATGAGTTATTTAATAAATTAATGGCTTGGTATAAATCAAAAACTTTTGTTTCACATAGCTTACTTAATCGGATTAATGTAATTAAAAATTCTGTGTCAAATGACGATCAAACATAAAAAAAACTTTAATTGTTTTACTGTACAGTCAGCAGAAAAAATACTGAAGCACACAACCACATTTTTCATATACATATATTTAGCTTGGTCGCTTCTTTTAATCATCAACTTACTTTTTTATAAGCAGTATAAGACTAAGATCATCACTCGACAAATATTTACTTAACAAAACAGTATAAGGTGCCCACCTTTTAAGTAGGAATTATTTATAGTGCTTCAACAATTTTGCTGCCGACTGTAATCAATAAACAACTGCCTCGTTTTGAATCATATTATCTATCTCTACATTTTTGTAATTGCTTAATAAAGCATTATGAATATTTTCTAATTTAAGAAATAAAGATATTGGGGAATCTATGCATTTTTTCCAACTTCGCAGTAATTCATTGACTACTAAGTTTAATAAATGGCTACTGCAATGTGCGTGAAATCCTCTGGAATTTAAAATTGTAATCCGAATTTGTCACCTCTCATATCTGAGCAATTTTCATAACCTTGACCTCTCATATTTCTAATTTTAACCCCTTTTTTTTAACTCTTTTAATAAAACTTTAGGCAGTCCCTTACCACTAGATCTTTCAACAGGAAGAAAACCTTTAAAATGTTCATTGAATTTGCATTGAAATGCTGATTGGCCAATGGAAACATACCTTCATAAAAAATTTATCCCCCCCCCTCTCCATCCAATGAATCTGATGGACGTTATTGCATAAATAAAGCATTGTTTTAAATCTGACATCACTGTTGCCAATTCAAACTCAAATTGTGCCGTGTTTTTACGGACAACTCAAAATGTCCCTATCTTATGGCTGAGGATGTCCTGGGACGTTCTTAGGATATACTGATAATCAGGGCCTGATTAAGGGGGAAGCTCGCTCATACCGGAATATTTTTACAATTATTTTTTACTTCATGTTATAGAAATTCCACGCTTTGACGAGGAAATATTTTTTATAAAAAATGAACGGTGTAAAACAATCCAATTTACTCACCGTTATTAGACACCATAATTCTTTTAAAATAATTTTTAATAAAAATTTTCTTTTTATTATAGCAGGAAAGTATTTGTTTAAAAATAACGGTGTCAGTATAAATAATGTGTCAAGAGCGAGCTTCCCCCTTAATCAGGCCCTGCTGATAATGTCCTGTTGAGAAAGGGTACCTTCAAATAATTCCGACATGCTGAAGAACACTGCTGAAAGTCCCTACAATTGGTAAACTCTTGACTTTCTTTAATTACAGGGCAAAAAGAGCTTGGTAAAATCAGCGGCGAGTGTGCATTTCTCCCTTCACATCGCGGCTGCGCATACAATACATACTGTACAGAACTTACAAGTTTGTCTATTCTTGTCTGCATTTCAAATTATAGGAATGAGCAGAAAGCTTGTAAATTCTTGTTATGATTATCTACGTATTTTTTTACTTATATATATATTTATTTATTTATTTTCTGCATTCAATTATCAAAGTAATTATTTTTTGTAGTTCAACTGATTTTGCCGCCCCCAAAATTTTGCCGCCGTAGGCAGTTGCCCACCTTGCCTACCGCCTAGAGCCGGCCCTGTCGATAGATAATGACTGAAGGTGAATAGTTTTGAACTCAGCTGAACTTTTCCTAGAAGAGGGGGAACAGGCGGAGCATTTAGCCTTAATAACACCTGGTTTGCCACAACCATAGCAACTAACACGTGGTCGATCTTCATTTTTCGTATAATCTCTCGATGACGCAGTTTTAGAATTTTGGGGGTGATTTCTTAAATTTTGGGAAGTATTTCCATGTGGGAATTTAGGGGATTCCTTTCTAACATTTTTATTTCTTACTAGTCTAATTTCTTCATATGAATCTAGTTTATCGGCAAGTTCAAGAGGATTGTTCCACTCGCTCCAGTGGTCCAAAAAATGCTCTTTGTATTCGGGAGGAGCTTTCTTTTTTATTTGATCTGCCAATATTAAATCTTTTAACTCTTCCAACGATGAAACTTTAGATTCTTTAAGCCACCCATCAAAATAGTTTTGCAAATCAAAATAAAAATCTCGCCATGTACTTTCTGGACATTTACGGTGTTGGGCAAAAAGTTGTCGAAACTTCTCAGCACTTAATTTAAAACGTTTTAAGAGAATTTCCTTAACATTATCATAATTCTGAGCATCATCAACTGATTCTTTTGCAATTAGTTTGGTGACATCAGTTGGCAAAAGACCTACAAGATATACGACCCACTTTGGTTTTGGTACCTTCAAAAATGTTAATTGTTTTTCAAATAAATCTAAATATAAGGTTATATCAGCGGTTTTCGGATCGAAATTTGGGATTAATTTGCTTATTTCTAATTTTGGCATGCTTGTGTCTACGGAAGAAAGGGCCATGGTAGGTAATACTGCATCAGGAGCAGCACTAGCTTGTGCCTGTAATTTGGTTTTCTCTAGTTCAAATAACCTTTCATATTCTTTTTCTTTCAGCGAAAAATCTTCTTTTTCTTTCCTATCCCGTATGATGCGATTCAAACATTCTTTTGTGAATTCTGCATCATAATCTGGACTTTCGACTATAGCATTTCTAATGTCTAAAAGTTTTAAATTTTCATCTATTTTTATATCTAATTCACCCGCTAATTCAATTAGATCTGTTTTTTTCCCTCTAGCCATATAAGACATGATTAAACTGAATTTTAATAATTTAAAATATATCTAAAAATGTGCAGTACGCGAACGTATATAGCCCAAAATATTTTATATAAATCACAGAGATCACTTATATATATATATATTATTGTTATATGTTAAACAACTTAAATTAACCAATTTATTCAATAAATAAATTCAAGAACTAAAGTAATAAAGAACATATAAAGGAAATAATAACTCTTTTAACCCCTATTTTCAAATAATTATTTCAAAGTAAATAGAAATACTCTTCCTGAAACATTTTTGAGTAATTGAAAATACAAGATATTTCAAATTGATGTACAGATTCCACCAAAATTTTATTTTTAATGCAAATGATAAAAATATAATTATCAATTCAACAAAACAAACAAGATGTCTATTTAATATATCTTTATTATAAACAAATCTGTGTAAAATTCCTTTTATTCAACAACAACAAAAAATTGTTTATTCATTCTTTCATTATTATTATTATGTATTATGAGTTGCTTATTATTTTATAATTCGTAAATGTGTTCAAGAGAAAATAATATTTATTCTATGATCATTTATCAGAAATAAATCTATTCAATAAGATTAAGATATTTATACAACAACCTTTATTTAATCTTTTAAAGTGTCATAATAAATCATAAAGTAAACAAAGCTTTTTTCTTTTCGCTTTTACTGAAAGCGATTACGCAATAATAATGAAAGTTCACTTGTTTATTTTTCTTCCAAAACGCAATGGCGCCAAAAAACAGAAATGTTGTTCTTAATTTATTCTAAGAAACTCGATGCTATGATTTACTTAATTTATTTTTCTATGTTAGAATTATATTAGAATATATTTTATTAAATATCAATATACCATTATTGCAACTTATTTCTTAATAAATAGCATTCTACATTCTTGTTTAATTATCAAAATTCTTAATATATCAATAAATTATGAATCAAAAATAACTTACAGATACTAAAGGAAACTGGTATGCAAATATAATAAGATCTGGGCGATCTAAAATTCGTTAAGATCAGGATGATCGACTGTTAAACATATCTAGAATTAAGATTCTAAGAAATATCTAATCATTGATTAGGATAATCAATATTTTCAAGTGTTAACTTATTAACACACTCTGCACAATGCCCAAATTCCTTTAGCTCCTGTTCAAACAATCATCAAATAAATATTAAAATTTACTTATCTGTAATTATTTTCCATTCTTTAATCGCCGACATCACTCAGTCATTCGGCCCAACGTTGGGATGCCAATTTAAACAACGAATGCAGAATGAAATGTTCTTAAAATTTATAAAGATGACTCGCCTCATTGTTACACTTAAAAAAACATAATTTTTAATTTCACGGACACATTACGATGATACACAGTACACAAAAGAAATAACTATTTACAAAAATAAATGAAACATTTTTGGTTAATCGGTTAGAGAGCCACTGCTACATATTTGCACACCGCAATACCACGCTTCTAACTAAAACAAAAGTTAATCGTAGCTCTCTTTTTGAGTGAGTCACGTGACATAGTTCGATGGTAGGGGGGAAAATTCACAAATAGTATTGCGCAATACTCGGAGCTCTGAAAAGTTTTTTTTTTTTTACAGTCAATGTTAAAGAAGAAAAGGATAAATCTGATGGATCAGTTTTTTTTTTCTTTACAATACAATTTATTATATAGAATCTACAATATATTCATAAGGCATTATTTTAGGTACAATCGGTAACAAAAGTGTCCGAACACTAGCAAAAATTCCTATGTAAAAAAAAGTATACTTCATACGGTTTTGTTAAATAAATCCTTGTCTAATCCTGTTCTTAGTCAATCTAAAAACATGATTCGATAAGGATTTATTTAACAAAACCGTATAAAATGTGACTTTTTTACATAGAAAATTTATATTTATATATATTTTACTTGTAAATATATATTTCATTTGGGGAACTTTTCTTAATTAGGGTAAAATAAAAAGAAATTTTAAAGAATTTTTTTAATGAACGGGAATAAGAATTATTTTTAATTAAAAACCCTTTTTCGTATTTGGAACATAAATAATATGTATTAATGCGTAAAATATGTAATTTGAATAAACGTCATATTTACCATACAATAAATTATATATATATATTATATAAGCTTTAGACTTTACTTTTCATAGCTTTAATTCGCATTAAAATTTTATGTTTTTGCTTCTTTTAAGACAGTAATTATTCAACTATTAACAATAGTTTAATCGAAGATATTTTAAACAATTAAACATCGATATTAAATCTTTGCTATTAAAATATATAGATTTATATTCTTATTTGAAAAAAGTCTCTAAAGGATTCTTTTGATTTATGTTTTGAGACACCAAATCCTTTTAATTTTTATTTAAAGAGCCAAAGCTTTTCAATTCTCATATTTATTTTAAAATCCTATTTATTTTTAAATCCTATTTATTTTTTTTATTTTTTTTGTAAACATAACATTATACTTACTTCTTTTTTAAACTCATAATTAATGTAACAATCTTAAAAGATAGTGTTGCACTTGAATGAAGATTTGTTACCTACTTCATAATCCAATTAACTCACAAACTAATTTGATGAGATTTATACTAATTAAAGATGCTCTATAATTTAAGAAGGTTTAATTACATTTTTTCCCTTCCTTTTCTTTTCTTTTCATTTTTTTTTCTTTTAAATAAGAAATGCCTGGAAATTTTATCAGCCATTCAAAAGAAGGAAAAAAAAAAGAAAGAAAATGCTGTAACTAATTAATCTAATACAGCAGTTAATTAAATGTAGATTAGAAGGACAGCTAATACAAGTACCTTAAATGAAATAATAATTAAGATTGAAAATAATTAATAATAATTTACTTCATTAATTCTTAAATTTGTTTAATAGGACATCAGTAAATAATAAGGTAATATGTGCCAAACTGTTTGTTACTGATAAATAAAATAATATTGTCAGTTAAAAAAAAAAAAAAAAGATGAAGAAGAAGAAGAAGAAGAAGAAGAAGAAGAAAGAAAAGAGAGATGGTTGGGTTTTACGTCGCACTAGTGCTACGCAGGTGGGCAATTGGAGACGGTCTGGGACACACCCCTAGAGGTGGTCCAGAGACATGCCATCACAATTTTGATCCTCCACGGAAGGGATGGCTCTCCCGCTTTGGTGACCCCCAGAGGTATAATTTTTGATGGGAACATGGAGAACATTGCGGCCACGACATATTTTACGTGCACCAGCCACCATTAGTGTACACGGCGATCTTTGGCCGGCTCGAGTACCGAACTCGCAATCTTCCAATTACGAGGCCGGCGTTCTACCGACTGGGCTAACGCGGCCCGAAAAAGGAGAGAGACAGATACATTAAAGTGTAATGTTATTGTTAAAGGTTACAAGAGTTAACATCTGTCGAACGATTATTTCTACAAAAGTTGTTTACATTTAAATTAAACTTAGTGCGTAATCTGTACATTGAAGTGGTTGTCAAAATGTGTGCTCAGGCTCTCGGGTGCTTCCTAAAAAATTCTGGTTGTGCCCTAAGATATTACAAAGAGTATCAATTAGTATCCATTTATTCTAGTTGTGAATATTACTTAATTGAAATATTTTGGAAGTGGGTACATTATACTTATTTTTAGAAAAATATACCCAAAAGAATTGTATAGATTTCACAAAATAAAGCGTTACACTAAAAAAAAAAAAAAAAAAAAAACTATTATCGGAGCTAAAAAATGAAGAGCTTAATTAATAAACATGTTAAGTGAAATTTTTGAAAAAAGAAAAAAGTGAGATTAAGGGGGTCTGGGCGGAAAAATTTAATATAGTCTCTCTTAAATATCAAACATTTACTGGTAACATTTACAAAGTAATCTAATTACGCAGTTCTCGACATAGGATATTATTATATTTATAGTTATTTCTAGCTATTAGGTTGATTTCTTTAGAAATCGACCTATTGCACTCATTACGTTTATCTATCTATCTATCTATCTATAATGAAAATATTGTCATCATGATAACTCCTGAAATAATACTCCAAATTGAAACAAATTTAAACAGCGAACTTATCACATAAATATCTTGGATGAGTTCCTTAACCAAGTTTTCAAAAAGCAGCCACTTGAAATTTTCAAATCCACATTGTAAAAAGCGTGTATAGTATATAAAGCCACATTTGCATGAATTTTGATGTAAATATAGACCACATAAGGGTCTCAATCAAGTTTATTAATGAACTTTATCCACCATTTTTTAAAATATGTCTGCCATTTTTTTTAAAAAAAAGTACACTTAAATCCCTGTTTTGTTAGATAAATCCTTGTGGAATCATGTTCTTAGTCACCCTAAGACCATGATTCGACAAGGATTTATTTAACAAAACAATATTAAATCCACTTTATTTTATACAGGAATTATTGCTAGCACTCCAATAATTTTGCTGCCTACTGTATGTTATCATTGTCTTTCAGATCGTCTAGCTCTTTTAATGAATAGTTTCTACATATTTCCTTCTAGGAACGGGGTTTTTTAAATGTGCTTAAATCTGCTGCAGTTTTATTATAATAATAATAATTATTATTATTATTATTTATTTATTTATTTATTTTCATTTTCATTTACTTATTTGTTTATTTATTTATTTTTACTTTTGTGAAGTCGATCTCACATTAGTATTAAACAAAAATAAAGCATATATTTTATCAAAATATTAAAATTGTGAAAATAATTTTTTTTATGATATGTGTTTATAATTATAATTCGTCAAAGTCATATTGAAAATCGTCCTAATCGTATTACGGTCAAACTATATTCCTTGCATTTTAGCAATTAATTAGAATAAAAACTTAATTAATCAGACTTAAAATCTATCTATTTTGCATCTATATTTTTACGTATATAATCTGAAATATAATCACGAATAATACACCACGCCAATAATAACACACAAAACATTTTTAGTTACGGCGGTAGCGTAGGTGTTTTACTCCTACAAGAATCTTAATAAAAAATAAATAGATTTTTATTTCTTGTGGAAACATACTTCTGATATTGCAAAGCATCTTATATTTACTATTTAAGAAACAAAACTCCGTACTTCTTTAAAAATTTCTTAAAGTATTTCGGGAAAAACTAATACCTACTTATGTAAAAGAAAAATACTTTTTTTAACAAACACTAAAATAATAAACACCACTTTTATGTTATATAATCATATCATAATTGATTATAAAACCCTTTAAGAAATATTTTTAACTATTATTATATGTTTGTGAATAAATAAATATATGTTTTTAAGGAAAACCAGAGATTAAACAAAAAGTTTTCCCAAAAGTTTTATTTATTTATTTATTTATTAAGGAATTGTGCTCGAATAAATAATAAATATTTGTAGTCTGTGAATTCATCTTTGTACAATAAAACCTATTTGCTTATTTTGATAAAACAAACACAAAAAAATTCCTTTCATAACATCTGCTTGAAAAAGAAGCTATTAAAATATTAAATGATAAGAGGTATTAAGAGAATTATTTTAATGTGAGAATTGTTAATAACAAATAAAAGAATAATTGTACAATTTAATTAATGAATATTTTCTAGTCTATGCAAATTTATGTAAGTCATGTATTAATTAATAAAGTATTGTTAATTTTTATCGTTTTCTAAATATTGCTTATGCTATATAGATTAATAAAGTTCGGTATAACGGTATAACAAAAAAAAAAATCATATTAGTAATAAACTTTAAAGGCGTTTATGAAAAAACAATAGAAGAGAAATTACTAAGAGAAAGTGACCAACATTTTTACTTTTCGAATATACATATGTAAAGAAAATATTGTAATCATGAGAAAAATGAGAAAAGTGAGACTTCGATATTTCGGTGTATCTATACGTTTTGAGTTCATTTTTGTTATTTTCACGGTGATATATGTATATCTGTGTGTGTATGCGTGCATGTGTGAGATTGAACACAATAACGTCTAAAAGCTTTGTTCAATTGAGCTGAAAGTTGGCATACATGTTATAGGCCACCATAGAACGAATCCTATTGATTTTGGTGAATCTAGCACTTATAGGTTTTTACAGGAACACAAAGAAAAAGTCTTTATCATTATAGTCTATAGATTCAAAATCTTTAAATTGCGAGGGCGCCTAAATGCCTTATTCGATTGAACTGAAAATGTATATACATGTTATAGGTGTCTTTCGTAAGAACTGTTAAATCTAGTATTTATAGGGTTTTTTTTTTTTTTTTTTTTTTTTTTTACAGGGCCACAAAGAAAGAAAAGTCTTTATCATTACGGGCATGGGCTCAAATTATTTAAAGTGCGATAGCGTTTAAAGACCTTATTCGAATAAATTAAAAATATATATATACATAGATTATAGGTCACTGTCACACGATCCGTATAGACTTTGGTGAATCTAACAGTTACAGATTTTCAAAGGGACACACAAAAAAAGTCTGTATTATTATAGCTTATGGAATCAATTTATTTAAAGTACGATATCGCCTAAACGCTTTATCAGATTGACTTGAAAATTTATATCATATTATAGATTATTGTCGCTCGAACATTATAGATTTTGTTGCACTTATATATTTTTACGGGGACACAAGGAAATATTCATTATCGTTGTGATCTATGGGCTCAAATTACTTGAAGTGCAGTGGCGTTAAATTAAACACCATACAATATGGAGGAAAATACTCAAACACCCTATTATAATATTTCTTTTATTTCTTTAATGATTATTTCTACTTTAATTTATTTACACAATGTTCGGAAAGTCGAGTGGAGTCATTCCAGATTTTTTTTTTTTTTTTTTTTTTTTATAACTACTGTTTTCATAGAGTATAGTTTAGTGATGTTGTTCATTGTTGTATAAAGCGCGGATATTTATACAAAACTGAATAGAATGAGATTCAAATGACACAATCAAATAAGAGAACAACAGAGAAAATATAATACACAATTACAAATATATACATATTAACGAAACATAAATAAATAAATAAATAAATAAGGGAATCTAATCCAGTTACAAATTTTAATCTTAAATTAATAATTTATTTACCGGCAAGAAATTCATATACTAATAAAATTATGCAAATTTTGATACTGAAACATTTATGTTTTGAAATTTGGAATTTAAATAAACTATGTTTTATAATGATTTAGTATAACAAGATTATCAGATTTAAAAACGTAAACAATACTAAAAAATAGTTATGTCTTTTTAATGTGAATTTGCATTCCAAATTTTTTAGCTGTAGTAAATAAAATGTTTATACCTGCGTATAAATTTGAATGCAGAACAAACATAAAACATAAATGGTGATATTGGTTTTATAAAATATAGATGGTGATACTAAAAATTCAAAAGTAAGTTCACATTCAATTATCCATCGGTTTCTACTCAAAGGTTAATTTGAAGGTTGACTCAAAAGTTCAATATATATATTCTTATATATATATTTAACCTAATAATACTGACGTCACATTTTTACAATGATTTCCCATAGAGTTAAACGAGGAGTGTGATGACACTTTTTACCATCGTCTATAATTGCTATAACAAAAGCATCTTATGAATATATTTAATTCGAAAAAGAAAAGAAAAAAAGAAATTTTCCTTAAATTATCGATGTGACTTTATAGGAATTATTTTATATACTTGCCTACAAGTTAATAGTTTCATTTTAATACATTCAATCGCCTATAAAATTTTATTCGTTAAAAATATTCAAATGACATATATTGTGATGACATATATGACATATATTGTGACATATATTGACATATATTGTGAAATGACATATATTGTGAAAAGAAATATTCTAAAAAATATTTAAATTCGTATTAAAATTAATATTTGAACCAGATTGAACATCATAGGGATGGTTACAGAATACAATTAGAATTCTTTTGAATGGTCCTGTAAATAAATTATTCAGTCTATACATACCTTTTTCAACAAGAAACCTGCTTTTAGGATCTCAATAATGTATGTTAATTTAATTTTGTTGAATGCCTTGTAAACACGTTCAACTCACTTAAATAAAAAATTGTCCATAGACTCTAACGCCATGAAATTCTTTTGTGTGTCAATGTAAAGGCAACTTGTTCTGTGTATTTCATAAATATTTGTTTGAAATTTAACAGAATTTAGATGATTACGTGACATTTTTTGGATAATTATGTGACATTATTTGGATAATTACGTCTAAAAACACTTTTTTTTTTTTTTCACAGAAAATATGTTTTTAAGCACCTCAATAAAAGTATGTTAATTTCGATCTGTCGAATGCAGTGTAACCAAGTAAAATGCGCTTATATGATAATCTGTTCATAGGCCATAATGGTAAGAAAAGCTTTTGTGTGCTCCCTGTACACAAATTATAAGCAATATAAATACCAAAAATTATAGATCTATTTCTGTATAGCACCTACATATTTTTACTAATTTGCAAGTCAATCGGAGGATTTTTGCGCCCGCTATTGCGGTACATACAAATTCTCTCCATAAGCCACAATGATAATAAAAACTTTGGTGTATCCCTGTACACGAACTATAAATACAATACACACCCAAAACTATAGTGCTAATTCCGTGTGGCTCATGAATATGTGCACTAAAAGTCAACGGCATGAATTTTGCGACCACTATCGTGAGACAGACAAACAGACAGATCCACAGACAGAATCCAAAATCTTTTAAGTCTCCACATGGAAGCCTCCACTGACGTTTCGGTAATTATTGTATAGACCTTACAAAAGTGTTCCGACAATGTCACGTAATCATCCATATTTTGTCAAATTTCGAACAATTATTCATGAAAAACATAGAATAAGTTAAATAGTTTTTACAATTGTATACAATGTTTATGGTTCGTTTACAGTGACACGCAAAATAATTATGGAATATTAGAGCCTATAGAGAAATCTTTTTGCATGAAATCTGGTATGTATGTGTATGTATATTATATATAATAGATTAATCGAAGATTATCTGGAATTTATTTTTAATATCATTCTTATGACGGCAATATGTTACAATCTCTGTCTGTGTTGGTAATGGCTTGACATGTGGTTAAATCTTTATTTTTTTTTCCTTTATTCTCACTGGATTCCTTGTAGGTTTGCTTTAATATTTTATTTCATTCCACTTTCAAAATGGTTTTGTTGCAAGATAGGAGCATGAACTATATCTTTTGCTAGAAACAGCTATATAGTTTTACGAAATCTTGCAGCTCCTTCTGCTTTAAAGAAGTACATGTTTCCCTGATGAGCTAATACTTCTATTTTTAAGCATTTATTAATCCAATTCTTAATTCCTGTGGTCCATTTTTCATACTTTTTAATTCAATTCTTATTTCCTGTTACATTTTTAATAAACTTATTGAGAACCTTCATCAATTTTTCTCTGTCAAATTTTTATAGTCCTTTTTACTCATGTAGGCGTAAGTAATTTTAATTGGTTTTGTCTTTTAATTGGAACTAAAAATGTATCGTAAAGTTTAGAAATAAAGTCTAGAAATAGCTATATAGTTTTACGAAATCTTGCAGCTCCTTCTGCTTTAAAGAAGTGCATGTTTCCCTGATGAGCTAATACTTCTATTTTTAAGCATTTATTAATCCAATTCTTAATTCCTGTGGTCCATTTTTCATACTTTTTAATTCAATTCTTATTTCCTGTTACATTTTTAATAAACTTATTGAGAACCTTCATCAATTTTTCTCTGTCAAATTTTTATAGTCCTTTTTACTCATGTAGGCGTAAGTAATTTTAATTTGTTTTGTCTTTTAATTGGAACTAAAAATGTATCGTAAAGTTTAGAAATAAAGTCTAGAAATAGCTATATAGTTTTACGAAATCTTGCAGCTCCTTCTGCTTTAAAGAAGTGCATGTTTCCCTGATGAGCTAATACTTCTATTTTTAAGCATTTATTAATCCAATTCTTAATTCCTGTGGTCCATTTTTCATACTTTTTAATTCAATTCTTATTTCCTGTTACATTTTTAATAAACTTATTGAGAACCTTCATCAATTTTTCTCTGTCAAATTTTTATAGTCCTTTTTACTCATGTAGGCGTAAGTAATTTTAATTGGTTTTGTCTTTTAATTGGAACTAAAAATGTATCGTAAAGTTTCTGTGCTAGATTTTTTACTGAGTTACAATCAGTTTTATTTTTGTAGTGTTGGTGTTATCATGTATCTTTTAAAAGCTAAATTTTTATGAAATCTTAAATATATATATATATATATATATATATATATAATATGGAATAAATAAAAATGATCTGTTGAATAATGAGTGATGAAAATAAGACGTTAAGGCTCCTGATCTGCAGATCCACTAGTGTAGAGACATGATAAAATTTGAGTTGGCAACACTGAGTTTAATTTCTGAAGTAAATGACCATTACAGAAGTCACGCTCACACCAAATTTATCATTTTAAAGGATCTCGAATTATTTTCGTAGCTTGAATATTTTCGTTGCACAAGGCTGTTAGTTAGCAGATGTCCCCCTCCCCCTTCCATATCGATATGTGATATTAATATTGTTGGTTGTTATGATTATTATGTTAGTTTTTAAGTATAAGTTTTGTGTTCTATAGTATGGCTATATGTTACAGAAAGTGTTATAAATTCCAACGAGACTAATTCACATACGACCTATAATTTTATATTTTATTTGTTATCTATATTGTCTATAAATACATCTAATATGATATATAGATCTATATTATAATTTATTTTATTACTATAATCTACTCCGGATTTTCTTAATTTATAGTTTGCATTATTTAGAGTAATTGATCACGATGATGATGTTAATGTTTTCAGCCTTTCTTCAAAAGTGCAGCGTAAAATTCAGTAAAAAGTCATAGCAGAGACACAATATTTCTAATGTGACAGCTAGTTGTTAATTCACGTTTCTCTTTATTGTTTCTTTGACACAAATGTATAGCATTAGTAGGGAGATTGCATTTGGGGAAAAACTAGTTACATAATATATTTCATTTTACTTTGGTAGTTCTTTTCCTTACCTTGTATCTCATACACTATATAGTCAACAAAACCGTTGTTATAAACATACGGAATTTATTATAAGTACAGTTAATGAGGATAATCTGGGGAAAGCTGATGAAACTATTCAGTACTTACACAGATTTAAAATATTTTCCGATCACTAGTGCGTATGAAAGTTATTTTTGAACATGGGGACTTTTTTCAAAAATGAGCTTCATTTTGGAAAAAATTAGGGTGTTAATAAGCCCTGTACAACTAGTTTGTTTACAGAGACATCCCACAAAATTGCTAATGTATTATGCTTTAAAAGAGACATTTTTATAAATAACATTTATTTAACTTTGTACTCTAAAAATCATAATGAAATAACGGTTAATATGCTGAAATAATGTTTTATATAGAATATGATATACTTAGCGTTCAGATTTACAGGGCTGCTCTAAAATATTTAGATACATTAAGGGCTGTAATTGGAAAATTGCTGGAATTGCATTTCTTGTTGCATTAAGCATTTTTAATACTTTCCAAGAATATTTAAAAGTGAATACAAATTCAGTTAGCCTAACTGTCTGCCTTTCAGTCTTTCTGTCTGTCCGTTGTGTGACAACGTAGGCAAAGAACGATAAAGGTTAAACGATATAACGAAAACGTATAGTTGAAAAGTGTTAATAACCAATGCGTACCGCATGATTTTTTTCTTGTTTATTTTTAAATAATTAAATTCCAAAGTTTTACTTTTTTTTTTTTTTTTTTTTTTTTACTTGCTTTCTTCTTTCTTCTTTTTCTTTTTTCAAACATAAATATATGTTTTTTTCTTTTGAAATTACCAAAAAACACAAAACAAATAAATGATTGTTTGCAAATTTCCTACATTAAAGAATAATCCTTTTTCCCCCATGAAATATTTAAAGAAAATAATTAATTCCACAAGGCACAGTTAATTTTTATTTTATTTCGTTTTTTATTGCTAAGAATTTAGAAAAAGGGATAAATAAATAAATAATAATGGTTGTTCTGGAAAAACTTTTGTTTTTAAGCAAAATTAAGATTCTAAATAATGTTTTAAATACAAAGTGTATCTTTCAAAATGAAAAAAAAAAAAAAAAAGGAAGAGCAAATACATAATTAATTATTAAAATTATTTAAATAATATTTAAGAACTTTTTTCCCAAGTGAAAATATAACTTTGCTGTTTGTTTTCTTTTCTTTTTTTTTAAATATAATATACTATTTAAGCTTTTTACAATATTACTGAAAACTTCTTTTAAATATCACAGTTAATATCGTCTTTGTACGTAATTTTCTCTTTATCTTATAATAATAATAGTAATAATAATAATAATAATAATAATAATAAAAAATAGATGTGAGATGGCGCTTTACCGCCATATTTTGCACATTAAAGGTCATTACTCCGTAACTATACCTTAAAGGGGATTTAGATTGATTATCCATGATTGAACAAGGGTTTGAACCTTGCACCTCGCATTTACAGGGCCATAGCGAAAACCATCCAACTACCAGTTTTGCATGTCCTTAGATTGATTTAAGCATAAAATTAGAATCTATAGATGTACAGAATTTAAAGAAATTAATATATTAGATTATAATTAATTTTTTTATATTTAGAAAATATCGAAGCATTGATTAATTTATAAAATATAGCAAATAATCATTAAGTGTATTCCTTCTGTTTTTTTTTTTTTGTTTGTTTGTTTGTTTGTTTGTTTTTTGTTTGTTTTTTCCCCTCATATTTTTAACTTTTTTCTTGTATTACAAAATGCCATGTCTTTGATGAATATGTGCGATATATTCAAAAGAACATCCATGTAAGACACTATATTATTAGCATTATTTTTTCCGAAAATATATTATTTAAGAAAATTATTGTACACTTGTAAACATCTGAGCGTATGATTTTGCAACACATATTTTTTCAGGTATCTTGAATTAATATTTACTATTTTTACTGTGTTGTATATATGTATATGAGTAGTGCATAGATGTATGAATGTGTGTATATGTGCATATGCATCAATGAAGATAAATTGTCTGCAGAGCCTGATCAAACTCTGAAGCTAAGGAAGATTCTGCTTTGATAAGATTTTATCATTACTGAAGAAATTGGGCGGAGTAATTATAGTCATATTTCTTTCACAGGGAACCATGAAGTAGTTAACGCATCTTATGTTCATTAGAATGACATTATCTAAAGTAGATTAAATTATTTAAATAAAAATAAAACTCAAGGCTGAATGTTTAAAAGGAACAAATGGGAACTCCATTCCCTTACTTCCTTTATTCTAGTGACGTTTAGCATCTTCTTAATGATAAAAGTCCATGTTACCCGAAACTAAGGATAAAATATCATAGCTAAAACAATGTTTTGGAACAAAGTAAGTAGAATTTTATCCATGGTTTTTTCACGCGTGCATTTCACATGCCTAAAATAATAAAAAGGGATAATTTAGTAGAAAAACTTACATCACAATCTCAAAAACTTATTAAAATGAAGAAAAAAAAATTATCCACGAAATTCATGGTTCTGGAAATTTCTTTCGTTGATTTCAATAAAAAATTAAACATAAAAAAATTCATTCACCCATTTACAGAGATATACTTTTAAAAGTTACACAGATCTACGACGAATTTTTTTCTTCAATGTGATATATTTTTCTGCAGTATTTTTGGATGCCGATTAACAAAACACCATTCAAAAATTTCTGTCAAATAAAGTTTTGACAAAAAATGGGATTTTTGGAGTTTAAAGCTTCACTTTTTCTCCTTCCTTCTAAGTTGTTTCCCGGAAAATCTCAATGATATAAGTAAAGAACAAGGAGATCTGTTTTATCAAGATATCAAAGAAATGTAGGGGAGGTATCACGGACGATACAGTATCAACATAGTAACAGATTATTGTTGGATGTTGCATAAAGTATCCCCCCCCCCCCGTTCATAAAGCTCTCAAGACGTGCACGAAAGAAAAATCTCTAAAGGCAGCTTCGATGTAAAGAAACACATTTAAAATATAATATGTAAATAATAGGCTATTTTTATGCAATTTATGCATAAATAGTAGACATGGGCGTTATTTCACATAATAAAATAAATAATACTGTTATTACATAAGAACCTATTAGCACTGTAATATATTACTGAAAAGATCATATTAAATAAATAACGCTTCCATTTTATCTCTCTGCATGGGAAAAAAATAGTGTTTGTTATAAAAAGTATGATAATAATAATAACACGGATTTATTTTTTTTTTTTTTTAGTAAATGATTGTACTTTGGTAATCATATATTTTTAGGGGAAGAGAAAACTTTAGAGTTTACTTCTTTTTCTTTGTTCTAAAACAAAATTGAAAACGCCATTTAAATCATACAAGAACAACTTATACGATACAACATCATACAAATAACGAGTTTGAATACTCTCTTTCCCATAATGAATTTGCAAAAACGAACTATGAACACCGTGACTAGCGAAATCCAAATCATACTAAAACAACTAGACCTAATCACATCATACGAGTAACGAATAAAACACCCACTTTTCAGCAACTGATAATCCCCGCACACTGTAAAAAAATAACTATTACCAGCTGCAAGAAACTCTCTGTGATTGGAGAAAATAATTATTTTCTCCAATCACAGAGAGTTTCTTGCAGCTGGTAACAGTTATTTTTTTACAGTGCATACCGCATGTTAGATAGCATCTTACAACTAACGAAAAAGTAACATCTTTTGCATCAGACTTCCCGCACAAATGTTCGAACTTTGCTCTGCGACATGTATTATCCATGTAACGCAGGGTAACAGTAACGAAAGTAACAAGTAACTAGTCGAATTCAAAAATACCGATTCGTTACTTCGAGTCTATAAAGGAAGAATACATCTCAGTAAGGAATACATATTGTTACTTCGTAGATTACATATTAGTCAAATATTCTTTTGAAATAAGTAAAAGCTTTGGTAGTTTTACACCTTTCTAATATTTTATTCTTAATATTTTATTTTTAATATTATTAAGTATTAATTCTAAACTGAATATTATTGTGTATTAGTTTAGTTTAATATTAGTTCAGTCTATGGTCGTAACGTTTAACGTCGAAGGTACTTTAATACCACGGTTTAACGAAATAATGTTGTCAGGATGTTCATTTAATCAGCCATCATGAAAGAGATAAGGGGTGATTATAAGATGTTGGTTATTTCGTCATGGGGATGGGGAATGGGATTATACTTGCTATGTTTCTATTCGTTTTGCGAATTTTTTAACAGTTAGTTTCGGGAGGTTATGGAAGGTTTTAGAAAGATTGTGTGATAAGGGAGAGGAAGGATGAAGAGTGTTTGTTTATATTTGAAATTGCTTATAGGAGCTGGAATTAAAAATGCGTAATTGCATACGACATACTGATAGTGTTGATGAGCATATATTTATTGTGGTTTTTATCAAGAATATTGTTTGAGTTTATTCAAGAATAATTTGATAAGAAAATTGAAATTTATTTATTTATTTTTATTTTTTAGCTTTGCTTTTCCTTTTCTTTTCTGTGTTTCATTCTTTTCTTTTTCTATCTTTTTTTTTTTTTTTTTTTTTTTTTTTCTCGAGACTATTTTTAATGATTTAAAATGAATAAAGATGTTAAGAATAGTTAATTATAGTCGTATGTTAAAATTAAGTGTCGAGAAAATAAATCCTTTTATGCAGTTTTTGTAAGCAAAATTTATATTTTAAAACAACTGTTTCTAATTTTAGAAAAAATATTCAAAGTGACTGTTTGCTAAATATGATTGAAAAATATTAATTTTCTTGTCAATCTAAAATGTTCAAGTTCTTCGGAAAATCAAAAGAGATAATTATTCGGTAGTTTAAAATTTAGGACGTCTTAAAGATGTTTTTTAAAGATTTGTTATTATTATTTATCTATTTATTATTATATGGCATATAATATGAGAATCTTTTTTTACAGAAAACGACACTCGTGTACGTGTTACTTGATATTATTTGAAACATTCTGTTTCCGTGTTTAAATTGATTAATTTAACAGGATCCTTACACGATTGGGACGAACGTTTGTGTAAAACTTTGACCCTACAACTATTTCATATCAACTTTTTTTTTTTTCTTAATTCCAGAAATTCTAGTGTTAAATAAAGGGAAGATTACTCTTCGAAAGCATTGGGACTCAAAAACATGAACCTTGTCTACTATGCAAGACACATGTATATATTGTATATTCCGAAAGGATTAGAAAGTTATTAGCCATATATAAACTAAACAGTAATACGTTATAAAAACAATATGTTACAAGAACCTATTACCAAATGCAGTACACTGTAAAAAAATAACTATTACCAGCTGCAAGAAACTCTCTGTGATTGGAGAAAATAATTATTTTCTCCAATCACAGAGAGTTTCTTGCAGCTGGTAACAGTTATTTTTTTACAGTGTATACACTGTAAAAAAATTACTATTACCAGCTGCAAGAAACTCTCTGTGATTGGAGAAAATAATTATTTTCTCCAATCACAGAGAGTTTCTTGCAGCTCGTAATAGTTATTTTTTTACAGTGTATGGAACGAAGTAACCTATTACTGAAAAGTAACTGTTTATCCTATTTCTGATAATAGTTTCAAATTTGTTATACACTGTAAAAAAATAACTGTTACCAGCTGCAAGAAACTCTCTGTGATTGGAGAAAATAATTATTTTCTCCAATCACAGAGAGTTTCTTGCAGCTGGTAATAGTTATTTTTTTACAGTGTAGCCTCTGTGTGTATTTTTGTTTATCTTCATTCTTACTTCGTGAAAAATCTTTACGTGATAGGAATAAAACACAAGCATTTCTGAATTCAGTGTATTATAACGTATTACAGACACCCAATGCAGTGAAAAAAAAAAAGAAGAAGAAGAAGAAGAAGAAAAGTACAATTTTATCGACCTGTGTTATTTCGGTATAGGGTATAATATTGTTATCAGCGCAGAATACAAAATTTGATTAACCAGGATATATTTATCCATAAAGCAAAAAATAATTATTTTCGTTGATATGCGGAATTTTAATACATTAAGGGAAAATAATGATAATATGTAGAATTCAACTGTGTCACGAGAAATTAATACCTCTAGTATCAACCAGTGCTCGAAACTTGACCGAAATTTTTAAGTAAGCATTAAATAATAAATGCAGAAATTCGGAACTTTGTGTAAACAATTTTGTTATTAACTATTCTATTCTTGAGAAAAGGAAGAAAAATCGCTGTTAGAATCTTTATTTACATGATGATGCATATTCCTAGTGATTTCTGTACCTATTTGCCTCTCAATAAAACTGATCAAAGTCCTTCTTCTGGGCATTTCAATACAGAGAAAAAAAACTATTTACTTAAAAAACAAAATGCTCACTTCTATTGCCAGATAAATAAAATATAATGAAAGATACATAGTATGCTCACTTCTATTGAAAACGATAGTTTTTGTTATTGAAAAAGACAATGTTCTAATTTTTTTATTCTAATGCATTTATAATCTTTCTTTCTTTCTTTCTTTCTTTTTTTTTTTTTTTTTTTTATGATTTACATCAGTTTTAATTTGAAGACATATTTTTGGTAAAACATGATACATTTCTGTTAACTGAAACTGACTTCTTAATTTAAAAGGAGTGCATTTATTATTATCTTCTGCATATATAAAAAGAAAGTATAAGATTTGGAAAAATTTTCCATTTCAGGTTTTCGATGAATTTACACGTTTTGAGATTATCTGAATACGATTCCAACATTTTTAGAAAATGTCTATTTTTTTCAGTTAGCAAAACTCTGTGAATACTGCATCTGCAACTCATAAATCAATAGATTTAATTTAACCAAACTTAATATTTGTTTGGACCTTGGATTGAATTGGTGCTGATTAGTGTTTGGGCTATATCACCCACTGACACACTGTCATTACCTCTCATTTCAGGAGTGTTTTAGCATCTACAGTGTACCAAACTGAATATAAGATATATATACGTGTTTGTGTATGTGTGTGTAAATTAGATAAAATTTCGCTGATTCAGTTTGAGCGTACATCGAACAACAGATAACGCTGCTACTTTGTCATTTAATCCCATTTTAGGGAAGACTATATACAAGCTTCTACAGTTTATAAATGTACAAAACTCGATTTGTGAGATGAGTTTTATGTAAAACTACGCTAATTCATTTGAATGCATTCGAACAACAACTATCCTGCATTATATTCCATTTATGTGAAAACTATACCTCAGAATCTATTATATATAAATTCCCCAAACCCTGTGTGTGATATATATACCACGAAAAAATTCTTATTGATTTTTGACGAAAAATGGCGCTGGCATTACTTTCTGCGGTTTCTCAGATGGCTATATCTCAACATCTGTTGGTGAAAACTTTACAGAATTGTGTAAGTAAGTTGTAACTGTGTGAAAAGATATTGAGTAAACTTTTGTTCATGTTAACCGGTTGATGGCGCTATTGCATAAAATGATCTAGGAAAAAGTATTGGATTCTAGAAAATTTTCGACTTCCAGTTTTCTCTGAATTTACACTTTTTGAGATGTCCTAAATATGATTCATCTATTTTAGAAAATGACTATCTGTGTATTTATGATGTGTTAGAAAACATTTTGTGTATCACGAACCAATAGCCCTAACAGCTCACTTATCCACAATATATCTTTAGGATGTTTTTGGGATGTCTTTTCATCTTGAAAACAACTTGAAGATATCGTGGGGAGAAGATGTGCTTTAGGGAGATGGAATTTAAGCAAGATTGATATTTGGTTAGGCCTTGACTTAAATTGGTGATGTTTAGCTTGTAGAATGTATCACCCAGTAGGGACGCTGCTATACTGTGATTCGACCCATTTAAGTAAAGACTATATAACAACTTATGTAGTGTATAAGCTTGTCAAACTTGTTATATGAGATTGATATTATGTAAAACTATGCTGCTTCATCTTAGGTTCAAATTTGCAGACATGTGACAGCACTGTGCTGCAATTTAATTCCGTTTACGAGAAGGCAAAATCTCAGCTTCTATGATGTATAAATGAATCAAACTCAGTATGTGATTTGGATAATACATAATTTTCATGCAATCAATTTTCATTCGCAGAAAGGCTATATATCAGATTGTATGTGATATATATGAAACAAACTCGCTGTGTATTTCATCTATTTACTTTATTTATTTATTTGGATAGCGTTTAAGAACATTCTTTGCATTTTTAAATTTCTATATTTATTATTTAAATGCTTACTTAAGAAAATTGATCGAATTTAGACGACTGGGCGATACTAGTCCACATTTTCTGTGGAGATGAGCAATCAATTGCACATTATTTCAAATCTTTAAAATTAATAGGTGTAGAAGTGGGAGGGTGTAAAAAAAAAATCAAAATTTTTCATAGAGATAAAGTTTTGAAAAACCATATAATTAGATTTTTGGGGATAAAAAATCGATTGCGTATATTTTCAAAGCTGTAAAATAAATAAAGTAGAGATGATAGAGAAATGTAGTTAAAATATTTTTTAATGAAACTAGGGTTTTAAAAACCATCTAACTATAGTTTTGGGTGAGGAATCGATTGTATATACTTTCAGAGTTGTGAATTAATGGGGGGGGGGCAGATATTTTAAAAATTTTAAATAGAGAAAAGGAGCTGGGAAAACTGTGTTTCAAGATTTTCGGGTGCTAGTATTTGGTTGTACTTATTTTCGAGGCTCTTGTGTTAAGAGGAGAAACCTAATGGGAAGAGGAGAATATCAGGATCCGACATAATGCAGAGGATAAAAACATTGCCGAACACAGTAGAGACTCAACCAAAAATCACGTGTGATTTTTTTTTACGCTCAGCATATTTGGGTACGGTGCTGTTGTATGCATTGGGGACCTGGACTTCGCATAATAGGAAAGATACTGCAGCAGGTAGCGGAAATCAAAACCAGTGTTTTAACCAATTTAATTTATTTTTGATTATTTAAAAATAATTGATTTATTGAGGTTTTATAATATGAAACGGTTGGCAATTTATTTAAATCTATTGACAAGCAAAGCGGGTAAAGACGGCTAATTTGAAATAGAAAATTTTGAAATAAGTTATTACTCGTATGTTTATCACAAATAAATTTGTATATACGTTTTTACGGAGATCGAATGTACATATTTTTATGCGCATATATTTATATTATTATCTACCTGTAGATTAATATATATAATTATTTAATTTACAGGTAATCGTAAAGAATTTATAATTCTCGAATTATTTACTGTATTTTTTAAATGATAAATTACAAAATGCAGTATTGAAAAAAAAAAAACGGAAATACTTCATGATAACAATGTTTCACTTATTTTTCTCGGAAATTTCAGGCAGATTCTTTATATTCTTTATCATTATTATTTTCTTTTATAACTAACTTGATTGTGATAACTTCGAAATTATTATATGAGTGAAGAAATTATCTTTATCAATAAATAAATAAATAAAAAAATCTGGTGATAAATTGCTTTTTTTTTTTTTATCGGATTCATTTTTATCTTTGTTGAAGGATTTTGTCACTATTGTTTGTTTATTGGAGAATAAAAGAATCAAAAATTCCTTTAACATATTTTGGGACGCAAACAATGATGATATTGTATACAATTTTCAAGCATGTATAATGTAACATTTTTTTTTTACATACATACTGAAAATTTCATTTTATATTAATATATTATCTTTAATTAAATTCCTTGTTACTATAGTCAGAACAATTTTATTCAATACTATGTCTGAGTAAAAAACTACCGAAAAATATAAGTTTTCCTGACATGAGAAGATTTTTTTTTTTTTTTTTTTTTTTTTTTTTTTTAAGAGCAGTTGCTATTGCGTATAATTATTTTGTCATTACAATGTCAGAGAAACGAGGACGAATAATCTAAGCAAAATTAATTAATATATTTCGATAGAAAAAAAAGAAAGGAGATAAAAAGTAATGTTGCTTTCTCAATGAAAATTCCTTTTTTATAATAGAAGGGAAACTACTTTTACAGGAGATTAAGCAGAGAATTCATTTCTATAACTGGATATCCTTTAGTGGTAATTTGTTTTATACTTTTTGTCATATATTTTGAAAAAAAAATTATTATTATTATTATTTTTTTTAAGTTTCAAAAAGCTAAACTGGTTAATGATGAATAATGTCATATTCAACATCAAATAAATTGTTGAATTATTTATGCTTTATACACATTTCCTAAAAACTCTAAATTAAACGAAGGTACATTATTTCTATTCAAAATTATAGATAGGTAATATTTATTAATTTACGCCTGTAAACTTTTTTTTAGTACATGACAATTTCTAATGCGAGATTCTATGAAAGGAGAAATTTTAAGATTAGTTTTGACTTAGTAAACGCAGCTGTCCATTATCTGTGGTGAGTTTTGTATGAAATTAAGACTTAAGGCATATTTCTTTGAGCCTTAAAGAGGCAAACAGACAATTGAAATCGAGAAAATTGGTGAAAAAAAAAGAGAAACATAAACAACAGGAGTACATTTTGCACGCATTTAATTAGCTGCCTTAATATGTACGAAAATTCGGTAAATCACCGGAGGGATAGGACAGACGTGGATAAAGATTATTTAATTGGAATTTGGAATAATAAGGACATAATCACTTCTTATTGTGTGCAATAGACGACGTTATTGCACACAGTAAAACTCGATGCAATAACATCGTTGTCAAGAACTGGCAACGTTACACTCATGTATATACAGGATTTTCCAAAAGTCCCACTCGTCACCTGTATCTTGGGAACGCGCCAGAATTTCTGAAAATTGTAAAACTCGTGTTCAATGAATTTAAGAGGGATTTCGTTAAACTAAAAAAAAAAAAAAAAAAAAAAAAAAAATGGGTTGGGTGGGAGATGATTGGGATAAAGGGCTTAGTGGGATAGGAGGACAAACTTAATTTCAAATGGGAAGGAGGGGGGGGGGTCTTTCGAAGCTCGATGTTTAGGTCTTTTCGAAACAAACATTTTGCCAAAAAAGCTTTTTCCTACTATGCTTTTCTTTAAAAAGTTATGAAGGATTAAAGTTTTCGATTAAGTTTTCCCCATTCCCATTTTATATAACATCTTGGAAATTCTGGAAACTATAAAACGCATTTAATCACAGTATTTAGTTAGAGGGGATCTTCGTTTGGATAAAAAGAATGGGACTTGAGGAAATAGGGGCATCCAGGGGAGGGAGCAACTTTGAAATTTCAAACGGGAAATACTTTGCTAGTTTGTTTGAAATGTCTTCTAAAAACAAACACTTTGCTCTAAAAAAGTTTTGTCCTACTATGTTTTTTTTTTTTTTTTTTTTTTTTTTTTTTAAAGTTATGACGAATTAAAGTTTCGTTTAAGTTTTTGTAAGTCTTTGTTTTACCTAATAATGCTAGTCTGCAACTATATTTTAATTGTAGTCATTTATGTATGGGTAATATCATAGTATACTAAGTAAATTATAATCAACTTTTAAATTCCTTTTTGGTCAGTAGTATGCACAATTTTTTATCCTTCAATGGAAAAATATAATGTCGTTTTAAACTATCTGGGTTTGAACAAGTACATTTAATCTGGCTTAATCAGTGTTCTGATTTCATTGTAAAGTGTTATAATAAATGTTTGTTACTCATTCAGCAATTAAAATCGATTTGTATTTAAATGCCCGTTATTTGATCTTTGCATGAAAAAAAAATGAAAAATATAACAAAGGAAATCACCCGTACTGTATTTAACAAAAAATCTGTACATTTATTGATTAGTCTTCAATCCTGTGCGAGTTATTACATTTGTTAAATTTCAGATTTTCTCAAAGTATCAACTGGTGGACCATGTTTGAACTAAATTTTTGTTTATTACATTAGTGCATCTCTTGAATATTCCATATACCCAATTTGGCGGCAATTCGTTCGTCCATCTTAGTTGCAGGCTGCTGTTTACAGAGTAAGTTTAATCAGAATCACCCTGTGTAATGAGCGTGTTTGTATCATTCATCTAATAACTTCATTGTTTGTTTCAAGCACGATTACTTGAATCAGTACGTGCAGAAAAGGCTTTAGTCATTTTTTTTTTAAATTGATATAGCAGTGGTTTTAGTGATTTTGATATTACACCTATCAATGTATAAGAAAAGACGTCAGTCTAATAATTATCTGGGAAAAGGGGCAGATTTTCGATTTTCTCGCTGTGAATAAAAAGGGCTTCAATTCTGTGCTGAAAACCTTACCCTTACTACCAATATTTCAAAAATAATTGAAAAATACATGTACATGTACAAATCTCTATTTAGCACTATCCAACAAGGTTCAAAAGTGTTAATGACTTCACTTTGTCCGTCTGTTCGCCTGTCTGTCTGCGCTCTTACTCCCGTAAATATTCATGAAAGTTCTTGAAACTGATATGTGTTATTACAGTTCACTATCGGATGTTCCGTGTTAAAAATGAAATGAATACCTTCAATGGTTTGTGTACAGGGACACCCGAAAGTATTCCAAAGCATTGTGTTCTATGAGAGGTATATTTATAAACTATATTTTATTAGCTTTACTTTACGCAAATATTAATGAAATTGAAATATGTTATTCAAGTTCACTATCAGATGTTTTATACAGAAAATAGATTAGGTACCACCACTGGTTTGTGTACAGGGACACCCGAAATTATCCAAATCATTGCGTTCTATGAGAGGTATTTCTCTAAACTAAATTTTATTAACTGTACTTTCCACAAATCGTAATGAATTGAAATATGGTACAAACGAATATGTACTTCCATATGTACAAAAGAATGCTTTCTATAGAATGTAGTATAATTAACATTAGATATACAGGGAAACTCAAAAATATTCAGTTACATTAAGGGCTATTTATGGAAATTTGCTTTAATTGCATTTTCGTTCTCATTAAGCATTTTTAACACTTTCTAACAATTTTTGTCCGACTGACTATCTACCTGTCTGTCCGTCTTCCCGCCCCTAGCGTCCGTAAATATTTTATGAATTTTCAAAACATGATATATATATATACAAATTTACCATGGAATGTTCCCTACTTAAAATGACACTAATGGGGTTTTGTACAACTGGTTTGTGTACAGGAACACCGGAAAAAAAAATGCCAATTCATTGCGTTTAAAGATAGACATTTTTAGAAATCACATTTAAATAACTTTCTTTTGAAAAAAAATCATAAATAAATTGATATTTAACGTTAATATGCTGAAATGTATATATATATATATATATATATATATATATATATATATATAGAATATGATATGATTGACTTTCAGATTTACGTTGCTGCGATAAATTATTCAGATACATTAAAGGCTACAGTTAGAATCCAAGAGCTGCATTTTTTTTTTTTTTTTTTTTTTTTTTTTTTTGTTAAACCTTTTTAACACTTTCCAACAATGATTAAGATTGATTATGAATACGGTTAGTTACTCTGTATGCCTTTTAGTCCGTCTGACTGTCCATCGTATGTTAACTTAGGCAAAGAACATTGAAAGTTGTACGATGCAACAAATACGTACAGCTGGAAAGTGTTAATAATCAGTGCGCATAGCATTATTTTTCGTTGTTGTTCATATGTGCTTGCAATTAAGTATGCTCGAGAAATGTTTCAAATCTTTGAAAAACATTATCCATACACAAATATAAACATGAATATTTAAGATTACTTTTTGTAAGGTAATTGAAAATATGGAAAAATGCTCGTGTTTTTTTTTTTACATTCATGCATAAAGTACAAGGTCTTAAATTATTTCTGCGTGTTCTAAATGTGTTAAAATATGTTTCAATCGTTGAAGTATATCATCCATGAACAAATAAAGATGAATATTTATGATTATTTCTTAAAAGATAATAAAAAATGGAGAGAAATCCACGTCCTTGCTAGATTAGTTCACAAAGAGCTTCAGTCCAGGTTGTTAATTAATTTCTGTATGACCTAGATTTCGTATATTAAAATTAAATAGGTCTCAGAAAACTTTCTTATGCACTATACCACAAATGTATTTTTTTTTCCCCACAGATTTTTTTGCACTTACAGGAAAGACGATAAGTAGTCTCTTCCAGTTATGTCATAAAATGACTTTAAGGACAGCGATTTACTTATTCATTCAGAGCTAAAGAGCTAAACATTCAATCATGATGATCAAAAATGAAAACCATGATTTATCATATCATTGTCTTTATCAGCAAAATTTCATTAAATTGTGTTAACATAATTTCAGGAAGCCGCCCAGTCGTTAATTTTAACAGGAAGCAGCCCCCGCTCATCGCTATTAGAGCGATGATGAGCGATTCAATGTCGAGACAAAGGGGACTACTCCGAAATTTATTGAAAAAAAAAAAAAAAAATTACAAAGTTTCGCCAGGCTTGTATCCCAAGACCGACAAAGGGCGAGAGAGGTTAAAATAATAATTCAGAGAAAATTCCTTAGTTTGAATTGATTCTAGTCGATAAAATTCATTTAGAGTTCATGAGGTAAACAGCTGAAACATATTAAGCCCAGATGGTAATTGCTAGCTTTCCTGATAAGGTTGGACCTGGGTTCGAATCCGAAACTGGACATGAATCTCTAGTCTCTATTAGGGGTAGCAATGACCGCCCATTGGTTACCCCTTCACAAATGGTCATCCATTCGGTGTCCTCCTGACCAATGCTTAGTCGCAAGTGTCAAGTCATCGAAAAGAAAAATTATAAGATTATTATTTGGCAAATAATAAAATAAAAACCCATTAAAAATTATAATTAATGATTTATACTGTTTTATATTAAGCAAAAAAAAAAAAAAAAAAAAAAAAAAAAACGTATTTTAGAATTGTAAAAAAGGTAATTTAGAATTATTAAAATTAACAAAAAATGTTTAGAGTTATTATAACTAACAAAAAATTTCTTTCACACTTCGTAATATTTAATTATTTACATTTTTTCGACCATAAGATAAATAAGCAAACAAAAAGTTAAGATTATAAAAATACTTAAACATTCATTTAAGCAAATCGATAAAGAGATAAAAAAGAAATATCACATTAATCAAAATGATGAATTAGAATAATTAGTTTGACTGTGAATAATTAATTTGGAAACTATAATTTCAATATGTGTAAAAAACAACTAAATGGAAATTGGAAAAATTATCATTCTCAAAAGATTTATTAAAATTATTTCGTATTTATAAACCACATAATTAATGAATTTTTTTTCTAACGTAATTATCACGCTTGTCTAAGATAATATTATTCTAAAATTTGAATATTATTTAATTATATATTTAGAGAGCGCAGGTTATAATTAAAGAGGATCACATAAAAATTTCCATTAAGAATAAAATCTACGAAATGTAATAATTTATTTCGTATGAGTATTCAATACGATAAAATTCAATAAACTCGATATAAAGAAAAAAATACGATTACAATTGAAACTAAACTTAATCAGCTTATTTTATGTTAATTAAAACAACCAAATTTATCGTTCAAAATTGGTTATGAATAGAGCCACATTTATCATACTCTGATAATTTTGCCTGTCTTCATTATTTAAAAATAATTTATTTGACAATATATCTCTAATTTTTGTAATGTTTTAAATACGTCTTCAGGTGCCTCTTTTTACTCTCCGAACACACATATATAAGGAAATTATTGTAACCATGACAAAAGTTCGACTCTGAGATGTTGGTGTTTCTATACGTTTTGAGATCCCCTGATTTCATTTTTGATATTTTTAGGATGATGTATGTAGATATTTATGTCTGTATGTATGTTGTGAGGTTTGCGTTGATGCAAACTCCATCTTAATTAATTAGTTAGATAACTAAATGCATAAGTAAAGAGCACGAGACTTGAATATAACTATAAATAAGACTTTTATTTGAACAGATTAAAGGGAGGGCGGTCTGGGAATCAAGATAACTCAGTCAGCGTATTTAATTACTTTATCAAAATATATGTATCAGAATTTAAATTAGATAATTTTAAATATCTCACCCCGGCAAACAGTCGAAAGTGTAGAGACGGATGAACTCTTTAACTCCGCTACTGTGACTTCACTGTGGATCAGAGGATTCCCGTCTGATCCAACTTTACCTTTACGAATGCTAGTAGATACGCGCACCGACACTCAACACTACTTAATCTTCACGCAACTAAATCTCCACTACTCCACAACTCAATACTCGCCAAAATAAGAATCTTCACAATCTACGCCACAATCTCCTCCAATCCACACTAATCTACTAAAACCATCTCCATCTTATACTACTTCCTACCAACTTCCTTTCTCTTCATTTCAAGCAATACTTTCAAAATCACTTCCAATTTATCTACCTCCCATAGCCTAATTCCTTCGTTGCAGCACCATGCCGACGCAAAACTAACCCGACCTAAACATTCGCCGAGTCACTGGCGGCGAAGTGATTTAATCGTCCCAACTTTATACTCTGCTGGATCCAGCTTAATTTCACACCAACTGTGGACCCAAGTAGCACCAGAACGTTCTCTGAACGTCAAATAACGGTTACAATAGTTCAAACACCGTGTTTCGTGTCACAAAAACGTTCTAATCGACGTTCAAAAATAGTATTATTTGGAACGTTCTAAAAAGGTGTGTTTTGTACCATCCATAATACGTGCAATTAAAGTTTTATGAAAAACGTTAAATAGTTCACCGTCATAACACGTTCTGTTTCAGTGAACTATAACTAATATTATAAAGTGATTCATTTCCACTTATAATGTATAAAAAAATTTGAAAAAAAAAAAAAAAATGAACTTGAATTTCTTGATACGTTTAAAAATAATATTAGTTGGAAAATAAAAGAGATGAGGTGGACTGGTTTTTTAACATAATTATAAATTTTGTTTATCTGATATTTGCAATAAAATTTCTGTTTTATATTCTTGAATGATGTAAAACTATTTTTCAGATAATTTTTGAGTTGTATTATTTTTTTGTTTCATAAAATGTTAACATTAAATATAATATTAATATAAAAATTTATAATTGAATAATATTGTTTAAAAAGTCTCGCAAGTGCATAAAAACGGCTCTGTGGATTTTCTTCTGACTCGTCATTCTAACTTCCATCTAGACGTTCATCTAGACTATGTGATTTTAGGTTTAGGATAACGCGGTTAATTTACCAAATTTAGATAAAACCGTAAGCGAGAATAAAATTCTATCTCAAAGACGGCTCTAATGATTTTCTTCAAATTTGCAACATATCCCAATTTTTACATGTATTTTCGTTCGTAATTTCTAGTTACTACTGGAAAATTGTTAGGCATCAGGATTAGGTAGGTCAGAAATTGGTGTTTAAAAAATAGTTTTATCGATTTCTTTAAATTCGATATATAAACTTTCTTTTGTGTGTTTTTAACGCCGTATGTATAGCTGCCAATTTGTACTTTTCATACATTTCCTATAAAGTTTTAATGATTAAATAAGATGAAAATTTTTACTCAGAGAAAATGGTGTAAATAAAAAAAAAAAAAAAAAAAAAAAAAAAAGAGAGAGAGAAAACGAGATGTTGTCAGATATACGTATATATTAGATTGTTCTTAAGTCTTAAGTTAGGACAATTTGTTCAAAAATTGTTAGATGTTTAATGCATATCCATTTTATGTCTCTTGACCACACTATATCCAAAAGCAGTATATAATGTGTGTAGTTGTGGGTAATTGAAGTCGGCTTGTTGTTACACAATAGATTTATTATTATTATTATTATTTAAATTATTTTAAAAAAATTGACACTATGATTTTTTTTTCACTACATTATTTTTGTTCATAAAAATCAGAAAAAATAGTTTGATGTAATTATATACATATATTATATATTTGATTCTGAAATATTTTGTGATTTAAAAGTTGTTCAAGTATCGAGATACTTACATGTTAAATATTATATATTACTTGTATCTACAAATTAATTATTCATTATTTTTTTTTTACATTTACTATTGTTTTAAATGTATATAAAAACCTTAATATATATACTTTATATATATATAACGGTTTAATTTTTGCATGTATAAATCCTTGCTTTTAAAAGGAAGCTTGAGTTGAATAAATATAATACTATTTGCATTATCAGCAGCCACAAACATCTGCGTATGCTATGCGGATGGCAGTGGTTTATAACTTAGGCGTGTGTTTCGCTCTTTGAGGCGATTTTCTCCTTTGTTTTTACAGAAAATAATATAAAAGAATTAACCCCCCCCCTTTTTTTTTATTATAACTGTTTATTTGGATGCCTATTTAAAAAACGCATAGGATCATGCAAATGCACATCGACAATTTTCCAATGAATCCACATATTTGTTGTGGCTCTTTAAAAGAATTATTACTGTTAATCTTGCTATTTTCATTTATTTAATCAGAAATATGTATATTAAATTCGCTATGATTACTGTAGCATAAATACGCTGAAATTTAATTAATTAAAATGCCTCTTTTTAGACCAATGTTTATTCGAATTATTTTTTATTTTTATACACAAATTAGTTGTATCAGGTGCAAGATTTTTTATACGAAATATTTTATACTTTAGCTATAGAACCTGAATGATACATATTGATTTCAAAGATTATTTAAATTATTTATGGAAATGTGAACGCAGGCAGACAGGCAGACGAACAAAGATTATTAATTAATCTTAACTTTATTTGAAATTTTGAAAAATGCATAACTCAACTGAAAATGCATTTCTAGCGTTTTCCATTACACCTCTTTGTGGCCAAATATACAAATCGTTGCTAACAGTAGCATAATCTATAGAGAAAATGCTTTTGTGAATCTAAATAATATATGTTTATTCCGTTTGTTTTTGTGCTGATTCAAAATATTATAATACGCTTTAAAGAAATAATCGTCATAGACTATAATGTATCCGAATTCTTTTTGCAAATCCTTGTATTAAAAAAAAAAAAAAAAAAAAAAAAAAACTGTGCTTTCATACTATTTTCAGTAAAGAACATGACATAGTGAGCTAAATAATAGTGTGATAGCTAACACAAAATCACATTCAAGGTATTCTAAAAATACTCAAGAAAGACAGACAGACAAACCGAAATCATAAATATTGTTCAACTTTCCTGGGAGAGCTAACATATTTGAATAAGGCTTAATTTCTGATAATTTTTGTTTTAAAATTAAAACTCATATTTTAAATCTTAAACCGATCAAATACTAATTATTAAATTTAATAATTAAAAAATTAAAGACACATATGGATGAATAATTAAATATATGTATTATGTATATTTATTGATGTTTTATGTCCCACTTTTTTCTTACCGAAATTTTTTGTATACTCTGGAATAAACTAGAGAGAAAATTACTATCCAAAAATAAATATATTAAAATCTCCGCAGTAGGATCTCTCATGTATGTTTGTGTGTGTTTACTTATCAATACATAAGACTTTTTTAAGAACATTTTCCGGCAAATTTTAAAATATTATATGATATCGGTTTGTCTATTTTTCGATTTTTTTTTTTTTTTTTTTTTTTTTTTTCAAGTTCATTATAGTTTTCTCTTAATTGTAAATGATATAAATAAAGCTATTGTTTTATGTACGGGATGTCTGAAAAGGACTCTGGCATATCATGGACTATGATAGATACTTCTGCAAAGAAATATTTGTTTTATTTTTATGCTGCATGAAACATCAGAAAATACTCATATACTATTCATATGCACAAAAACATGTTTTGTATAAAATGTGGCATGATCAACATAAGATTCACGTTGCGAGAGAAAAATATTAAGATACATTGGGAGATATACGTGAAAACTTCTTAAAAAGCATTTTTAGTTCTTTTATGCATTTTTAACATTATAACAAAATCAAAATGCGTTTATGATTTTGGTTCCATTGTGTATCTATCTTTCCGTTGTCTAATTCAGTTAATTATTTTAGAACATCTCTGATATATTATTCAGCTTTTCTGTGGTGCATTCTTTATTAAAAAAAAAAAAAAAAAAAAAAAAAAAAAAAAAAAAAGAGTAGTTTTCGTTTACGTACAGGATCTCAGAAAATATTTCCGACATATTACAGTCTATGGGATGTTTTTTTCTTTAAAACATATTTGAAAAGTTGTATAATCTTCACATCACAGCAAAATGAGCATACATTATTTAGATGTAAAATACTGTGTTTCCTGTAGAATTTGATCAGTGTTCATAATAGGTTTATAGGGATCCGAAATCATTTTCATGCCCTATATAAGTCGAACTTACGCAAAGTAAATTTTCAGTGTGTGAAATTCTTTTCGACTTTTGTCTTCTTTTTTATACTTTTTCTTTCTTTTTTTTTTTTTTTAAGTATAGTAATATAGGACGTATGCAAATTTTAAACGATATACAAAGATAAACACAATAATAAATTTTAAAAAAATCTATTTTATGCTTTCATTTTTAGAAAAAATAAAATAAAATAAATGATCTAAAACTAGATTTTGTGGGATTTCTTCCTTCTTAATTAAAACGATATACAGAATTGATGTGTCATTACTGAGGTAAATTTCACTTGAGATTAATATAAAGGTAAAAATTACTTGAAAAGTGTTTTATAATTTATGCGAATTGCAACATTTTTAAAATTAATAAAACATGCGTAATTGCTGTAATATTTGAATAATATATATATATATATATGTGTGTGTGTGTGTATGTATATATATATATTTTTTGTTTTCAAATTACATAATACAATAGTTTATGTTTCATACCGTTTAAGCAGTTTTCTTCAATTAAAGAGCAAAAACAAAACAAAAAGTAATAAATGTAAAATTTTTTTGTATTTCTTTTTTTTTAGATTGTGATTGTAATTTTTCTATGCAATTTTTATTCCATTTTATTTTGATCAGGGCCCGTTTAAGACTGAAAAGCGAGGTAAGAAAGGTGTCATTCAGGGGGTCCCCCTAGTCCTATACAAATCATCTATTCTTTGTTATATCTACAGATTTTTGTGCAAGCTTAAAAAATGTGACTATTCACCATAAAATTTTTAAAGAAAAAAAAAAGCATAAGTTAATATTTAGTCTATTTTTTATGCAAATGATGTCAGAACACTAATTATTTAACATATAATGCTAATTCTATATTAATTTGACACGGTGCAGAAAGGAAATGGCATTCGAATACACACAAATCTCATGTAATTACACAATACCTAATAATATAGTAGATACTTTGTCAGTGAAAAAGAAATATAAAGCATCCTGATAACAAAATGGTAGTGGATGCTGCAGATAATTTTAGACAATATCAAACATTAAGTACTTAAATTTTATTCAAATTAAAACTTCTTTTCATTTCAAACTATAATTATGGACTTTATATTAAGAAAACATAAAATGCATTAATATGAATGCAAAATAAATAAATAAATGGAAAATAATATGTCATTTAAAATACTTCTTTATAAACAAACACAAGACTGCCTAGTGAGTTTCGTAGTGAAGATAAAAGTTTCGTATAAAAAATAAAAAAATCTTGGACAAAAAATTATTTAAAAAAATATTTTAAAAAGTGAGTTTTTGGGGGACCCCTTGCAAATTCTTGAGTAAGCGCGGGCTTCACGGACCTATTCGGTAAACAGGCCCTGGTTTTGATGATTAGTTTTTTTTAACTAAAATAACAATGCAATTTATTTGAAGTAACATAGGCATTCTGACACAGGGATTTACTATTTTAGCTACGATCGAATTTCAAAATTTTACTTTAAAAACCTTAAAAAAAAAAATAATAATAATACATAGAATAAAAATAAAATAGTTTCTTTTTAATAATAGAATTAAAATAATAATCGTATGTTTTACAGAATCTCGCCAACCGTTCAGTTTTCGTATGGTTGCCAGCCGGATGTATTTTCAAAAATCAAAACAAGTTCGAAGCGCGAAGACAGTAGTAGTAATGAGTCGTTTAATGATACCATCTGCTTAATTTCATGTTTTATTCAGTTAAGATTTGCTGCTAGACGAAGTAAATCTACAGATAAAAGATAAGTTTAATTTCATTTTACATATTACAATTTTAGCTATTTTAAGAATTACAAATTTTATAAATATGTGCATCGAAATATAACAATATTATGTGAGCTTAAACTTCTCCGAAATTATTTAAATTTTTAAAAGTAAATTCAAAATATTTTTTTTATTATTATTATTGAAAATTTTTAAAATGTTCCATTTTAATTTGTTTTTCGCTGGTTTCATATTACTATTGTTTAACGATACATTTTAGTAGAATGATTAGTTAATTTCTTATAAATATTTTTATGTTTGAGTGCTGAAGTTTAAGTTTTAGCATTCAAGCTTAAAAGTGTTTTTAAAACATTAACAAATTATTGAATCCACACCCAAAGAAAAGCACTGCGCTTTAAAATAATCTGCGCTTTATTTTTTTTTTCTCATATATATTTAGAATTTATTGTTACATTGCAGTAATATAAATCAGGTGAAAATATTAAAAATTTGTTAGAAAGAGATTTTTAAAAAATTTTCAAAAATAAAAAAAAAATTGAAATTTGTTATTTTACCATGTTTTTATTAACTTCGATTCTTGTGTGTTTGTTTGTGGGTTTGTTTGTGGGTTTGTTTGTGTGTTTGTCAGGGACAAATCTTGCAATCGATTTTTAACTAACTTCCCGACTAGCTAGATACTTGAAATTTTCAGGACAGCTCACAACACGGTGACAATACATTTTTCTAATAATTTTAGTCAACTATTTCAAGTCCCGCTGCCTTTGGCAGCGCTTATATGATTCGACAGAAAATTTATTTAACTAACTTCCCGGATAGCTAGACATTTGAAACTTTCAGAATAGTTCATAACAGGGTGAAAATGCATTTTCTTAAAACCTTTAGCCAACTGTTTCGGGTTTCCGCTGCCTTCGGCAGCGTTATCAGTACAAAGCTTGCAATCGATTTTTCACTAACTTTCCGACTAGCTAGACATTTGAAATTTTCAGGACAGCTCACAACACGGTGACAATACATTTTTCTAATAATTTTAGTCAGCTATTTCAGGTCCCGCTGCCTTCGGCAGCGCTTATATGATTCGACATAAAATTTATTTAATCAACTTCCCGACTAGCTAGACATTTAAAACTTTCAGAATAGTTCAGAACACGGTGAAAATGCATTTTCTTAAAAGCTTTAGCCAACTGTTTCGGGTTCCTGCTGCCTTCGGCAGCGTTATCAGTACAAAGCTTGCAATCGATTTTTCACTAACTTTCCGACTAGCTAGACATTTGAAACTTTTAGGACAGCTCACAACACGGTGACAATACATTTTTCTAATAATTTTAGTCAACTATTTCAGGTCCCGCTGCCTTCGGCAGCGCTTATATAATTCGACAGAAAATTTATTTAACTAACTTCCCGACTAGCTAGACATTTAAAAGTTTCAGAATAGTTCAGAACACGGTGAAAATGCATTTTCTTAAAACCTTTAGCCAACTGTTTCGGGTTCCTGCTGCCTTCGGCAGCGTTACCAGTACAAAGCTTGCAATCGATTTTTCACTAACTTCCCGACTAGCTAGATATTTGAAACTTTCAGGATAGCTCAGAACACGGTGGCAATATATTTTTTTAATACTTTTAGTCAACTGTTTCAGGTCCCTACTGCCTTCGGCAGCGTTCATATGATTCAACAGAAAATTCATTTAACTAACTTCCCGAGTAGCTAGACATTTGAAACTTTGGGAACAGTTCAGAATACGGTGAAAGTGCTTTTTAAAAATATTTTTATCCAATTGCTTCGGGACCCTGCTGCCTTCGGCAGCGTTTCCACTACAAAGCTTGCAATCAACTTTTAACTAACTTTCCGTCTAGATAGCCATTTGAAACTTTTATAATAGCTCAAAAAAAGACGATAGCAAGGAATTTTTTTAATACTTTTATCCAATTGCTGGGGTTCCGGCTGCCTTCAGTAGCGTTTATATGATTCAACAGAAAATTAAAAAACATGGTTTATAAAATTTTTTTTATCTTATAATTATTTAAATTTAAGTAGTTTTGGAGAAAACTTTATTTATATTGTTGTATATCAATGCATATGTATGGAAAATTTTTAAACTCTAAATAAATTATTTAAATACAGTTTTGCATTCTATATGCTTTGAAATATAATATCATTAAGTTTATTAAAATTTCTCAAAATCTATTTAAATTTACAATAATAAAAAATTTTTTAGTTTTAATTTTTTGGAAATATTTTAGATGTTCCTCTTAACAAAGTTTTGTTTTATTTTTCCATCGATTATGTATTATTATAGTTTGGAAATAGAGTCTAAATATTTCTAGGTATTCATTTGTGTATACATTCATAAGTTAATGTTTAAAAATATTTTCAGTTTTAAATGAAAAAACTTTCCAACAAACTTCAGTATATAAATAAAAAAATCTTTAAAATTTTAACTTATCAATGAATCTAAAAATTAATACACAGACTAGATTCTATGGCTAAACTAAAATAATGTACAATCGGTGGAAAAATAAAACTTTGTTAGGAAAACAGTAAAAATATTTTTTTAAAATTAAAAATTTTTGTTATTATTGTAAATTTAAATAGATTTCGAGAAATTTTAATATACATAATAATATTATATTTTAATGCATTTATGTAAAATTGTATAATACTAAAACAGTAATTTACTAAAATTACTCCAGAATGATGCATTTGGAGTCACAAGGATTAAAACAAGCAAAATAATTCAAGAGTTTAATTGTGCATAGCAGATGAAGAATAATGATACAAAACAACAACAGGGATATGAACTACTTTTTTTTATTAATTCAAATAATGTTTCAGAAATTTTAACATACTTACTATTCCTTTAATTTCAACGTATATGCATGAAAGATTTTTATATTCTATAACAGTAATTCCCAAAAAGTGGCATAACATCTCTACATCCCTTAAAAAATTCTTTAAATTTTTGCATTTTTAAAAAAAAAATTCTTCTTTTTTCCTAATCTGAAGATAATGACGTTATAGTATTGATTACAAAACTTTGAATAAACACCATAAAATTCAAGAAAACGCAACTGTTACAAACAAAGCGGCAACACATTCAATGTACTCAACGTGCTTGTTTGCAGCTCTCGTGCCTACATTGTTCGCCTGAAGAAGGCATGTGTCTTCTTTTGACACGAAACAATTGTTCTTTCATTTTATGGTGTTTATTCAAAGTTTTGTAATTAATACTATATCGTCATTTTCTTCAGATTAGGGGAAATAAATATATATATTTTTTTAAATGCAAAAATATAAGATATATTTTAAGGGATATAGAGATGTTATGACACTATTTAGGAATTACTGTTATAGAATATGGAATTTTTCATGCATATACGTTGAAATGAAAGGAATAGTAAGTATGTTAAAATTTCTGAAACATTATTTGAATTGAAAAAAAAAAAAAAAAGTAGTGGGGTGCTTTTTTATAATGACGTCACAATTTTTATTTATTTATTTATTTTTTTTTATTGCACTATTTTAGAACGTTTACAATACGTTTTCCAGAACGTTCTGAAAATGTTTAGAACGTTTTGAAAACGTTCTAAAAACGTTTAGAACGTTCTGAGACCGTATACATAGAACGTTCTCAGAACGTTTCTATAACACCGATGGTGATTGCTACACGTTCATTGAACGTTCTCTGAACCGTACTATTGTACTTCTTCAAGATGGGCAAATAGACGTTTATAACACGTTCAAAGTGAACGTTCTTAGAACGTGTTTGCAGAACAATTTTTGAACGTTCAGAGAACGTTTCGGTGCTGCTTGGGGAGATGTTCTGTAGTCTCAACCTCACAATGTGAGTGAATATAAATAAGCGTCTAAACGCTTTGCTCGTAGTTGGTAGAATGAACTGAAAGTTGGTACATATGTTATGGGTCACGATGGCACGAACCCTATTGATTTTCGTGAATCTAGCACTTATAGTTTTTTTTTTACAGTGACACAAAGGAAAATTCTTTATCATTATGGTCTCAAATTTTTTTAAAGTGCGATAGTGCCAAAATGCCTTATCCGATTAAGCTGAAAATTTGTATACATTTTGCAGGTCATCGCTGCACCAAATGTGTAGATTTTTACAGGAACAAAACGAAAAATTCTTTGTCGCTATGATCTATGGGCTCAAATTTTTGAAGGGAGAAAACGTAAAATTAAACAATGGAGAAAAGTACTATATGGAGAAAAGTACTCAAATGCATAATTTTCAATTTTGTTTATTTAATGACTTCTCTTATTCTAATTTATTTATACAACCGTTAATTATACTTAATGTTTCAGAAAATGTACAGAACAATATACAGAACGATATGTACAGCGAGCTTTAAAATGGTGCTTGCAGCTGTTAAAATGTAACATTTAAAGTGCATGTATTCTATAATATGATCTAGTCAGAAATATTGAAAATAAATAACTTAAGTGATTATTGTAAATATTCTAATCATTTCATTATTATTATTATTATTTTGTTCCCTTTTATAATTTATCTATATATTTAACGCATAGCTAGAGTTAAAATGGCTATTGTGGTCGCGGAAATGAAGCCGTTGGCGAAAAGCGTCAGAGCTACTTCAGTCTAAATTTTAAAAGTCGCTATATTGGTTATGCTAAAGATGTTCTCATTTAGTCAACCGTTTAAATATGTATTGAGTTAAAAAACTAAACCTTTATAGAAACTGATCTAAAATGTTGCCTCTTAAATTACATTTTAAAAGTTTCTGGGCTTAACTTAAAACGCTATAGCAATAGCTGTTTTTCTTAAGCATAATGTTCATTACTAATTCTTTTTCACCTAACGTCAAAATAAAATAAAATATAAACTAAGTTAACTAATTTTTATTTCATCTGGATTAAATTTTTGCTTAATATTTTCAAAATCTGGATTATTTTTAAATCTTTTCATTATTCTAACAATTTTTCTCTTCTTTCGAGCATCTCGCGGATGGCAATTTATTAACTTCTTTTTCTTTCTTTTTTCTGTCTTTTCCCCTTTCTTTTCTTACATTTAATTTTCTAAAAGCAGAAAATAAGAAATCTTCAGACGATATATTACAATCCTAATTTAATTTTTTCATTGAAAATGTCTAATATGATGGTTTTTAACACTTTCCAACAAGGTTGAAAAGTGTTTATGACTTCGGTTTGTCTGTCTGTCTGTCTGTCTGTCTGTCCGCGCTCTAACTCCCGTAAATATTTATGGAATTTCTTGAAACAGATATATGTCATTCAAGTTCACTATCGGACGTTCCCTATTGAAAATGGAGTTTATAGCTCTACTGGTTTGTGTACAGGGACACCCGAAAGTATTTCAAAGCATTATGTTCTATGGGAGGTATTTCTATAAACCATATTTTCATACCTTTATTGCAGACATATCTTAATAAAATTGAAATATGTTATTCAAATTCACTATCGGACGTTCCCTATTGAAAATAGAGTTTATACCTCTACTAGTTTGTGTACAGGGACACCTGAAAGTATTTCAAAGCATTATGTTCTATGGGAGGTATTTCTGTAAACCATATTTTCATACCTTTACTGTAGACATATCTTAATGAAATTGAAATATGTTATTCAAGTTCACTATCGGACGTTCCCTATTGAAAATGGAGTTTATACCTCAAATGGTTTGTGTACAGGGACACCCGAAAGTATTTCAAAGCATTATTCTATGAGAAGTATTTCTATAAACCACATTTTCATACCTTTAGTGCAGACATATCTTAATGAAATTGAAATATGTTATTCAAGTTCGCTATCGGACGTTCCTTATTGAAAATGGAGTTTATACCTCTACTGGTTTATGTACAGGGACACCCGAAAGTATTTCAAAGCATTGTGTTCTACGAGAGGTATTTCTATAAACCTTATTTTCATAATGTAGACATATCTTAATGAAATTGAAATATGTTGTTCAAGTTCACTATTGGATGTTTCCTGCATAAAATGGAGGAAATACCACCATCGGGTTATACACAGGGACACTCAAAAGTATTCCAAAGCATTGCGTTCTATGAGAGATATTTCTATAAATGAAATTTTAATAACTTTGCTTTCCACGAAGTTTCAGGAAATTGAAATATGTTATTTATATGCACAAAAGAATGCTTTGAATAGAATATAGCAGGATTAGCATTAGATTTACAGGGTGGCACAAAAATATCCAGTTATATTAAGAGCTATTAATAAAAAAATGCTAGAATTGTACTTTCGTTTACGTTAAGCGTTTTTAACACTTTCTAACATTTTTTAAGTGTGAATATGATTTCAGTTTTCTGTATCTGCCTGTCTCTCTGTCTGTCTGTCTGTCTGAATGTCTGTCCGTCCGAGCTCTAACTCATGTAAATATTTGTGGAATTTCTTGAAACTGATATATGTTATTCAAGTTCACTATCGAACGTTCCCTATTGAAAATGGAGTTTATACCTCTACTGGTTTGTGTACAGGGACACCCGAAAGTACTTCAAAGCATTGCGTTCTATGAGAGATATTTCTATAAACCATATTTTCATAACTTTACTCTAGACATATCTTAATGAAATTGAAATATGTTGCTCAAGTTCACTATTGGATTTTTCCTGTATAAAATGGAGGAAATACCACCATCGGGTTATACACAGGGACAGTCAAAAGTATTCCAAAGCATTGCGGTCTATGAGAGATATTTCTATAAATCAAATTTTAATAACTTTACTTTCCACGAAGTTTTGGGAAATTGAAATATGTTATTTATATGCACGAAAGAAAGCTTTGCATAGAATGTAGCAAAATTAGCATTAGATTTACAGGGTGGCACAAAAATATCCAGTTATATTAAGAGATGAAAAATTTCTAGAATTATACTTTCGTTTACTTTAAGCGTTACTAAACACTTTCTAGCATTTTTTTAAGTGTGAATATGATTTCAGGTTTGTGTATCTGCATGTTCGTCTATCTGACTGCCTGTCTATCCGAGCTCTAATTCTTGTAAATAGTTATGGAATTTCTCGAAACTGATATATTTTATTGAAGTTCACTATCGGATGTTCCATATTGAAAATGGAGTGTATACCTCTTCTGGTTTGTGTACAGGGCTACCCAAAAGCATTCGAAAGCATTGTGTTCTATGAGTGTTATTTTTATAAATATTTCCCGTATAGAATGTTCCCCATTTAAAAAGACATCAATAGGTCCTATACAACTAGTTTGTTTACAGGGACAACAACAACAACAAAAAAAAAAAAAAAAAAAAAAAAAAAAAAGCCAATGCATTACGTTTCAGGACAGCATTTTTTGAAAGTTATATTGAAAAATCTTTCTACTGAAAAAATCATAAATATTTTGAAATGTATTATTTATATTCTAAAATAATGTTTTGTATAGAATATGATATGATTAACTTTCTGATTTACAGGTCTACACTAAAATATTCAGAGAGATCAAAAGCTGTAATTATAATCTAATGGCTGCATTTTCTTTTGCGTTAAGCCTTTTTAACACTTTCCAAAATGATTAAGAGTAATTTTAAAATCAATTAGTCTATCTGTATATTTGTCAGTCCTTCTGTCTGTAGTGTGATAACGTAGGGAAAGAATATTGAAAGTTATTCGATACAACAATTACGTACAGTTGGAAAGTGTTACTAATCAATGCGTACTGCATGATTTTTCTTTCTTGTTATTTATTTGTAGACGATAATTTTTTTGTTACCAATAGCAAGCTTGACAATTTACCAACAGTAATAGTGTCATTTTTTTATACCACGGATAATATTTAATTTAAATTAATTTTGTTTTATTTACTTAATTATATATATATATAATATGACGTCAGGGACAGTAAAAAAATTCATAATAATAAAAACTATTTGCAAGTTGACAAATAAAGTACTCTTTTTAATGCGAGATCTTTATTTGATAACTTCTTTAATTAATGTGATTAAAATTTCTAACTAAAATAAACAAGTTCCTAAACTATGCAGTAAAAATGTAATTTTTAAAGTGGATGCATTCTGCAATATGATCTAGTCAGAAATATTGAAAATAAATAACTTACCTTACGTAATTATTGAAAATATTCAATATGATTCATTATTATTATTATTATATTATTATTATTATCATCATCATTATCTAACTAAAATAAACATGTTCTAAACAAACACGTTCCTTAGATTATTTGGCAAACATCGGTACCTTTTGCAACGCTGAGAACCCGTCTTGTTCGTGAGGAGATACGGCTGCAGACAAAAACTTGAACAGCGGTGGAAGGAACAATTTATATATATATATATATATAGAGAGAGAGAGAGAGAGAGAGAGAGAGAGAGAGAAATGTCAGTGTTTGTTTTTGGATAATTACGCTTTTTGAAATTTCCTGAATACTAATTTCCAGTTTTTAACAGTTGAACATTGTGCATGTCTGTTATCAGCATAACTTAAAAACAAATATTGTAGGCAACTCAGTGTTGTACTTGAAGTCCATATGGAGTTGCTACTTGAAAAGTTTGATCGAAATTTTTAAATTTCGAGGGGTGACACGAATAAAACTAAAAAGTGTGGGCGAAAATTGTCTGAATAATTTGGAATAAACTTTTAAATTGTATATAAATAAATGCAGTTTGCATATTCGAACAGTGATTTAAGAGAAGTGGTAGCCCCCTTACACAAAATTACGTGTAAAATAAAACAATTCCTTTACTAAGTTTGAATTATTTTCAACGTACAATAACATACAACAATAGTTAGTTTGTCTCTTAATCTGCAGTCTTTCTTTAAAACTTTAAATCCAGATTTAGAGAAAGTCATGTGAGCGCCAGATTATTTTTTTAAACGTAATTTTATCTGTATTGCAGATTTTTTTTTAATAATAGCATCCAAATAAAAAAATAAAAAAAAAAAAAAAAAAAAAAGAAAAGAAAGAAAGAAATTGCATAGATAAGCTTATTTTATTCAGAAAAAAAAAATGGTTCAAATTTATTTATCCTATTTTCTAACTATTACTTTAAGAGAAAAAGAGGTATAAAAGAAAAAAAAAGGCAAAGAAAAGAAAAGAAAAACAGACAGAAAATTATAATTAAGCCAAAAAACATTGAGGATATAGTCAATGCCTCTAAGAAAGGTAGAAAAAAGAGAGAAAGTAGCTTAGCCCCCTACATCTTATTAACAGAAAAGAACCGGCCCACTGCAGTTGAGAACAGAAAAATAAAAAATGAAGCAGACTCAAAGACAAAATTTTTAAAATGTACTATATTTTATGCAAGTATATAAAATTACATAGAGATTGTAAAAACAAATTTACCTTTAAAATGAACTAACTAATAGTTCGTACAAAATAGGTTATATCATTAAAGGAATCCAATTGCACTGAATGAAATTTGGAAAACAAAACAACATATTTTATTGTTTATTTTTGCCTATGGTCATTGCTAGAATGTTTTTACATTTGTTCAAATGTTGATTTGTTAGACCTCTGGCCTAAAAATTGGCAAGTGACTCGTTCGAGTCACGCTACTGGCATAGATGATCGAAGTGGTTTTGGTTGCATTTTAAGTCACATGTCTCGATCTAATGAGTTGAGGGGAAAAAAAAGAACTCGACAACCCAAACTTAGTTGTATGTTAACAGTTGAACGTAAAGAAACATAAAAAGAAAACGAAAATATCGAAACATAAAAAAGCCCAAAACAAGATTTTATGTTTATATTTTCGCAGAGGAATACTTTCATTTTTAAATGAATTATTTATTTAAAATGAATGCCGTGCATAACAAGTTTTATTATATTATAAGAATTTGTTATTATGACATTTTACTCCTTAAAATATAGTACTTATTGATATTGCACCTGTCGTATTATTTTCCGAACACACATATGTAAGAAAAGTATTGTAATCATGACGAAAATTTGACCCCAAGATTTTGATGTGTTTATACGTTTTGAGGTCCCCTTAGTTCATTTTTGCCACTTTTATGGTGATGTATGTATGTATGTGTATGTGCGTATGTATGCGAGTGAATACGATAGCGTCTAAATGCTTTGTTCGAATGAGCTAAATGTTGGTACATATGTTATAGGTAACCGTACTACGAACCCTAGGAATTTTCGTGAATATAGCGATTACAGTTTTTTTACTGATACAAAGAAGAATTCTTTTATCACTATGCCTGTGTGTTCAAACTTTTTAAAGTGCGATAACGTCTAAATGCTTTATTCGATTCAGATGGAAATTTATACACATGTCATAGGTCTTTGTAGACTGAACTGCGTAGATTTTGTTGAATCTAGCTCTTACAGTTTTTTACACAGGCACAAAGAAAAATTCTATATCATTATGTTTTATGAGCTCAAATTATTTAAAGTGCGATAACGTCTAAACCCCTCAGTGGAATGAACTTAAAAATTATAAACATATTATAAATCACTGGCATGCAAACTGTACAGATTTTTGTGAATGTAGCACTTATAGTTTTTTTTTACAAGGACATAACGAAAAATTCTTTATCATAATGGCTTACGGGCTCAAATTATTTGAAATACAATAGCGAAAAATTAAAAACCATACTATTTGCAGAAAAATACTCAAGCACCCTATTACAATTTTCATTTTATTTTATTGAATGACATCTCTTAAATTAATTTAGTTATAGAACCGTTAATTACTTTATGTTCGAAAAGTCAAGTGAAATTTCTATATAAATAAAGCAAAGAGTTTTTCGGCGGAACACATCCGGGTGGACCACTCCTATTATTAATTGGTCTCGATTTAACTACTTTGGTGATGAAAGTCAACCATTTTTTTAGTAAAAGATACTGCATAGACTTTTTTAAAAGAGCCCTCAAAACTGTTCATTTTTTGTGAGGACACTATGTACATCAAGTTATTATGATTTCAAGATATTACGTTGCAAAGTTTCACTACGCGATATCATTCAATTGCTTTTATCTTAAAATAGGAGTCTAATATTAAACAAAAAAACAGTCTAATATTAAAGAATAATGAATAACTTTTTTAAAATTATATATTTTGAAGTTCTAAGAGCTGCAGTGTTTAAATTACGGCGTACTTATCTCCCATACATAATCCATTAAATTTGTAAACGATTGCGGATTCATTCTTGAGAATCATTCACATAAGATCATAGAGCATTGTTGCAAAACGAGTACAAAACAGAAGAAATATTTAATTTAATTTAATTTTTCATATGTTATTTTGACTTTTTGACTTTAAAAGGAATTTTTAATTATGTTAGAAAGCCCAAAATGGGATATAAAAAATAAATAGTGATTCAATTCTTTTGAAAATTCATTTAAATTTAGTGACCAGCGGAACGTACGTAGCCTGCTAGTTATAAATAAATCATTTCACTTTTTTTTTTTTTTACTATTTTTAATAGCATTATCGCATTTATGCATAAGAATACAATTTCTTATATCATACAGAAGAAAAAAATTTTAAGTTTACAGTGATATCAATGTAATATAACTTTTAATATAAAATTTTCAATTAAAAACAATTTTAGTTCAACGTAAGATTAATTACATAAAACTATTCAGAAATTAAAAAATACATACTTACTACACAATAAAATAAAACTCTAAAATATTCTACTCAAGAAGAAAACTTTTGTTCAATTCTGTATATAAAAAATAGGTCAATTGCCAACAAATTAATAAGAATAATTTATCTACATTTAACTATATACATATTCCTTTACATTTAATCGATAGTATAATATTACTTTTCCACATTTATCTTAATATTTTAAAATAACACTTTCATTTAGTTAACTTTAAAATATCCTAACTATATATCTAGTTAAAGTTTATTTAATAGTGAAATTCGTTAATAAATACATTATGTATCATTGTTAAGGTAAACAACTATACATAGAAAATACTGTTAGCATCTGTTGACTAATGGAAAGATAAATGAATGTTTAATCTCATATAAATTACATCTCTACACAGCATTTGCAACGCTATAAACGCTGTAAAATCTTCTATTCTGTAAGTAATTAAGGTTTCCTAGAGAATAGAGATTTATGTGCTTCAATGTTATTTATTTAAATTATTAGTAGAATGAATTTAGAATTTTATTAAATTAAACAAATCCACTTCAGCAAATCTAAAGTTAAGTCTATCTGTGTAATATTTCATTATTGGGATTATAAAGCAAAATCATTTACAATACCTGTCGTTATGTATAAATTGTATCTTTATATCTTCTTATACTTTCCTCCACAATCATTAATATATATATATGTATACAAAACCTTTTTTACACAGTATTTAAGTTGCTGCATCTTCATATGCTGGATAAAAGATGATGTGTCATTTACTCTATATTTGAAGGTGCTGAAACTCAAGAATTAATGAACACAAATATCTGAAACTTTAAATATACTTTTATATTATATAAGTACTGTGTAAATTTAAGTTCCCGATGCGTCATTAATTAATTCAAACTTTAAAAGTCCATAATAAAGGAAGTAATATTTGTAAATAATTTCGCATGATCACAGGTATGGATTTTCTTCATGTATATATATATATATAGATAGATAGATAGAGATATATAGATGTAAGATATTGTTACAAAATTGTAAATAATTGTGTTTATTTTTGTATGAATTCTTTCAAAGAGGCTTAGTAAGTTGATAAAGTACTATTTTTGTCCATTTCTAGTCATTTTAGCGTTGAAATAGCCTTATTTCCCCTTAAAAACGCATTAAAAAGCCCAATAAGGCAGGTAATGGATCAAATTTGGCGACTTTTTCCCACCTTGGCGATTTTTTTCGCGACCTTGGCGAGAAAATCCTTATTAGGGATATACCAAATATGGAAGCTGTAAGTTGATTGATTGACCACTTTCTAGAGTTTTCTCGAAAAATCTAGGTTCCATGGAACAGTATATAAGAAGCGCTTTCTCGCCAAGGCAGTTAGTTCAGTTCAGTCTGTGATCAGAGTGGTCAGCTTGCTTTGAGCCTCTTCGAAAGAGACTTGCTTTAAGTGTTATTGCTATACAGTTTGTACTGTGGATTTGCTATTGACAGCTGTTGTTTAAGCTGTGTTTACTGGTCGAATTGAAGCTGATACTTGGTTTATAGACCTGCATTTTTCTGGAACTTTCTGTGAATAAATTACTGAATTTTTGTACGTTTGGCCTCTCATTCTCGGACAACTCACGAACCCCCAAGTACGCAACATTTCTGGTGTCAGAAGCGGGATTGTCTGTGAATGGTGATAACGAGAGCTATGGAGCAAGAAATAAAGAAATTTCTAGAAGGTCTCACTGCTCAGATGAATGAGTTAAGATCTGGATTGATAGAGAAAATGGAAACAGGACAGGAAAAGATAGAAAAAGCACAGGAAAAGATGGAAACCGGATTGATCGAAAGAATGAAGGAAGGACAAAGAGAGATGAAAGAAAGTATGGAAGCATCGCAAGGAGAGATGAAAGATAGCCTCAGTAAAGAAATGAAGGAAGGACAAAAAGAATTGGAAGCCAGTTTGACCGAAGAGATTAAATCTAATCAAGATGAGATGAAGAGAGAGCTTTCAACGGTGAAAGAATCAATAGAGGGTAAACTAACTGTGATGAAAAATAGAATGGATGGAATAGAAGAGAAAGTTATAAAGATAGAAGAAAATTTTGAAGAGAAAGTTTTGAAAATAGAAGAGAGTTTTGAAGAGAAAGCTATGAAGATAGAAGAAAATTTTGAAGAGAAAGTTTTGAAAGTGGAAAAGAATTTTGAAGAGAGATTTATGAAGATAGAAGAGAATTTTGAGGAGAAATTTAAAGAAAACTTTGATCAAGAGCTGAAAGGAAAGGTATTGACGATACTTTATGAGTGGACTGTATATCATTTTAATAATTACTATTCTGAAGCTATTACTTCACAAACATTTAATTAAACTATTATACATATCGTATGTACATATTTACAGTTATTAGAGGACGTATTATTAACGTATTCAAATATGTTGACACCATAGTCAACGCAAACTATAAAAAAGGTGAACCATATCACCGAACAAGATAAACAAGAGAGATGTTACTCTTATAACGAAAAACAATACAACTACTACTACTCCGCTAAAGCGGGAATGCAAGTGAACAAGAGATGCGCGCCAAGGTTGCGCATATAGCCAAACTAAGGTGAGAGGCAACATACCGGCCCACCTTGAAACATTGTTTCAAAATTACAGTTCTAATATGTAATAGCATAATTATAATTAATTATACGAAAATATTATATATGCAATTTGAAGAATAAATTTTATACAAGAGAAATATTAATAACATTGTAAACAATAAAATAATACAAATGAAATACAATAAACAAATTAAATTTAACTATATACATTATTCATTTTCAAACATTTTTTTTTTTTTTTTTTTTTTTTTTTTTTTTTACTTTTCCAAAGGCAAAAGAGCAATTTTGGAAATAGGTCGTTTATATGTCCCATTTCTTGTTTTAACAGAAACTACGCGGATTTTGTTATCCTTTCCTGGAATAATTTCTACTATTCTACCCAAAATCCAACTACATATGGGCAAGTTTTCTTCCTTTAATAGTACCATATCCCCATTTTTAATGTTGTTTCAAATTTCCATTTGTTTCTTTGTTGTAATGTATTTAAATAATGACATTGCCATTTTTTCCATATCCCTTGAACTATTTTAGTTAATTTTTGCCAGGTATCTAATCGATTATCTGGAATGCCAGAGAACTCGGGTTCGATCACCGCTTTGATGGGTCGACCAACTAAAAAATGGCCGGGAGTCAAGACGTCCAAATCTTCGATATCGTTTGAAAGGGGGGGTAAGGGGTCGAGAATTGAGGATTCCCTCAATTTGACAAACAACGGTTAAGAATTCCTCATATGTTAATTTAGCGTTTCCTACTGCGCGTTTCAAATGATACTTAAACGATTTTACGCCTGCCTCCCATAGCCCTCCAAAATTTGGGGCACGGGGTGGCAGAAATTTCCAATTAATATTCTCTGAATTTAAGAAATTAGTAAGGTTTTCATCAGGCTGAGTAGCTAATCTATGTAACCTTTTTAATTCATTATTTGCACTAACAAAATTTGTTGTATTATCACTGAATAATGTTTGGGCTTTGCCTCGTCTAGCAAAAAATCTTTTTAAAGTTGCGATAAAAGCTTCGGATGTTAAATCGCTAACTACCTCTAGATGCACGGCTTTAGTAGGCATGCAAATAAAAATACAAACAAAAATTTTGTTATAGATTCCTTTTCTTTGACCCCGATATTTAATTAAAAAAGGGCCACAGAAATCTATACCGGTACAATAAAATGGATGAGTCACATTTACTCGTTCCTTTGGCAAATTTCCCATGAGTTGATTGACCGTTAAAGGTTTAATTTTGTAACACGTTACGCAGTTACGAAATATTTTCCGAGCTAAAGATCTCCCACTAACTATCCAATATTTTTTCCTAACGTGGTATAACAAGGCTTGAGGTCCTATATGAAAGAATTTTTTATGAAAATGTTCCATAATCATGGAAGATAATTTATGGTCGTGGGGCAACAAAAGGGGATGTTTACTATCAAAATTTAAATTAGCATTTTCCAACCTTCCACCCACTCTTAGGAGTCCATGAGAATCTAAAATTGGATTAAAACAATTTAATTTACCTGATACGGGCTTCCTTTTTTCTAAGCAGATCAATTCTGCGGCAAACTGCGTATACTGTACCTGTCTAATTAAATGTACTTCAGAGTCGTTTAATTCGGTGCTTCGGAGTGGTCCAGTTACTCTATTTCCCTTTGCTCTTGTATTCCTAATAAATCTAAAGATAAAACTACATATTCTAATTAATTTACAAAAATTATTTGTTAATGAAAACAAATGATTATAAAAGTTCTGGGAAGAATCCGTGGATTGGATTAATCCACACAACACTGCAGGGTTAGCGTCACCCTGGTGATTATTTTTCAATTCACTAATCACAATACTATTATCACTGGGGGACAGATAGTCAGAGTCATTGTTTATGATACTACTGGATTTACTTAGAAAGTCTGGTCCCTGCCACCACAACTGATTATCCATTAAATCGGTGGTAGTTAGACCTCGTGAAATTAAGTCTGCTGGATTTTCCGCAGAGGACACATGGTTCCATGTGAAGTTTTTAGACAGTTCTTGAATTTTGGCAACCCTGTTGCCAACAAATGTTTTCAATTTCCAAGGCTCGGTTTGGATCCAGGCAAGAACTATTTGAGAGTCTGTATAGAGATAAATATTATTGATTTGTAACCTCAAAGATTTCAAAATTTTCACAATTAATTTGCATAACAAAAGACAACCAGATAACTCGAGTCGAGGGATAGAAACAGTTTTTAGAGGTGCAACTTGAGATTTGCTGCTAACCAGATTGGAGACAATTTCAGAATTATGAATAGACTGAATATACACGGCTGCTCCAAAAGCTAATGACGATGCGTCGGCGAATCCGTGTAAGTTTATTTGTTGTGCTTCAGGAATTAAAACATAGCGATTTATTCTAAGTTGTTCAAGAGCTTTTAACGAAGTGGCGAATTCTAGCCAAATTTGAGCAATAGGGCTTGGAATAGGGTCATTCCAGTCCAATTTTAATTTCCATTGTTTCTGCATAAACAACTTCGCTTTGACAATAACAGGACCGATGAGACCCAATGGGTCGAAAATACGAGCAATGTCTGATAAAATGCTTCTCTTTGTCATAGACTTTAACTGACACAAATTTATTTTAAATGTGAAAGCATCTAAATTGGGTTTCCAGGCAACCCCTAGGGCTTTGGTTTCCTTATGAGAGAATGTGTACTCAGGGTATGTCTCTTTAGAAAAGTCAAGTAAGGAAATATGATTTGCATTCCATTTATGTAAATTCATTCCAGCGCTTTCTAACAAGTGTATAAGTTGTTTTTGAAGCTCCCTAGTAGATTCTAGCGATTCTTCCCCACTTATTATATCGTCCATATACGAATCATGTAGCAAAATATCGGATGCCTTCGGATATTTCTCGGCTTCTTCAAGGGCTAATTGCTTCAACGTTCTAATGGCTAAAAAAGGGGCACAAGCGGTACCGTATGTTACGGTATTAAGTTCATAGGTTTCAATTTCTGAGTTCACATTATCTTTCCATAAAATTCTTAATAATTTTCTCTGATCCTCGGTAACCATTATTTGGCGATACATTTTTTCAATATCGGCCAAAAACACAAATCGGTGTTGTCGAAAGCGTAACATGATTTCATACAAATTTTCATTAACGACACCTTTATAAATTATGTTGTTTAATGATATTCCACTATTTGTCGGACTCGAAGCATTAAATACAACGCGAAGCTTCGTAGTAGATTTTTCGGGCCTATAAACGCCATGATGCGGTAGATAATAACAGCCAGAATCATTTAAATTATCAACAATTTTTGTCATATGATTTAAATTAGTGTATTCTTTAATAAAATCACAATAAAGATTTCGCATGGTTGGATTCTTTTCTAAACGATTCCATAACTGCTTGAGCCGTTTTTCTGCGATAGATTTAGACTCCCCAAGGACACTAGCATCTTCCTTCAAAGGCATGGCTACCATAAATCTTCCCGATTTATCTCTCCGATAATTTTCTAAAAAATGTTTCTCACACAATTGTTCTTCCTGACTAATTGGACGTAAGTCAATTTCAGGAGCTTCTATTTTCCAGAATTTTTGAATGGTTTCATTAAGATAATCATTGCATGCAGTAAAACCGCAAAAAGTATTTTCAGATACATTGCGGTCTATGGTTCTCGCAGCAATATACCCAAAAACGCTATTCTGAAAGGTGAATTGTCCCATTTTAAATTTATCTGCTTTTAATATTTCATAGAAAAATTCAGCACCAACTAAAGCATTTATTTTAGATTTTTTCCAAAATTCACTATCAGCTAATTCAATGTCATGTGGTAGATTTAAACTTCTTATGTTTATATTGTGTGAAGGAATGAATTCTGTTATTTTAGGTGTAATTAAAAATTCAATTGGTTCAGTAAATGAATCATCTTTATTGGAAATAATGGTACGTACTGAAGATTTCACATTTGTCATCTTACCATTAATTCCTGAAATATGAATATCGCATTTCCTTTTTTGCAAATTCAATAAATGAGCGAGTTCTCTGTCTAACAGGTTACATTGACTACCATTATCAATAATTACACGAACCGGAATCTTTTTTTTATTGCTACTTTCCAAATAAACTATAGCAGTTGACAGCAATACATGTTTTTCACTTTTTAAGATGGGATTATTAATCTCGTTATATAATGTCATCGAAACATCTTTTTTTTCCTTCTGCAATTGAGAATATGAATCATTCGATTGAAGCAGGTGTTTGGCGTCGGTCTGTGCCGGCGTCTGACTTGAGTTCGGACTTCCTGTTTGCGGTTTATATTTGAAATTATTACTTTTTGTTTCTGGCAAAGAACGATGTAGGAGTGTATTATGTCTTTTAGAACAAATATTACAAGAATGATCACTTTTACAATTCGAAACCTGATGCTTGGATTTCAAACAATTAATACATAACAAATATTTTTTTACTGTTAGGAATCTTTCGTATTCATTTAATTTTAAGAATTCACAACATTTAGCTAAAGAATGATTTCTTTTACAAAGGGGACAGTTTTGATCGTTAAAAGAATCATTTTTAGAAAAGAAAGTTTTTATTCTAGTACTCTTTTCCGCATTCATTAATTTCGGTTTCGTATTCGAAACGCATTGTAAGTTTTCTAACACCAAACATCTTTTTTGTAAAAAGTTAATGAAATCGCACCATGTTGGCAATTCTGTAGAACTTAAAGTTAATTCAAATTGTTTTTTAGTTTCTTTATCGATCTGTTTAAGAATTAAATTTATAAGTAAGGCCTCCGTAAAGGGATTCAATTCCAATCCTATACCTTTGAGTGCTCGAATATTTTTTTGACAGCTATCTGTTATTGTTCGCAAATTTTTAACTAAATCTTGAGACAGATTCTCTACGTTCAATATCTCATTTAAGTGAGAATTTACAATCATTCTTTTGTTTTGGAATCTATCTTCCAATGCTTTAAAAAGCGAAATATATGAATCGTCTTCGGTAATTACATCTAGTGCTCTTCCACAAAGTGTAGATTTTAGATAATATAACTTTTGATTATCTGAAAGTTTATGATTCTGATCAATTAAGGTTATAAATTGATCTTTAAAACTATACCATTCATTATATTGTCCATTAAATTTGGGTAAAGGAATTTCAGGCAATCGAAAATTGTTAACAGAATTATCTGCTTTAGATTCATTTGTAATAATTTCATTTACATCTTTACTAATGTTATTAGAGTGTAAGAATTTTCGAAGCCTTACCTCTAATTTTTCTGCCTCTTCTTCCAGTTCTGCGAATGCGTTGAGCTGAACTTCAAGGTCCGCTTCATCAGCTATTTCGAAGTACTGTATTTTCAAATCATCGAGTTTGGTTACTATTTTTTGAAGATAATCCTTCTTTATTTCTAGAGTTATAATGTCTTTATTGTCCTCATCAACATTATCCAAATATGTTGATATTTTTGTCAGTTAGCCTTTCAAAGTTCCACGTTGTCGATTTAGGATAACTAATTTATTTTTATCCATAATTACTTTCATCAATGAGCACCACCACTATTTCATTATATTACGATTGATCTTCCTCCGGTTCTACTAGACCAAATGTTGACGATACTTTATGAGTGGACTGTATATCATTTTAATAATTACTATTCTGAAGCTATTACTTCACAAACATTTAATTAAACTATTATACATATCGTATGTACATATTTACAGTTATTAGAGGACGTATTATTAACGTATTCAAATATGTTGACACCATAGTCAACGCAAACTATAAAAAAGGTGAACCATATCACCGAACAAGATAAACAAGAGAGATGTTACTCTTATAACGAAAAACAATACAACTACTACTACTCCGCTAAAGCGGGAATGCAAGTGAACAAGAGATGCGCGCTAAGGTTGCGCATATAGCCAAACTAAGGTGAGCGGCAACAAAAGGTTTCAGATATAGAAAGCAAGTTTAAGAGAATGGAGGAAGATCTTGAGAGAAAAATGAAAGAAGAGTGAAACGGAGAAGTAATCGGGAATGAACTGCAGAGCAAGATTCGAAATCTCGAAGAAAAGTTAGAATCCATGCCTCACGAAAATGAAAAGAAAGAGAGAAGAATCCTGAATCAGGAATTTATTAAGCTATCTACCTACGACGGCAGTTCCTCCTGGCATGTATATAAGACGCAGTTTTCCATCGTAGCTGAAGCTAACGGCTGGGACTCTACCGCCAAGTCAGTCCACTTAGCAGCAGCATTACGGGGAGATGCAGCCGAGATACTGCGAAATGTTTCTAAAGAAGAAATGAACGACTTCGAGGCCCTGAGTAGAGCACTGGAGCTACGGTTCGGAGAGAAGTGTTCTAAGGACTATAGTCGCCTCCAGCTAAAATCCCGTTACCAGAAAACGGGCGAAAGTTTGCAAGAGCTGACAGCGGACATTCAGAGATTGTCACACCTAGCATTCTCAGACTGTCATGCTGACACTCGAAACGACTTATCCCTTCAGTACTTTATCGATTCTGTTCGGGATCCAGAAATTCAAAAAGCGCTGAAACTCTCCAACATCAGAGATGTAGAATCAGCTTTAGGCTATGCACTTAGGATAGAGGCATCCAACAAGCCTCCCGCAAAGACCGCCATACGATAAGAGCAGTCTCATTAAATGATACGCCTGCTTATGAAAATGAAATGAAGAGAAGTACGAGATCCTAAAGAGATTGCGCAGCCTGGAGAATAATAAGGAAATAAAGGATCGGAAGATAAAGTGCTGGGAATGTGGAGGGGATGGACATGTGAAGAGGAACTGCCCTGTACGACCAACTATAGGAAATCACCCGGCTTCACCATCACTGCAGGGAAACTAAGAGGAGGCCATCTCGCGGGGCGGAGGTTGCCTGAAATTAAAGAGCCCCAATTTACAGTATTTCATGTTTCATCGATGAGTGGCGGCGAAAATGGACTTCACGTCTATGGCCAAGTCAACAACACCACGTGCCGGATGATTCTGGACACGGGAGCCAACGTGACCATCATTAGAACGGATTTGGCTCAAGAACTAAAAGAGAAGATCATTTGGACGCCGCTCTGCGTTAAACTCCAGACTGTGACCGGAGACGAAATCAAAATATATGGAAACATGAACTTGACCATCACTTTTGGAAATGCCAGTTACCATCATATGGCATACAAGGCTGATATAAGAGATCCTCTGACCATTGGAATTGATTTCCTAAGAAAATTTAACTTTCAATTGGACTTCAAGAATAATGCACTGCATTCGAGTTCGGAAGACATCGCTGTGTTCAACACTGAAAATCAAGACATTCAGCCAATATGCCAGATAACAGCCAGGTCTGAAATTTTCATCCCTCCACATACAGAGCAGATAGTTTCAGGAACACCTCCTACCAAGCAATACTTCCGCTATGGACTAATTGAATACCCGAATACAGACAATAGCCCAAGAGGAGTTCTGGTAGCTTCATCTCTAGTTGATCTCTCAAAGAGTACTATTCCTGTGAGAGTCGCAAACATCAGCGATAAGGTCCGAACAGTGAAGAAGGATGAGGTGTTAGCAACCTGCACTCCTGTTACATGCATCAACCGCCCCACGCCATCAACCGAATCCAAGTCTTCTGAACAATTAATAACGGAATTACTCAAGAATGCAGAGTTAGGAAAGGAACAGAGATGTGCTGCGGAGAAGCTACTCCAAGAATTTAAAGACCTTTTTTCTCGAACACCTGAAGACGTTGGGAGAACGAACATCACCCAGCACAGAATTGATACCGGAAATCATCCTCCAATCAAACAACATCCAAGAAGACTTCCATTTGCTAAACAGGAAGAGGTCACTAAACTTCTAAATGAAATGCAGCACAATGACGTCATCGAGCCTTCAACGAGTCCTTGGGCATCTCCCATAGTACTGGTGCGAAAAAAGGATGGTTCAACAAGATTTTGTGCGGATTATCGTCGTTTGAATGACATCACGAAGAAAGACAGTTACCCTGTTCCCGGAATTGACGACACGTTAGACACACTTGCTGGCAATAAATGGTTCTCGACTTTGGATCTGAAGAGCGGTTACTGGCAAGTAGAATTACATCCTGATGATCGTGAGAAGACTGCATTCACCACGGGACAAGGACTGTGGCAATTTAAAATTATGCCGTTCGGATTATGCAATGCACCTGCCACCTTCGAACGCCTGATAGAGACAGTGCTAAAAGGACTTTCCTATGAAGCCTGTCTGGTGTATTTCGATGATATTATCATTGTGGGGCGCACCTTTGAAGACCATCTACGAAACATCCGAAAGGTGCTAGAGAAACTCAGAATGGCTAACCTCAAATTGAATCCAGGCAAGTGTAACTTGTTTCGTCGTGAAGTGAGCTACCTCGGCCATATCATCTCTGCCGAAGGTGTGAGAACTGATCCTGAGAAGATCTCTGCAGTCGAGAACTGGAGTCGCCCTGAAAATGTACACCTACTACGAAGTTTCCTGGGGTTATGCACTTACTACAGGGAGTTTGTCAAGGGTTTCTCAAATATTGCCAGACCACTCCACAAGCTGACGGAAGCCAAACAGAAGTTCCTGTGGACAGATGAATGTGAAAATGCGTTCAAGCGACTTAAAGAGGCCTTAACATCATCGCCTATCTTGACGTATCCACAGCCAAACAGACAGTTCATACTTGATACAGATGCCAGCCATGAGAGTGTCGGTGCTGTTCTGTCGCAGGAAATTGATGGTCAAGAACATGTCATTGTCTATTGGAGTAAATGCCTGTCTAAACCAGAGCGAAATTACTGTACCACCAGGAAAGAGCTACTCGCCATCGTAAAAGCCATAGAACATTTCCATCATTACCTCTACGGCAGAAGATTCCTGCTCCGGACTGACAATGCATCTTTAACGTGGTTGCTCCAGTTCAAGAACCCGGAAGGACAGATTGCCATGTGGATACAACGCCTCCAGGAATATGACTTTGAGATACGTCATCGTAAAGGGACTCTACATGGTAATGCAGATGCCTTGTCACGGAAGCCCTGCTCGGAAAGCTGCAAGTACTGCTCTAGAGCCGAACAGAAATACCGGTAAATCCGGTTGCCTGCCAAGTCACTGTCTCAACACCATCAGAACTAGATCCCGATCCATGGAGTGAGGAAGAACTTAGACAAGCCCAGTTGGAAGATCCTGACATAAATCCAATATTACAGCTGAAAGAGACGACCAGCAACAGACCTACCTGGCAGGACATTTCCAGATTTAGTCCCATTACGAAAAGTTATTGGGCACTTTGGGACTCTCTTCATATCAGAAACGGCGTATTATACAAAAAGTGGGAATCTGGGGATGGGAAAAGCTTCAGATGGCAAATTGTTTTACCAAGATCAAGAATTCCAGCTGTTTTAGAACAACTGCATAGTAGCTCTACCGGAGGCCATTTTGGGGTAATGAAGACTATGCAGAAAGTTCGGGAACGCTTCTACTGGTGCAAGGCAAAGGAGGATGTGGAGAAATGATGTGAATCCTGTGATGCTTGTGCGGCGCGTAAAGGCCCGCAGAAACGAAGTCGAGGAAGACTGCAACGGTATAACGTGGGAGCATCATTTGAACGGATTGCAATCGACATCTTGGGTCCTTTGCCACGGACCTCCAGTGGAAATAAATATATCCTCGTCGTGATGGACTATTTCACCAAGTGGCCTGAGGCATATCCCATTCCCAATCAAGAGGCATGCACAGTCGCAGAGGTCCTAGTGCAGCAATGGGTGTCAAGGTACGGCACGCCCCCTACAACTTCATACCGACCAAGGTAGGAACTTTACCTCTGATGTTTTCAAAGGACTGTGTCAACTACTCGGCATATACAAAACCCGGACAACACCCTTACATCCCCAGTCGGACAGCATGGTCGAGAGGTTCAATCGTACCATCCTGCATAACCTCTCTCTTCTAGTATCAAGGAACCAGCAAGATTGGGACTTGAAGTTGCCATTGTTCCTGCTGGCTTATCGAAGTGCTGTCCATGAAACCACCGGCTATACTCCAGCCTAGATGCTCTTTGGACGTGAACTTCGTCTCCCTTGTGATCTCCTGTTTGGTTGTCCACCCGATGCGCCTTCATCGCCCGAGGAGTACATCCAAGATCTCCAGGCACGATTTGAGGACGTACACAACTTTGCTCGGGAGCGGATTAACATGGCAACGGAGAAAATGAAGACAAGGTACGATCTAAAGGCTACACAACATGAGTTCCAGGAAGGAGAGAAGGTCTGGTTGTGGAATCCTGTTCGACGCAAAGGACTCTCTCCCAAGTTACAGTGCAACTGGGACGGACCATACACAGTCTTAAAAAGGCTGAATGATGTAGTCGTGAAGATCACAAAAACACCTTCATCAAAACCGAATGTGGTGCACTATAACAGGCTAGCCAAGTACCACAATTAACGGTAATATTAAAATTTAAAATGTAAATACTGGTAAAATTTGCGCATGCGCACTGTAAATATTTGTATATAAATATTTGTACATATTTGTGAATTTTGTAAATAGTTCTCACTTGATTTTTTTTTGTATTTTGTCGTTATATGCAACTTAGTTTTTGTATTTTAGATTGTGTAAATTTGGTTAGTTTCGCCTCTTGACCAAGGGTTGCACTGCCCGGGACGTGCAGTCCTTGGGAGGGAGGCAGTGTTACAAAATTGTAAATAATTGTGTTTATTTTTGTATGAATTCTTTCAAAGAGGCTTAGTAAGTTGATAAAGTGCTATTTTTGTCCATTTCTAGTCATTTTAGCGTTGAAATAGCCTTATTTCCCCTTAAAAACGTATTAAAAAGCCCAATAAGGCAGGTAATGGATTTTGCGCCAAATTTGGCGACTTTGTCCCACCTTGGCGATTTTTTTGGCGACCTTGGCGAGAAAATCCTTCTTAGGGATATACCAAATATGGAAGCTGTAAGTTGATTGGTTGACCACTTTCTAGAGTTTTCTCGAAAAATCTGGGTTCCATGGAACAGTATATAAGAAGCGCTTTCTCGCCAAGGCAGTTAGTTCAGTTCAGTCTGTGATCAGAGTGGTCAGCTTGCATTGAGCCTCTTCGAAAGAGACTTGCTTTAAGTGTTATTGCTATACAGTTTGTACTGTGGATTTGCTATTGGCAGCTGTTGTTTAAGCTGTGTTTACTGATCGAATTGAAGCTGATACTTGGTTTATAGACCTGTATTTTTCTGGAACTTTCTGTGAATAAATTACTGAATTTTTGTACGTTTGTCCTCTCATTCTCGGACAACTCACGAACCCCCAAGTACTCAACAATATTATATATATGTATATAGAAGATATTATGTATGTATATATATATATATATATATATATATGGGTGTAATATCTTACACTTTGAAATAATATGTTTGCTTCTTCATTTGAGGATTTGCAAGAAATGCTTCAGGCTAAACAAAGAAAGCGAGCTCTTTGGACTGAAAATGGACCTCAGCAAAACAAAAGTTATGTCAAATTCCTTTTTTTCTCCACTGAACATCACTGTTGATATGGATGAATTAGAAATGGTATGCAGATATATTTAACTAGGATAAGTCCTTACGATGAACGAGAACACCATGGAAAAAATGAAAAACAGAGTTAAACTTGCATGGAGAGCATTCCGAAGATATAGCGCTACATTCAAAAGCGACCTCTCAATTTGTTTGAAAAGAAAAATTTTTGATCAGTGCATTTTCCTGCTTTAACTTATGCTTCAGAAACTTGGACATCAACATGTAAATCTATAGAAACACTTCAAACAACCAAGAGAAGCATGGAGAAACACGTGTTAGGATTCACCCGAAGAAACAGAATGCGAAACACTTGTATCAAGAAACAAACCAAAGTCACTGATGTTATTTCTAGAGTCAAGAAGTTAAAATGGAGCTGGGCTGGGCACCTTGAGAGAAGGTATGATGGTAAATGGACCACTAAAATTTTTATTTTGGATACCAAGAGGTAAGAAAAGACCGAGGAAGAGACCACTGCGTCGTTGGAGAGAGTAAATTGTGAAGTTTGGGAAAGCATAATGGAGAAGAATTGCAGAAAACAGGGCAGTTTGGAATCACCTAGCGCCTTCATCCTGCCTTCACCTCGCCTTCATCCTGCAGTAGATTGATAAAGGTTGAAATTGATGATGATGATGATGATATAATATTTAAAAGTAATTGAAATAAAGCGCTCACGTGTCATACTAAAATTTTTTGGAGCAAATCACGCTAGCAGGAAAAACACTTGGCTGGAAATGGATTCGTCATTCGATGGTGGCAGCATCTTATCGCTATCTGATTAGTCGGTGACATCGATGCCTATATTCTGTATTCAGCTGTAATAAGTGTATTGACGCGCCTCAATTGTAATATCTTGTGCGGATGATCCTGTTGAACATAATATGAATATACACATGAATACAAAAGATAGCTGAAATTATGCAAATTTTAAATTGAATCTCGACTTATACCATTTGACTACTGACATTATTGTATCATTAATTTAAGTATGCGCACGAAGGATATATGGAACAGAAGCTAATAAAATATTTTTTTTTTAAACAGCTAGTATTTAGTTTTTGTTTCTCTCTTGAATATAGTAACTTTTTCTCAGTTTCTAAAGAGATAAACAGAAATTTTCATAAATTTGACAAGCACAAACGTGCATTGTATTCATTTTTATTCCCTTTAAGATTTTTATCGAAAAAAGATTTGTTATCGTCTCAGCATCTTAGTTTTAAAATTAAATTAATTAAATTTTGCCTATCAGAAGTCCTACTAACCTGTGTTTTCAAATCCAATATATATATATATGAGATATTATAATATATGTTTTCAGTCATATAAAAAAGTAAAAATACGTATCAAAAATAACTTAGGATAAACTTACATGAAAATTAAAAAATGTGAAATAAAACATTAGTAAAACTTATTCCAAAAACATAAAATTAATTAATTAAACTGCCAAAAATACCCCGTATGACTTGAGACATACGTGTGGGGTTATATATATATGTACATACACGCACATATATATATATATATATATATATATATAAATGTTTCTTTGATTAATCTGTGAAATTCAGCAAATACAGATCAAAAGGTCCTTTTTTTTTGTTGTTGTTTTTTTGTTTTGTTTTTTAATGTAAATTAATTTTCAGAAACCACGTAAATGTTTGTTTATTTGAAAACAAAGAGAATTAATTCTTTACGTGTTAAGTATTATAAAAAATTTAAACGATTTTGTGCAGTCTGATTCTATCATAAATACATCCAATTTTAATTTCTTGTCGATAATTGAAAAAAAAAATCAAACATTTTTTATCATAAATGTTTCGTCGTCTAAAATGCAAACTCAAAAATACTTCGTAAATAAAAATTTATTTATCGGATGATTGGAATTTTAGCAACAAAATAATAAATAACAAATATATAAATAACAGTTAGCAGAAAAATAACAAATTACACAGGTCTACAACTAAATCACTGCATTGGATTATCTTTTTTTATTTTTTTATTTTTACTGCTTTTTATAGATTTTTATTCATTAGAACCAGAAATCCTAGTAAAAAAAATAAATACCATATATTTTTTTCTCCAAAATAATAACAAATATGTAAGTAACAATTACAGTAAAGCATCTATAATCCGAAATTCTATTATCGGGTAACACTCATAAACCAGCACTAGTAACTTTTTCTGTTTTTTTTTTCTTCTGTGCTCCATTCCCTCCCCTCCATACACACCCCTCCACACCTTTTTTTTTTTTTTTTTTTTTTTTTTTATTCGCAGCACGCTTGCCAACTTATACGGATCATTAGTAAAGTTTACTGATTTTCATTTAACTTTATTGATCTCTAGAGTAGCGTGAATTTTTCACAGATTAATCAGGATGATGGCAAAAGTTCTGAAAAAAGAACAACGAAATGTTTGTAACCAGACTTGGTATTTAGTTGGCCCCTGACATAAACTGAGGCTGATTAGATTTGGGGATCAATCGCTCAACAGGTGGCGCTGTGATCGTATTTTTTCTAAATTTTTAACATGGCAGTATAGGAAAAAATTTCGTATAAATGTACATAATGAGAGTTATTCTTAACCAGTGATTGTGAAATTAATATGAATTATTGATAATAGTAGTAGTTAATTAGGGAAAAAATTTGGGGCATCGCTTCCCCCCCCCCCGGGGGGGGTGTAAATTTTCAAGATCGGTATCTTTCGAAAGGTCTCGTCAATACCTTTAAAACGAATGGTTAAACTATAAATATGTGGTAATTTAAAACAAAGTTATCGATTTTTTTTTACTTTTAACGAAAAAAAAAAAAGGAAAAAAATCTTTTTTTTTTTTTTTTTTTTTTTTTTAAATATTGTTACTGCGTGAATTTGTATAGGAAAATATAGAAGAAAGTCTTGTGGTGGCCACAACATACTAGTTTTAGGACTTGGAAAATATGATTGTATTATCGATAACCAACTAATGAACGTGCATATGTTAAACAGTCAACGGCAAACTGAAAAACAAAAAGGAATGGAACAAATGAAATTGACTGTCTTATTTAATAGAACGTAGCATTGCCGTATTCTTTATCTTATTTCTTATTAAGCAGTTTTAATATAAATTTTATTATTATTATCATTATTATTTGTACAAAAATAAACGATCTGTATTACTGTTTTATAATTGTTATTTTCAAAATTTTAATTTATTTCAAACGTCATTTTAATTATTTTCGTTTTTGATAAGGGTTTGCATACATTTTTTAAATGAAATTTTTAAAAATTATTTCTTTAGATGCTGTGACCGGTATATGATTTCGATATTTATTTTCGAAACACCTATAATCTGGAAAAATCCGTAATCTGGCAATGTCTATTTCCAGCCGATACCGGATTATCGATGCTTCATTGTAGTAGAAAGATAACAAACTACACAGGTCTGCAATTAAATCACTGCATTGATTTTTTTTTTTTTTTTTTTTTTTTTTTTTTTGGTAGTAGTTTTTATTCGTTTAAACCAGAAATCATAGTAAAAACTAGTATGTTGTGGCCACCACAAGACTTTCTTCTATATTTTCCAATACAAATTCACTCAGTAACAATATTTTAAAAAAAGTTTTTTTTTTTTTTTTTTTTTTTTTTGTTAAAAGTAGGGAAAAAAAAAAAAAAAAAAAAAAAAAAAAAAAAAAGATAACTTTGTTGGGGGGAAGCGATGCCCCCATAGGCACAAAATTTTTTTCCTAATTAACTACTACTATTATCAATAATTCATATTAATTTTACAATCACAGGTTAAGAATAACTCTCATTATGTACATTAATACGAAATTTTGTCCTATACTGCCATGTTAAAAATTTCGAAAAAATACGATCACAGCGCCTCCTGTTGAGCGATTGATCCCCAAATCTAATCAGCACCAGTTTATGTCAGAGGTCAACTAAATACTAAGTTTGGTTAAAATTCCTTTAAAAAAAAAGTAAAGGAAAAAAAAAAAAAATTACGATTTTTTTTTCTAAGTTTTTTTTCATAAAAAGTATAAAAAAAAAACCGATAACTTTGTTTTAAATTATCACAGATTTATAGTTCAACCATTCGTTTTAAAGGTATTGACGAGACCTTTCGAAAGATACCCAACTTGAAAATTTACTCCCCTTGAGGGGGGACTTATCCCCTAGGGGTTTGACGAGGCTCCTACACATACAAAAAAAATTTCCCAGTTGACTATCTCTATTATAAATAGTTCTTGTAAATTTCATAATGATTACCAAAAAATAATTATCTTTATGCACATTTATACAAAATTTTGTCCTATATCACCATGTTAAAAATTTAGAAAAAGCGGGATGGCAACGCAACCTGTAAGACAATTTTTACCAAAAGTTGATAGACACTAATTTATGTCAAGGTGCAGCTACATACCAATTTGCATGAAATTCTGTGCAGTAGTTCGTGAGATACAGTTGCCACAAAATTTTGTCACACACACACAGACAGACTGACAAACAGACAGACAGACAGACATTTTCTAAAAATGGTCAAATCGTGTTCTACATCTCTCAAAACGTGTAAATCCATCAAAAACCCGAGGTCGAAAATTTTTACGAATCCAATACTTTCTTCTATTGAATATAGAAGAAAGTAAAAATATTTACCATATCTTATATTTTCCTTCAAAATATACGTATATTTTGTTTTATTTTGCGCAAAAACGTCAAATCTGGTACCCTCTTGTTAATAATTAAAACTATGGTTCTTATTTTAAAACAATATTTATTAAAATTCAAGAGTAGTGGGAAATGGAAAAATAAAAGGGATGGTAAAACAGTGTAAGGACTGGAAGAGAAAGTGTAAGTGGAGGAACATGAGGAAAATGAAGAAAAGCTTTCACAAGCAAAAGAAGTAAACACCAAATGCTAAAGTGATAATGTTAAAGTGTAATGTTATGAGAAAAATTGTATTTAGTTTAGTGTTAGGAAACTGATGATCTTTTAGTTTAAATATTTTTATTATTTTGCAATAAATGAATAAAAATAAGTAAATAAATAAATAAAAATATAACGTACGTGACGGGTGAAAGTGGAGGTTATTTTTGAATTTAACATCTTCAAAAACACAAAGTTTATCAACAAAATTACAAGCAGATTTTTTTTTTCTAGTAAACGCGGTACAAATCCTACAAATAAAAAGCGAAAGCAAAAACGACGTAAATGATTAGCATGAAAATAAAAAATTGAGGAGAGAAATTATATATAAAAATTATTTATTTGTGAAAACGAATTATCAAAGAGAAATAAAATATTTTGCTTTGAAAGGGGGATATAAAAAAGAGAGAAGAAGAAGAAGAAAGAAAAAAAGAGCTTATTTTTATTTTTTAAGTAGTAGATGTAAAATTCTGTAGAAAACAGAATGTAATTTTGTACGACAGGAATATTTTTAGTCTGTTCTTGTGTATGAAGAGGCATGCGGTAACAGCGTAACGATATTTAGCAACAGCCACTATAAAACGTTAAATATTTTATCCTTTCGATTACAATATTAACATACCTTTTAGTTCAGAATTCATCTTAAAAAGTCTCCAAGTAAAATATTATCCCTTTTCCTAGTTTTCCGTTCTATGTATTATTGAAAAAGAAATGGTTAAAGTTAGTTTTTCCTACATGAATGACTTCTCTATAAAATAAATTACATGAAATTATCCTGTTCTATTTTTATTTAACTTTACATACGAAATATTTATTTTCTAAATTTAATATTGTCTAAATCTAAAAACAATATTAATATATATATATATATATATATAGGTATAGATATATACAAGCATATTTTTTTAAAATATCAAATTGTTTTTCCCTTTAAATAATTTTAATGTTAAAATGGGTTTTATTTTTAGTTAATATTTTTGAACCAATTATACGTTTGAATTAAAAAATACGGCGTTAGCTAGATTTTCTCCTGATTAATAAATGCGCCATTTTTTGTAGAAAACTGTGTAGTTTGTATAGCGAATTAAACCTGACATATTGTATATACATGCTTGATTCAAGGCAGGCTACGGCGAATTTCCACAGTGTTAAAATCGCTGATTGAAAACAATAGCCCTGCCGTACTAAAAATAAAGAACAAATATATATTGATATAGATACAGATATAGATATAGATATATATATTTATATATATAAAATAGTTTTGCGTAATTATTGTTTGTTTTCGTTAGCTGTGACCCTGCTCACCTATGCGCATGCGTGAGGTCTGCATTGATTTTGTTAAAATAGGGTAGAAGCGTAGAAGATGAGAGAATGTTTACATTTTACGAGTGAGAGATAAGTTGCGGTTTCTTTTTTCTTTTTTTTTCTTTTCAGGACATTATTGAATTTTGAGGCGATACTTCTTCGTTATATTCGTATAAAGGCAAAATGCTGATTTTTCCCCCTTGTAATTTTTAAATAAGTGTAGAAGATCAGTTTTATTCTTCGATGCAAAATAAAATCCGTAAACTTAAAAGTAAATGCCTGTTTTCTTTCTTCTTCTTCTTCTTTTTTTTTTTTTTTTCAGTTAAAATTATTTTTATTTGCTTACTTGATCTCTAAATTCGTACTATATCTGTCATACCTGAACACTTGTTTCATGCACTGATTATAGTAGTAAATTAATTAAAAATGACTTAAATTAGGTAAAATTTACATAATTCATTAATAAAAGAAGAGAAAAAGAACAACGTTTACAGTAGACTTTACCTGTAGTAAAAGTAATATATTTTTTTCTTTTAAATTATACTGCTAAAATAAAAATACCATATTTTTGGATCTCTATTTTACAGAAATTTACAGAAAATCGTATTTAAATCAAATCATTAGATTTTTTTATCATGATTATTTTACACCTTTTATTTTTCGCGCATATTGTCATATAAATTACATTAAATAAAATATTGTTAATTAAAATTAAAAATTAAACTTTAAATTCGCGTAAAAAGGTAAAATAAATATTGAAGACTCATAAAAAGAAAACGAACACGTGTAGAACGAAAAGCGCATTTGGCTAAGTGCCCATCTCATTCAACGCATCACCCCTTTTCCGAGTAGGATCGTTCCGCGAGAGGTAGACATGGTTTACGAAAACGGACAGTACTTACAACTTTTTAAGACTACATAGAAATAAGAAACAATTCATCCCTTGCCTTAATTGCACTCTTTTTTTTTTTTTTTTTTTTTTTTTAAGCAGCTACAATATAAAAACAGGTAAAACAATGTATAAACTTCTAAAATGTCATAGGCGAGTGAAATAATCCTTTCATTCTAAGCTATTTAAACAGTTAAAAACAATTGATTAGCAAGTAACGTCTGTTAAGTCTATTAATAATCTTTTCGCTTGAACAGGGTTTAGTTCTTATTTTTGTTTTCTTTAATTTTTTTAAATAATTCGTATTATGAAATCACTCTTTTTTTTTTTTTTTAAACATTTAGTTTAACACACTGCAAAACGCGTTTGTCAATATTTCCCAACTTGTCAAAATATTCTACTTTGACTCCGAAAGATGCAACACAAATAATACAGTATAAAAATGATGAAAAAGATGGGAGCGCTTTATAGGGAAGGAAAGAAAGTGTCGAGCAATGCACTTGTTAAACTGGAGCGATTAAATTTTTGTTTCTTTGTTAATAAATATAATAATAAAAGTTTAATACATACATATGGTTATGGCCTCCAGTCCCAAAACTACCCCCATAAACGAAAAAGCATGAAATGAAAAAATATAAAATATATTTAGTTGAAAATATCGTGCGAAGTCTAACTAGTAATAAGAGTATAATGATAATAAATAAAGATATATATATTCCTTATTTCTTTCGTGCATTTTGTAATCATTAGATAAAATTTAAATCAATCCACTCACATTTTATTTACACAGGAAATCACAGATTTTATCCGTTTCACGCATTAACAATAATTAGAGAAGTATACTTAATAGGGATATGCTGTTTTAAATTACCTGAAAATAGATCCAAACGAAACTTTCATAGTATAAAGTTTAATGAATTTATAAACATTATTTTTAATGCTAATGACTTTGTAAAACGTTGGAAACAATCAAAATATTGTTCCGTTCAAATATATCGCACATTTTCTTAATTAGCCAATTAAACAAACTTACAAATATTTCACTTTGAGAATATAATTAAAACGCGGCTGAGATATATTACATCAACTTCCTTGTACTAACAATAAGCTCTGTTTTAAGTTTTAAGTTTTGAGTTTTATAAAGGGAAATAAAGCAAACATGGCAAGTGAAATTAAAACTTTTTCCAATTAAACTTAACCAAATGTATTTATTTGAATGTAAATATATTTCCTTATTAAAAGTAAACATTAAGAAAGTAGATTGTTGTTACTCTTTCCAATTCAATATATATATATATATATATATATATATATATATATATATATAGATAATATAATATATTTAAATAATGATAAGTGATGACATGAAAGCAAAATGTAACAAACAACATGAAAACTTATTTAATAATGTTAAATAATTTTGCTGAAGAAAATAGCACAGAATAATTTAATTCTTTGGCTTAAATAGTCTTTAACTTTAACTAATTTTCTTGTTTATTAACATTGTTAAATAGTTTTTCTTGTTGTTTATTACATTTCACTTTCATGTCATCACTTATCATTATTTAAATATATTATTGTTTTTGTACACAATTTTGTGCTGCTTTAAGCGCCTTCTTTATACAAACTAATTGTTCTCATATATATTGAATTTAATTTATATATATATATATAATATATATATAATTTAATATATATAATTTAATTAAATTTATATATATTTGGTTTTATTTTGTTAGCTTTGGGGATTCATCATAGTAATTTTTTAAACTAATAATAATCTTAAAATTAAATAATTGAAAATTTTTAATACTTGTCATTTGTATCATTTCTAGTGTAAATGCTGCACATTGCTCTTTTATAAGAAATGATGTTTTAATGTATAAAATTAAATTAATTTTTTCTGAATTTTATTATTATTATTATTATTTATTTATTTATTTATTTAGTGTACTTCAAAATGAGTTTATACACAATTTGCTACGACTTAAGCACAGTTTTAAATTTCAACAAAATTTTTAAATACTTTATTTTATTGCTGCAAAATTGCGCATTTTGTGTTGTATTAAAAAAATATTAACACATCGTTCAATACGTCCCGGCACTAGTGCCCAGATAGCGTCAAATTTGAAATATTTCTGTGTGGGTAAAGTAAACCTAACTTTCAAAAGATACACGTTAAAGTTTCATGATATTTCGACTGTTTGTCTCCGAGATATCAAAGTTTTAGTGACCCTACTTTTGATGTTTACAAAATGAGGGACAAAGCTGAATTTCATGAGTTGATTAATCATTGCTTTGTGATAGGCAAAAATATTGTTGAAATTTAGCAATGGCTTAACAGTTTCAACAGTATTTTTGTCCATCAAAAAACAATGTTTAAACAACAAACGAAATTCAACTTCGTCCCTCATTTTGAAAACATCAAAAGTAGGTTCACTAAAACTTTGACATCTCGGCAACAAACAATACGATCGGAATATCATGAAACTTTAACGTGTATCTTTTGAAAGTCAGGTTTACTTTACCCACACAGAAATATTTCATTTACGACGCTATCTGGGGATTAGTCCCGGGACTTATTGAACGATGTGTTAAAATTAAAGTAAATAATGAAAAAATATATATAATTAAAAATAACGTTAATTATTAGCCAGCATTTTCTAACAATTTTAATTTTATGATCATTTTCAGGCTACTTTAATTACTTATTAGGTAATTCTTGTATTATTGATTTGATTTTGGTAGCATTTGGAATTGATCAATGTAATTGTTTTAACTAATAATATTCTTAAATTGAAATAATTGAAATCTTTTAATATTTATTATATACATATATATTTAAACTCGATAAAATATGAAAGCTTTCATTTAGAATATTTACAGTTCAACAAAACCACTCAAGGCCCCACAACATTATCCTCAAAAATATATAGGCAACATATTAAGAGGACTTTTAAATAAGTTCCAAATTATAAGTATTTTAAAACTTTGGAAATATGTATGTAATTCTCAAATGAAATTTTCAGCATTAATCATTGCAAGTATAACGGCAATTAAAATCCTTTAGTAATTAATTAATTCATTAATTAAAATGATAAGTTTAATGTCAGACTAAATTTTTAGCAAATCATTAAGTTTTAAATGCAATTAAAATGTTATTACAGGTAGTTATTTATGTGAAAATGATTTATTAATTAATACGTTTTAATTTTATTACAATAAATGTAAAATATATACCTTAACTGATAAATATCTCTTTTCCTAAAATACTTATATATAGGATTCTAATCATGAAACTGTTAAATTTAATTGCCAAATAAATTGATATACTGCAGTTAAATATGCAATTTTAGAACATATTTACGTATGTATTTTTGATGCAGGATAAATATCATATGTTGTTTAATTAAATAAAATTTTCAAATTAAAATTATTATTGTCATCCAGCGTATTATCAAATTAAATTGAACATTGCTGCTCTTGAAGTCACTCAATACATTCATTCAAATAAATGAATTTAGCGTAAAAATCTGTAAATCAATCAAAATGCAACTATAATTCGATAAATTGAATTTACACAATCCGATTATAACGCATTTTTAATGCTACAAAATTTAATATACATTAGTAGCAGGCTTTGTCCGCTTTATTCTTGACTATAAGTACATGAATTAAAATAGAAGATTCATTATATTTTTTACTACTTTACAAAAAAAAAAAACTTTTTAAAAAATATCTATTTAAATCCTCCAAAGTTCCGTTTTGACCAATAATAGGGGAGAACCGTGTAATATGGACCATCGTGTAATACAGACCATGAGGAAATTTACATGTTCAACACTAGATGGTGAAACCATCTCATTGCCTTTAGTGAATATTATTGCTATACAAAGATGGATGTGATTTGTACATGCGTAGCTGTATTTAGACGATTATGAAAATGCGTTTTCGGTTTATTTGATCATTGATGTAACAAGTATGTTAAAATGAAAGCATTACTTTCTGCTGTTAGGTAACTGTAATATAATTTTTGCGTTAATAGTAGCAAATGTACTTATTTTCTGGACAATTTAGACATGTGTTTCATGGGCGCCAATTTGTATAGCGATATGTGACTGGAAACAGCGTCACTCTGTTTATGCGTGTAATATGAACCATGTTCCGTTGTTTAATATGGACCAGTGGTCCGTGATAAAAACAGAGAGGTTTTGTTAATGCTCGGCGTACATATGTCGCACACTCAAAATCTTGAAGCTATAGAATAGACCAGAGAAGCAGGGGTAAACAAGCTATCACTTCCTCCGCGTACTACCCATTGGATATAGCCTTTGGATCCCCCTTTTTTAACGTCCATTAACTATTTTTTTTTTTTTCGTCCATTTCTACTATTCCTAAGAGATGAACAAGAGTGTGAGGTAACATGCAGGACAGTTCGTTTCACAATTCCAAATGTGTCAACTGTTAGGGAAGGACAAATTCGGAAAAGACCACTATAGACCACTTAGTCCATATTACACGAAAGTATGTGTAGTATGGACCACCGATACATAAATAAAATAATTATTTCCTGCAATTATTAATAGTTCCCAGAGTGCTTTACCAAGCTTGAACCATCCAACTATACAATTGTAATGAGCAGCCAACAAATTAAATATTTTTATTTTAATAATTTTAGTTTTATGAGCATTCTTGCTTAGAGGGTCCATATTACACGAATCTCCCCTAAATAATTTTGGATATTGAATTTACTCTAATCTATCCCGCTGCCAATATACCTATATTATGAAGTTGGTGATAGAGTTAAGGCCAACTAACTGCGCTAGTGTCAGTCAAAATCCCGTTTCGGGCGATAATGTATAATTTTGGACATTAAACATTCTCTAACCTAACGGCTAACGATATACCTAATCTATGCTCTAGATCTAGGATCAGTCAAAATCACATTACAAGCAATAATATATAATTCTGGACATTAAAGATTCTATGACCTATACCGCTGTCACTGATTGTGCTTTGCCACGTATACCATATTTATTGTCGCTGGTTTTACTTTCAAAATATATATTAAGTAAGTTGTTGGTGTTGGTGACAGGATTAAGGCCAATTGACTACGCTAGAGTCCTACTCCTATAGGAAGTGTCATCCATGGTGGTCTTTCTAAGGGGTCCTAGGCCTATTTTGATACATTTCCAGGAAAACAGGGCAAAACTACGAACAGCTAGGCTGATGAGCGCTACCTGGAATCGAGCTCGGCACCTCATGTCCACCAGCTTTCAGAGCAGAACTCCTCGATCACTGGAAAGGGGGAGGGGCTTTATATAAAAAAAATATTGTAATCAAGGAAAATTTGACTATAAAATTTTGATTTATCTATACATTTTGAGGCTCCTTGTTTTCATTTTAAGTATGTTTATGTTATGTATTTACCGTTATTATTATGTCATTACCGCTTTTATACAATATAGCACGGCCCAATATACATGGAGTATATTTAGCATTTTCGTTTCTTAAATTTAATAACCATGAAATTGAATTTGGATCAGTTAAAAGCACTGCTTCAGCTTCTTTATCTATGCTTTTTTGGCAAGTTTATTGAACTCAGTATATCCTTTAACTGCTTTCTGACATTAGCATCTTCAATTCTGCGAGACACTCCACCTTTACTCATGGAATTTGGCATGAAAACACAGTATCTACCCACTAAAGTTATGTATGTTGTAAATGAAGCTCCTTTATTGCCTCTTTCCTCTTAGTTAGCTGAACCAATACTTTTTGATTTACTGAAATAACATCTTGTAATTTGTATTTTTTATATAAAGGTAGCTCTCTTACAAAACCACTACCTGACTCGTTGACATTCTTACTATCTGCAGAATCCGAAGAAACATTTGCTGAAGCTTCTTCTCTACAATCGTCATTTGAGTAGCCCTCAAAGATCCTTTTCTTTTTCTGGAATATTGAAGTAATCTAGAGATATCTCGGAAAAAGACAAAAAACCTTGCTTATTTTTTCCATATTCAATAAATACGGCTTGCAAAGAAGGCTCTATACGCTTTATATAAGCAACGTATATATTACCTCTTAATTGTTTTTTTCCTTGAATTCTTGTTCAAATTCTACAACCTTGTTATTAACTGACAAGGCAACTCTTACCTCATTAGAACAGATAGAATTTTCTATTAATAATAACCTCTTACCACTATTTGTCACTTATTTTACCGTTTGCTTTTCATGTGTGTGATTGCATGCATCTGTGCATATATGTGCGTGAGCAAAAGGTAATGTCTAAATACTTCTATAGATTACGCTATACATTAGGAGGAATATTATAAATCACATTCAAACGAACTCTATAGGTTTTGATGAGTGTGGGATTTATAGTTCTTTTTCACAAGGACACAGAAATTTTTTTTCACCATTATGGCTACCTAACTCAATTTATTTGAAGTGCAATAACGTAAAAATTATTTTATACGATTGAGCTAAAATGTAGTAGGTTGTTATAGGTCACCGTCACATGATTTAATTAGGTTCTTGCCAATGTATGGCTTATGGCTTATAGTCCACTTACAGGAACATAAAAAGTAATTATTCATTATTACGGCTTATAATCAAATTTGAAGTGAGCTGACATCTAAACTCTGCATTCGATTAAAATACAAATTAATAGGATTGTTATAGGCTATCGAAATCGTACAGATTCATATGAGTGTAGACTTATAATTTTATTTACCGGTATACGACGTAGAAGTTTTAAACCTTACGGTCTAAGGGCTAAAACAATAGAACTTAAACAATTCTGACTATAGAATAGCGCAAAATTAAAATTGGTTATATTTATTAATGTTAAATTACGTAAAACCTAAAAAACAGGCAAATATTTGATACTGCGAACTTACTATTAAAAGTTCTTTTACATTTATGCACAAAAGAATTTGAACGCATTACGATTCATTAAACAAAACACGATGCTATGATTTTCCTCTTTGTTTATTTAACTACGTCTTTTATTTAAGCAACCGTTTAAGAATGAAAAATAATTAATTTAATACCTAAAAACAAAAAATATAAAGTTTAAAAAATAAGATTAATAAGAGATTTAAAAAATATAAAATATATAATGCATAATTTCAGTGGCAAATCCCCCCCCCCCAAAAAAAAAAAAAAAAAAAAAAAAAAAAAAAAAATCTTTCCCTTGTAGCAAATGTCCATGTTTTAGAATTTTCCAACTCTATAGCCCCTCAGAAGATATTTAACGGTTAAAATGATCCCCTCTCTCCTAAAAATGAACAAAATCACCGAAAACTGATAAAAATAGGGGACCATCCCTAAAACACGGTGGGTGATAGGGCAAAATGTGCGTCATATTCGGATTCAGGAGGTCATTTTACATGAGAATATGCTGAAATGGTGTCAGATGCAATTTTCATGCCGAGTAGTGTTATTCAGAATCAATTGTTTAACTAAACTCTGAGAGAAATAATTTCTCTTAAAAGTTGTATAAAAATGTATTACAAAATCATACTAACTTATATGGTTTAATAAAATAGAAAAGAAAAAAGGAAAGAAAAAGAAACTTTTAGCATGCAAAGCAATTTAAAGTTGATATTTAATTGAAAATGACAAAGAAAACAGTTTAATAGAAAACTTAAATGTTTAGGTAAGATAATCAGTTTTTCAAAAGAAGTAGATAGAAATGCCTCAAGGGCATACTAGTTAGGCTTAATCCAAGAATTGTCTCCCTTTTTTTTTTTTTTTTTTTTTTTTTTTTTTTTTATTAATACATATTTTTTTCCGTTGAACAAAAAAAGAAAATGTTTCAAAATAGTCATTTTAAGGAATCATTAAATTTATTTTAAATTTTCAGTTTTTTATGAAAGGCTTAAATTTTAAAAGTCAAAGTCATTAAAAGTCACAGTTAAGCAAATAATAATCATGTAATTGAATCTTTAATAATTATTATTAAAACTGCAGAATACCTTATACGATCCTATTTAAAATTAGGTACAAATTTTACTTTATTCGGTTATGCTTCATTTAACTTTAGCTAATAAATATTTACCCTAACTAAAAAACTTTAACCTTTAACTAATAAATATTTACCCTAAAACAAACTTCCTTTTTTTTTTTTTTTTTTTTTTTTTACTTTTCTTATGGTTTTTTTCAGATATGCAAACGATAAAGAGTATTAGTTTAATGTTTGTGAAATCATTTTTTTTTTCTTTTTTCAACAAATGCCTATGTGCGAATTTGGATTTTATTTAGGACGTCTGAACGAGTTTATAAGTTACATTGAAATTTAATACTATAAATAAAGGTTTTTAGATTAAGAGGTAAGACTAGCTGGAACCCGTCGAATTCGACGATCATTTTATTGACCGTAATGTTTCAAAAAACATCGCATCATTATTTAAATGTATTTCAAGTTAAAACATCTAATATAATTTACGACATTTCACTTAAAAAAAAAAAAAAAAAAAAAAAAAGAAAGTCAGAAAAATGCTTATAAATAGAAATACTATATATGACATCACTTTCCACAAAGTACAGTCAATGTGACATCAAAGTGACTCCAAATAAACAGTTCCTATCTTTCATTTTCTATTTCGTTTAATACTAAGACTACATGTTAGCTGACCCGTCCGGCGTTTCCCGGCCCATGGTAATAACCTTAAATGAACCTTAAATTTGTATGGTTTTACATCTTTAACTCAATTTTGTTTCAATTTCTATTTTTAAATAAAAGCATTGTGAAAAAATAATCAGCTGTAACCAAAAAAAGTACCTCGAACCGAACGAAACTCTGCCTTGTGACCTTGGTGCCTTCGGTAGCGCATACGCCGGCCGCTAATAACATAAAAATATTCCCAAAAATTAACCTGGAACCGAACGAACTCGCTCGGTGTTGCCCGGACCCATGATACCTTAAATGAACCTTAAATTTTTATGATTTTATACCTTTAACTCGATTTAGTTTGAATTTCTATTTTTAAATGAAAGCATCACGAAAAAAATAATCAGCTGTAACAAAAAAAATTACCTCGAACCGAACAAAACTCTGTCTTGTGACCCCGGTGCCTGCGGCAGCACATACGCGGGCAGCTAATAACATAAAAAAATTCCAAAAAATTAACCTGGAACCAAACGAACCCGACTCGGGCTCGTGACCCGGTGCCTGCGGCAGCGTATATACAGGCCGCTAATAACATGAAAAATTTCTCAAAAATTAACCTTGAACCGAGCGAACCTCTTACTCGTGTTACCTCTGCCTGTGACTGCTGCACTGTATAGTAGGCATGCATGCTACACACGCGTTGCAAATTCCACTTTCCTCCACCAAGGGGTGCAGTATGTTGTATACGAACATCACCAATCGCCTTGAATTTCCAAGACTTTTCAAATAAGGTGTCACTGGTGGTGTCAACTGCAAAATCTTTTAGTTGCCCTTTCCACCGCCATGGGGCACAGCGTGTTCTATACGATCAACACCAACGGTAAGGAAATACCAAGACCTTTAAAATAAGGTGTAACATGTTAGGGTCGACTGCAAAATCACCTAGTTCCATTTTTAACCACCAGGGGATGCAGTATATTGTGTACGAACATCCCCAATCAACATGAAATTTCAAGACCTTTATCACCAATCGCCTTGGATTTCCAAGACCTTTCAAATAAGGTGTCACATGGTGGTATCAACTGCAAAATACTTTAGTTGCACTTTCCAACGCCAGGGGGCGCAGTGTGTTCTGTACGAACATCACCAACGGTCAGGAAATACCAAGACCTTTAAAATAAGAAGTAACATGATAGGGTCTGCAGCAAAATCACCTAGTTCCATTTTTCACCACCAGGGGTCGCACTATATTGTATGCAAACATCCCCAGTCGACATGAAATTTCAAGACCTTTAAAATGAGGTGCTACATGCGTGGGTCTAGAACGGATTTCCCTCTCAAACTAATTTCCCCCCTTCCCCCCCTCCAAATCTACTTTCCCCCTTTTCCCCCCTTCAAAATCGAAAATTCCAAATTCGCAGAAAGTGATTTTTTAGTATTCGACTCTAGTCCCCATATGTACAATTTCTTCACCGTGAAGTAATTTGAAGCTTAGTTAAGCTCGTAAACGTGTTTTTAACCCGGGGGGGGGAACGGTTTACCCACCGGGGGGTGAAACCGTTCGACTTTTTTTATATTTTTCTCTTCTCATAGCACATCTACAGATCAAGACCTTTTTTTAGACACCTCAACCAAAGTTTTACACCAAGTAGTTCTCTCAATATAGTGGAGGCAGACAAAAACATGTTTCAAATTAATATATAGATAACGAGTACTGTTATGTGAACCTATGTTAAACAATTCAAATTAGGATTCGGAAGAGTTTTATATGATAATTAGTTCTGTGTGAGGGGAGCTACCCCCCCTCAACCCCCCGTTTCATTAATGCACCTAGATTTATATAGAAATTAATTCGGTTATTAAAAAATATTCTATTCTTTAAAAATAATTTATTAAAATTATTATTTAAACAAATTATCTTTTATGATAATGCAGACGATTTCCATATTAGAGAAGTAATATAACACTAAATATCCAAAAAAAAGTTGAATTTATTCTCAATACTACATTAAATTTTTTTTTTTTGTTAAAAATGAAAAAAAAAAATGATAACTTTATTTTAAATTATCGCAGATTGATGGTTTAAACAATCATTTTAAAGGTATTGGCGAGCTCTTTTGAAAGATACGTATCATGAAAATTTACTCCCTCGAGAAAATTTACTCCCTTGAAATGAAAATTTACTCCCTCGCCTCCCCCCAGGGGGGGGAGGCGAGACTCCTACATACACAAAAAAATTTTCCCAGTTGACTATGTCTATTACAAAAAATACATATTCGTTTCATTTAGTTTAGTGCAGTCTATAGATGTTAAACTCTACTTACCTGCAATTTCCCCCATAGAAGCAATATATTTGAATACTTTTGAGTGTCCCTGTACACAAACCATTTGCTTCATCTCAACGAAAAGCCTACTGTAGCATCCCTATATAATACACATTTAGAATACTGAGTTTGGATTTTCTGTTACTATTAGTTCTTGAGATATGCTGATAACACGCACACAGACAGACACACAGACAGACAGACAGACCATTCGCTAAAACCATGATTTTTGTATTCAGGGGATCTTAGACCATGTAAATATAACAAAAACTCACGTTCGAAAATTTGACCCTAAAACAGTACTTTCTCGACCCTATGGTTAAGAGAAAGTAAAAAAAAAAAAAAGTATTAGTTTAATATTTGTGAAATCTTTTTTTTTTTTTTTTTTTTTTTTTTTCAAAAAATATCTAATTACGAATTTGGATTTTATTCAGGGCGTCTGAACAAGTTTACAAGTTACAAAAATATTTTCCTCTTTATAAGTGTTTGAAATAACTATTCGAAATAGAATTAAACAGAATAATTATTAGACAAAATCTCATAAGCAGAATATAAGATAAAAACATGTAGTTTTCTCACAGTTTAAAAACTAAATAGAAACAAATTAAAAAAACTAAAAAAAAAAAACTTTATAAAACCTTTATTAAAATCACTTTATAAAAATATTTAGTAAGCTTTTCGTCAGCGTATCATGGCATCATCAGGTAAAACATTTTTACATGAAATTAGAAGAGACAGCAAAAATATTATACTTGTAAAAACGTTGTCTTTCTTGTAAAAATGTTTTACCTGATGATGCCGTAATATGATGGTAAAAACCTTAGTAAATGTTTTTATAAAATGACTAGCAGGTTTTGCCCGCTTCGCTGGACCCTATTTTTAAATGAATCACTATAATTACTGAATTCTCAAAATTGCATTAATTTTTATCACGTGAAAAAAAAAAAAAAAAAAAAATCGAAACAAAATCTGATTAGGAAAAATGTCGCACCGGGTTCTCACTGCCTTCGAAAAAAATTCCCAAAATGCTCTAACTCTTATTTCTGTTATTTTCCCTCTTCGCCACCCCTCCCGTCTATCCTAATAATTTTACAAATTCGAAAATATCCGCAATCGATTTGTAAATATCAAAAACCTCTATGCACCAGTTTTGAACGATCTATCTCTATTTTTATTTTTTTGCCCCACCACTCTCCCCCCTTCTCAATAATTTTAAAAATTCGAAAATATCCGCAATCGACTTGTAAGTATCGAAAACCTCTATGTACCAATTCTGAATGATCTAACTCTATTTTATTTTTTTTGCCCCTCCGCCCCCCCTCCCGTCCCTCCTAATAACGTTACACTTTCGAAAATATCCCCATTCGACTTGCAGGCCTCTAAAACCAATCTGTACCAATTTGGAACGGCCTAACTGCATTTCTATTTGTTTTTGCCCATACGCCCCCCCCCCTTAACGCCCCACCCCCCTCTTAATAATTTTACAAATTCAAAAATATCCGCATTCGATTTTAAGTATCGAAAACCATTTGTGTACCAATTTTGAACGATCTAACTCTATTTTTATTTTTTGACCCCCCCAACCCCTCCCCCCCTTATCGTCCCTCCTAATAACTTTACACTTTCGAAAATATTCCCATTCGACTTGCAGGCCTTTAAAACCTATCTGTACCAATTTTGAATGCCCTAACTGTATTTCTATTTGTTTTTGCCCACAGCCCCCCCCTTACCACTCCATCCCCTTCCCGCACCTCCTAATAATTTTACAAATTCGAAAATATCCGCAATCGATTTGTAAGTATCGAAAACCACTATATACCAATTCTGAACGATCTAACTCTATTTTTATTTTTTTGCCTCCCCCCTTCTCCCCTCCCCTCTTCTCTCCCCTCCTAATAACTTTACACTTTCGAAAATATCACCATTCGACTTGCAGGCTATTGAAACCTATCTGTACCAATTTTGAAAGGCCTAACTGTATTTCTAATTGTTTTTGCCCCTGCAGCCCCTCCCCCCCTGCTGCCCCACCTGGGGGCTGAATTTTTAAAATTCCAGAAATTGTTTTTTAGATATTTGTATTAGCTATATTTTATAGCAAAAATCTCACGTATATCTGTTTGTTTTGTTTGAGATATATAGGACTATGCGAAATCGTGTTTTACGCATGTGAAATCCCGTTTTGCCCCCCCCCCCCATCCTTGGGGACCGAATTTCGAAAATTCCAGAAATTGGTTTTTAGACATTTATATTGGCTATATTTTATAGCAAAAATTTTATGGATATCTGTTTGTTTGTTTTTTTTGTTTGAGATATGAAGGATTTTTTGAATTCGCGTTTTGCCCCCCTCCCCCTCCCCTTGGGGGGCGAATTTTTTCAATTTTTTTTTCCTAAACCATCCCTGACCTATAAGGAAAAAAACAAAAAAAGAATGATCGAAATCGGTCAAGCCGTTTACGATTTTATAAAGGACATACAGTCAAACATTCATTCTTATATATATAGATTTTAATAAATGTTTTATAACGTGTTTTTAAAGTGTTTTAATCTGTTTCTAATTACAATGTTAACACGTGGATTTTATACGAAATCTAAACTCCTTGAAGATTCGTGTTTTAATTAGTTTAAAAACTGTTTAATATAAATGTACAAATACGTAATATTTGAGTGATTAAGAATATTAAATTTAAGATAGAAATAAAAATTAAAATTAAAATTAAAATTAAAATAAAGTGTTTTATTTAGCTAAAAAGACCGATTGAGTATTAAATTAAATCATGAAATTGTCAAAACTTTGTTAAAATTTTAGAATTTCGTATATAATATTTAATAAAAGAAATGTCAGAAAAATTGATAAATACAAGTAATACACCATACAATAGATAATAAAAATACAAGAGCGAAAATTTTTATTTAGTTATCAAAATATCTCTTTTTGTCAATTTTATATTTCGGAGGATAGACGCTTCTCATGTTTTTTTTTTTTTTTTTTTTTTTTTTTTTTTTTTTTTTAAATCCAAGTCATTTTTTAATATTTATCAACCATAAATATTTTTTAAATTTTATGAAATTTAAAATATATTTTTATTCATATTCCGAAATAATGCAATTTAACACAGTCATTTAAGAAAAATCTTCCATTAAAGTTATTTTGATGGAGTTTATTAATTTCTGATGTTCAGTATCATAGAAATTATAATTTCATTATGTTTTACACTTTGTCAGATTTATTTCGACGATATTTATAGTTCCTTGGCATATAACATAACGGAATTTATCTAATAATTCATTCAGTTTATCTTCGAGATTAATATCAGTCAAGAAGCTTCGTTGAATCTCCCTATTCTTCTCACACTCAGTATCATGAAAATTATATTAATTATGACAATTCTTTAAAGTTTAATGAAATTTCTTTTTTGTCAATATTTATCGTTTTCTATATCGATACCACGGAAATATATCTACTTAATTACACAAATAAGAGTGTAAATCACATTAATTTACTGCTCTCTACTATTCAGTAGAATTGTAATTTTATCGCTAAATTTTCGGTACTGAAGAAATTTGTTTTCACCATGTGTCAAATGTATATCAGTCAATATTTTTGGATTAAATTCATTGTTCTCTTGGATTCAATGTAATTGAAATTTATTATTTGTTCTCAGCTCAGTACAATTCAAAAGTTCAAAGTACCATGGAGCTCGTCAGGTTCTCAGTTAAAAGGCCTTGAGTGATTTGATCAGTGGTGGCTCGTGAACCGAAAAAGGTGAAGAGCTCAAAAATAATATTTAAGTATTTTTAATCATAATTTTTATTAAGCATGGTCTTGATTAAAATTAACTAAAATACTTATTTAAAAGTAAATTTATATTCTATAAATGAATAGAGTGTAAAATACAGTGTGCCTCTTCACCAATTTTCGGTGCACGAGCCGCCACTGGATTTGATCAATGCAAAAAGAAAAAAAAAAAGACAAGAAAGTCGAAGAAAAAATTTCTTGTTTCTTTTCATTATATTAACAACTGTATCTTGTAGCGCAAATACACTGTAAAAAAAAATTCTACGGCGCGCGTTTGTTTCCGAGAAAGCAACTAGTTGACTTTTCTATCGTTTCGTTTGTTTAAGTTTTAATTTACAATGCGACTCGTTTCAGATATGCAACGAAACTAAACTTTTTGGTATGAAAATTTTTACAAACGACTTCCTTCGTTACCGAAAAGGTTCTTTTTGTTTCAGATCTGAAATTTATTGTGTTTAAACTTAAAATTGATGCTCCTAAATTAAAACAATCCGTAGTTGCCTTTTCTGAAACGGAAGATAGTAGAATTTGTTTTACTGTGTAATTCACAGCAAAATCCTACAGTTATTTTTAGAAGGTAAATTAATCTTAAATTTTATTTTATTATTTGTTTTCTTTTTTCAAATTAACTACTTTTCGTTATTACCATACATGCTGTGATATGGAAATACCTAGTCCTCTTAAAAATATCAAAAACAGTAGTCATTTAAAAAAAGGTTTCATCCTATTCCTTCAAAAAAAAAAAAAATTAAATTTTATTGGAAAAAAAAAAAAAAAAAAAAAAAAAAAAAAACCTCTGAGGACTAGCCAGGTCTGTACCCACTATAATGAATTCGCATTACAAAATAAAATGGTGGAGGAGCGACAATAAATTTTGCTTGAATAAAAAAATCATATCCTTTTTGCATAGCCGATTCAAGTCAGAGTTATGAACCAAACAAGAATCATTTCTAACCTCTTTATCGCCAAATATGGCAGCGCTGCGAATACATCAGCCAAGTACGCCAATTAAAAGTTTCTTTGTTTCTAATATAAAACAAATTGGAAAGTTTGAATTTTTAAAAGGTGTTTAGAGCGTATTAACATAGGTCTTGGCGATATCAATAAAAGCCAAAAGTAGCGGCGACAATTGGGCTACGAAACAGGGAATAAGATATAATTACAGTTAGATAGCACCCTTTTTTTTTTTTTGATATTTTAAAAGAAAATTGCATCAGAAAATTTTGAGAAGCATAATATAATTAAAATTAATGATTTTTTTTCTGAAACCTGAGAGCAATTTTTATTAGATTAATTTAATGTATGAATTTTAAATTTATATTTTATTTCAAAAGATTATTTTATTAACGATGGGTTAGATTTTGAAATTAAATGAAATCTTTAATTTATGAAAGATTTATTTTAGAAAAATTTATTTACATAATTAATATACTATTAAAATCTTTTTTTCAAAAAATTGAAATGCAAATTACTTTAACAAACAAGTATATAATTTAAAATATTTTTTTTTTTTTTTAATCAATTCTCACGAAAAATGTAATAACTAATTATTCAGATTTTTTTTAAAGAAATACATCTAAAACTGAATATACGTTTGGAACTCTTCTACACATGCACGCCTTTTTATATGAACAGCTTTATGTCTTTATTTGAAAACCTTGAAATTGTTTAAAAAATGTGATTGTTAGCTCACTCTATTATTTCCTTGACTAAAATTTACCATAAGCAATCAGAAATATTCATCAACCAGAAAATTTCGCTGAATATATATATATATATATATATATATGTGTGTGTGTGTGTGTGTGTGTGTGTGTTTATTTATTGAAATTTTAATTCAGCATGTTCCGTGACAAGGTCACACTACATGCATTGAAAATCACAAAATTACAAACATAAATCACTAATTACAAAAATGAAATTGCCGGACAAAATTTACAAAAAATATTGAAATAATCAGAATGAAGAAAAGTACTCAATATGGGAGGCCAGGTAAGTCCATTTGAGATTACTGTTCGAAAAAGTTCTGATCTTTGTGAATCCAGAAGCGGGCAAAAGAAGATTACATGTTCAACCGATTGTATTTCAGTGGTATCACAAGGACAACTTTCGGTGGTGGAATGTTTATATTTAAAAAGATATTGGTTTATTCTTGCATGTCCAGACATAATTTGAGTTAGCTTGCTATTGTGTGGAATTATTGCATTTAGACGATCGTTAACTGTTGGTAAAAAGAGTTTAGTCGTTAAACCTTTCTGTGAGCTAGTCTATTCATTTTGCCATTTTCGGAGTATATTTTCACGGATTTCACTCTTTTTGTGTGATTTCGGGATATCTTCAAAATCGTAAGGCATTTCTGAACGAGCAGCGTCTTTGGCCAATAAATCAGCCCGTTCATTGCCAATATTACCTGAATTTCCTTTGACCCAATAAATATTTATAATTTGATTTCTTGAAATTAGATCCCAAAGCTGCTTCCGGATATTTTCAATAACGGGATAATGTTTCCTTTTATTACTTATTTTATCTATTGCTATTGTTATTTTACTATCGGTATATATGTTAAAATTATAATTTATAAAATTTCTGTTTGAGGAAATCCAAATTAAACTTTTAAGTATGGCAAAAGCTTCAGCTTGATTATTCGTACAATGGGGGTGCAATTTAAATTTATTTTCAGCAATAGTGCGCCCATCCTGAAAGATAACGAAAGCACAACCGATGTTATTTGACATTTCACTTCCATCAGTATAAATTTCAATAGGTGAATCACTTTCACTTGAAGTATTAAATGGTACATACTAACCAGGATGAAGCCACAAATTTGAAGGGAGCTCTGTGTCTATTTTCAAATGGCTATTGAACTTTATACAGGTGTAAATATTTGCAATTTCTTGAATTTTAAAATAGATAGGAACAATTCCAGCCAAAATACACGCTGCTTCATAAGAAATCGTTCTAAAACCTTTTATAATTCTAAGTGCAATAAATCTCTGTGTAGACATTAACCTCTTTCGGTTATAAGATTTACTTGCAGCTTCATACCAAACAGGGGCAGCATAGGTCAATAAAGGAACAATTGCACCCTCGTATATTGTTTTTAAAGCATCAGGGCCGATACCCCAACTAACCTTAGCCATTTTTGCTAACATATGCAGTAAAATATTAGCTTTAACACACATACTGGTAATATGGCTGTTCCAATTTAGTTTGCTGTCAAAAGTTACACCTAGATAACGCATCTCAGTTACTGCGCTTAAACATTCTCCATTCATATAGATGCGAATAGGCATTTTTTTTCTCTTCCTTGAAAAATGCATAACATTAGATTTCTCAGTGTTAAAAATGACTATTGCACTTTGACCATTCAATGATTTTCTTAATACTTATGTTCCCAAGCATTTCAAGTTCAAGTTCCGAAGCCCCTCTAATCATTATTAGTACATCATCTGCAAACGCAATCACCTCAACATTCACAGGATAACCCAATTTAAGCAGAGAGTCATAAAATATTTTCCAAAAGCCAGGACCATTACAAGATCCTTGAGGGCAACCCATAGTTACATCTCTATATAAAAAATAATTTTCAGTAGAAATACTGGCTGAACGCTCATAAAAATAATCAACAGTTAAAAAGTATAAATTTCTTGGGCACTGAAAATTTCGAAGCTGAAACAAAATAGCTGGCCACCATGCCGCATGAAAAGCCCCCTTAACATCCAGAGATATCAAAATTGCTTGGAGATTAAGATTAAAACTATCCTTAATAAAATTTGAAACCTTGAAAATAGCATCAGTAGTACTTCTACCAGAGGTAAAACCAAATTGGTTGTTACTTAAGTAATTATTCGACTTTAAAAAATACATAATTCTCTCAATCATGAGCTTCTCTAAAACCTTACCTGCAATAGGTAACAGACTGATCGGCCTAAATTTAGAAGCACTCAGAGACTCATCCTTTCCTGGTTTAGTAAAGAAACGAATACAAGAATGTTTCCACACGTTTGGAAAAATTCCTCTAGCAAGACATTCATTGTATAAAGCAGTCACAAACAACGGAAAAAGGTCAAAGACCTCTAAAAGAACTCTGCTAGATATACCATCTTTACCAGGTGATTTTTTTGGATCCAAACACTTAATTGTTGAATAAACCTCATCTTGAGAAAAATCAATATCATTTAAAGTATTAATGTCATCTCGCATAAGTTTTCTTAATTTGGTGTGGTAATATGTGTCAGTATTACAATTATCAAGAGGAACGAACTGATCCATCAAAGCACTTAAGGTTTCCTCATAGTTAGTAGTATAATTACCTCTAGAATCCTTTATTGTTGTTAAAGTGGTTTGATTTTTGCATTTTCCAGATGCTATACTGTACAAAACATTCCATGGATTTGAGCCTGCACTTGAACAAAACTCTTTCCAAGTCTGAAACTTATAATATTTTAATTTATTCTTGTATAGACGTTTACATCTCATATAATCACATTTCCTTATATCACGTAGATTAACATCGTTATAAGTTCTCTGGAACAGTCTCCTTTTCGAATTTACTATTTTTCTTAATTTCGTCAATTCATCATTCCACCACGGCACAGTTTTCCCTTTATTTTGTCTAGTCAGTCTAGGAACTTTAAAAGGCATAGAATGTTTGCAAACATTCTGAATGCAATTCATAAAGAGGGAGGCAAAGTTATTTAAATCCTTGACTTCTTAGACACAGTTTTTTAATTCTTTATCTAAATCATTTGTATTACTTGAAACATGATAATTTACCTCCATTAAAAGTCCACTAAACTCATTATGCAATAAATTTTTAAAAGTACTCCAATTTGCTTTTTCGTAAATATATTTCATATTAAAATGAAAATACTGATATGAGTTATTAACTTTGAAATTAATAGTAAAACTAATAAGATTGTGATCAGAGCAACTTTCCTCATCTAAGATTTCCCAGTCATTAATGAAGGGCAGCAAAGCATAAGAAGTAATTGTCAAATCTATGTAACTTTGACCAGTTCTTGAGTGGAATGTTGGCAAATTAAAATTATTATTGAGAAGCCATAAACATTTAGAAGCAAGAAAAGATTCCAGAATTCTCCCCCGAGAATTCGTAACACAGTCAAACCAAGTAATTGATCTAGCTGAACTAATTGATCTGATTAGTATCTGAAGCAATCAAAAGCCTCCCCCCACAATGGTCATTGATAGCCTCTATATTAGAAATATCAATATTTATATCACGATCACAATCCATGTAAATACTTGCAGCATAAAAATGCATATTTGTAAAAGTAAACTCCACTAGTACTAAATCCTCGGAAGAAAATTGACTTATCATTACAGAGTCAATATGTTTGTTTACAACTACAACTGCAGCTCTTTTCCTGAGATTTCCAAACTGTATGATTCTGTACGTTTTAGGAAAACCAGCCACTTTATTATTAATACAGTATGGTTCCTGAATAAAAACTATATCAATTGAAGAAGTATCAACAATAGTTAAGAGATTGATCACTGCCTTATAACATCTTTGAAGATTAATTTGCAAACAACGAATACAAGAAAAATTGGAATTAGTCGCCATAGTCAATATTTTGTTTTTTCCTATTTATCTGTTTTAAATATATAGGACAGTTTTTATACAAGGCAGCATGATTAATACTGTACTTATTGCCATCTCTGACAAATCTATTATAAGTAATACAATTTGAACATTTTAACTCATTGCGATTTGTACAATCCTTCAAAGAATGATTTTCAGAACATAGCGGACAAATAACTACTTGAGATCTACAAATAGATGAGTCATGAGAAAACTTATTGCACTGAAAACATCTTTTAATATATAAGTAATCAGAGCACTTACTAATTGACCACTTTAACTTTACCCCTCTTTCAAGAAAGATTTTCCTGGCACCAGCAGAAACCTCAGCAACCATAAAACGACTGTTTTTTTTCTTGACGGCTCGAATAAATTTCACTTTAAACACATCATCTTGAATAACGTCTTGGTTTTGATTTTTAACCAAACTTTCAGCATTATCCATATTTACATCCTCTGGAATATTAAATATGATAATCTGGGGAAGAAATTTTTCGCTAGGTTGAATACATATTTCCTCATTTAATAGTTCATTAACAGTATTACTAAATTTTTCAAGATCTTGTTTATCCTTAAAACTCACAACAATCCTACCTCCATTCAATACTTTAAATCTTTCAATTCCAATCTGCAATTTCTCCGGGTCAACTTTCTCCTTCAAAAGCGTCTTGATATCCTCAGAACTTCGCTGCTTGAGTGATTTCACAAATGCAGTATGAAGTGGGCGACTTTCACTCATCCTCTCCCGTAGATTACTACCGATGCTAGGCGCCATTACAGAAACAACGTCCGCATAAGATCTCCCCGGAATAGGCCTCGTAGCTTGTTCAGCTTCCATCGTTTTAAGTTGATCTTTAAGTGATATAATACTTGATTTATAATCATTTTGAATTCCATTTAGTTCACTGACAGCCTCAAGAATACTTTGCTTTAAATCTTTCCGCAAATTACCACTTATTTCACACACTTTACGTAATTTTTCAACAGCTGCTAGAAAGCGCACGTCAACATCATCCGCCATCATGTCTCTGTCTGTGTGTGTGTGTGTGTCTGTCTGTGTGTGTGTGTGTGTTAATCAATCCGTAAACTCAATCATAAGTATTTACAAATTTCCCCAGATTCACTATCATGAAAATTTATCAACATGATACAAAAAACAATTATTTCTCAATATACATATGATCAGAAAATTGATAAATAAGACGTACTCTATTATAAAAATCTGTTTTCTCTCAAAAAAATGTATATATATATATATATTTATATATATGAGATAGCAGACACCCGCTACTTTATTTAAGTTATTTTATTCACAACTTTTAATAAAAACACAAGCATAAAATTACGAGATAATAGTAATTTTTCATTAAAATTAGCTCTGCATAACATTTTAATTATATTTACATTCATTAAATATACATCATATTTAGATTTTTAGGTTTCCATTATTCTTTATTATGTTTTTAAAAATGTATTAAACAAATATGTAATTTACAAATTTATTTCATCATTTCGGTGAAATGTTTCAAAAATTTTACATCTAAATGTCAGAAAATTTTGAACATACTGCTTCTTTTTATGCTTGTTTCAGGGCAAATATTTGCAAGAATCAAAAATAGATTCAGTCAGAAATATTCTCCTAATTCATATTTCTAATAATACAGAATTTTTAATAACTGAAATAGGAAATTCATTTGAAAGATTTTAATAATCCAACATTTCAAAATGACATCTGTACAAATTATGAAAAAAAAAAAAAAAAAAAAAAAAAAAAAAACTGTTGTTGAAGAAATTACTTTATGAGCTTCTTTTCGAAGAAATTTCAATTTCCTTCTTTTAGGAAATGAGATGATTCGCTGATAATTATGATTTGAAAGAAAGTTACCTTTATTTACTTCAACGTGAGATATCAAAATTACCTTATCATTTATATACATATTTTTTTCTTTAATGAAAGATAAATGTTGGTTTAAAACTTCGAAAGCTTGAAAGTTTTTTTCTTTGCATATAGTTAACTTAGAAAAATATATTATGGAGTAAAATATTTAACATATTTAACATATTTATATATTCTTCTTCTTGCCGTAAATACATATATATCTTTGTATACAGGTTGTTGCTGAATTCAACCGACAAATTCTAAAAGGAGATAGTAGGACCGAAAGAGGATGAAAAATTACCATAGAGTATAAGATCACAAAATTTATTTATTGAGAGGGAATATTAAGAAAAAAAAAAAAAAAAAAAAAAAAATGACCAAACGAATGCGTGAATTACGAGCAGTACGGCAGAGAAAAAAGAAACCTTCTTGTATGCAATTTTCCAAATTTCGCGGACGTTAAACTTCATAAGAAACAACAAGGGAGATTATACGAACGAGGCAAATGCAGATATGCATTTGATTTACCTTATTTCCGGCCGATCAGATGGCAATAGGCGCCTATCAAAAAGGATGAACCAAGAGCAATATCCGAGGAGACTTGTCTGTCTGTGTGATAAAATTTTGTGGCGACTGTATCTCAGTATATCTGCGCAGAATTTCATACGAATAGGATTGTAGTTACATATTGACATAAATTAGTGCCTATCAACTTTTGGTAAAAATTGTCCAATAGCTTGCGTTGTCATCCCGCTTTTTCTAAATTTTTAACATTGTGGTATAGGACAAAATTTTGTATAAATGTGCATTAAAAGAATTATTTTTTAATAATGATTATGAAATTTAACGGAATTATTTGTAATAGAGATAGTCAACTTGGGAAAAAAAATTGTGTATGTGGAAAATTTACTCCCCTCCCCTCCCCTCTTGAGGGGAGTAAATTTTCATGATGGGTGTCTTTCAAAACAGCTCGCCAATACCTTTAAAACGAATAGTTGAACCATCGATCTGCGATAATTTAAAATACAGTTATCGATTTTGTTAATTTTTAACAAAAAAAAAAAAAAAAAATGTAATATTAAGAATAAAATTTACTTTTTGTGGCTTATTTAGTGTTATACTGCTTCTCTAGTATGAAAATCGTCTGCATTATCATGGAAGATAATTTTTTTCAATAATAATTTCAATAAATTATTTTTATTGAGTGAATTTGTTTAGGAAAATATAGAAGAGAGTCATGTGGTTGTAACAACATACTAGTTTTTTTATTTTTTATTTTTCTTACATTCTTTTTATTTATTGATTTTTTATGTTGTAACACACTTCTGTTATTTTTTAGGAAAAAATAGCGGATTATATATCATCATAAAAATGTTGTATTTACAACATTTAATTACTTTGACATCTCGTGTATAAAAATATTTTTTCGATTTCTCATGAAATCAATACTTTTTATGGCATCGTTAATTGCCTTATTCTTGCCATTTTTGAAATACTTTTAAAATTAAAATTTTTCTGTAAGTTGCATTTTGTTTTTAGTAGCTCAATCCAAAGTGCATGTGGAGGACGACGTAATAAAATGTGTTCGAAAATTTGCCTTGTAAACGATAAAATTGTCGGTTGAAGGAAATTATCAAAGTGTGGCTTTTTTTTTTTTTTTTCAAACAAAAAAACTTATTGTTGTATAATATTGTATATTTTTGTATATTATCAATAATAATTATTGTGTATTATTATTGTCAAGAACCTGGACTAATGTTTCTGTCAGACACAGAAAAAAAAAAAAACAATAATGTATTAATTTCATTCTATTTTTTACTTGAAACCGATCGGGATATTTTTATGGAGACACCAAAATATTTTTGAATCTAAACAGGGAGGTCCCATTGATGTTTCGTAACATACAAAAAAGTCATATAAATGCAAATAAACCCATAAATTTTCATACATAAAAATAAAATAAAAATAAAAATAAAAATAAAAATAAAAATAAAAAAAATTCGTTAATATGCCAGAGATTGTATATATATACAAAAACAATTCGACAATAGAATTAATCGAATTTATATTGTCTTTGGTGAGCATAAACTAAACCATTTCAAATAATCTTCGAGGGAATGTAAAGAAATTGGCTCTTACCGTTCTCTAATTGAAAACAGAACACCTGTACCAAAAAATTGAGCCAATTTTCTGCAAAATTCAGAAAAATAAAGATGAACAGTTCAAATACATAGCAAAATTTGTTTATCAAATAATTAGCAAGATACTGATAGTTAATTGTACTGATGTTATTATTAGTTTGAAGACAATTTCGACCTGTCAGACTTGCCGCTATCAAACCAAAAACACACGGATTCAAGAATAGTACTTCAAGCATTTCATAAAAAAAAAATTCTAGCGCCAAATCATTCATCATTAGAACTGCATATTCTTATTTGGTTGCGCTTGCGCTCGTAGTTGCATACTTTAGAGTTATCACAGTTATCATTGGGAGCCATGTTCATAGCTTTTGCAAAATGTAACACTTTTCGCTACAGTACTGTAAAAGTAATAGCTCAACATATTGGTTCAATGTGTTCGGAAGCATAGTTGTATTTTTATGCATTCACGTGTTGTGACACAGTATCAGAATTTCCTTAGGATAGAAAAATATGTGCTTAGAAAGCTAGGAAAATTTTTCCAACGTAAATCAATGCATTCATGTAAATTTTCACCCCAAACATGAAACTAACTGAATAACATGTTCGTAATATCAAACAATTTGTTCTAATCATGTATGATAAGACTAGTTGAGAAATTTAAGATAAGAAAGCGTGAAAGAATTTATATACAAAGAGAAATGCTGTAACAGACAATCTTTCACTGAGTAAGGGGACTTTGTGCAGCTTACACTGAGAGCTTATTCGTAATCACACTTGTGGTCAACAAGTCACTTACCAAACCTTATTTAATTCTTTGCATTTTGGCTGATATAAAGTAGATAAAAAATGCAGATCATGTTGGCAGTGATACCAGATTGGGGATTTTGTCCCCATTTTGGGGATTTTTGAATCTTCTGGCGACAATTTTGGGCAACAAATGTTTGTGGGGACTTTTTTCAGGAATCCTAAAATTTTTGTGAACAAATCTGGGGAGTCCTTCAACTTTCTGTCAATGTTGGCAACGTAATGATTTATATCTACGACCAGGAATTTTCAATAGCTTTATTGTTATTTGGGGATTTTTTTCAAAAATTGCTTTCATTTGGGGAAAAATCCACTTAAATCTGGTTGATATTATTTTCTGAATAGTTTTTTATTTTCCCTTTTTAGTAGAAATCAAGTTGGGGATTTTTTCGAAAAAAAAAAAAAAAAAAAAAAAAAAACCTGATTTGGGGAAATTGGAAGACCTGTTTGGGGAAACGATTTTCGGCCATCTGGCATCACTGCATGTTGGGCCGATTTGTCAGAAGCATCAGCATCTCGTCGCAAACTTATCTGTTGTGGTTGCAAATCCCAATGTTCATCACGCTGCACGAAGTCAAAATTTAGTGCTCTTATCTCTCATTTTATTAAAAAAAAAATATGTAATTAATGTACTGTATTTAACTGTGGATATATCATTTAATAATATTTTATGTTACTAAAATGTTACAACAATTTGTGAATACTTTTGTTAATCCACACTGCAAATATATATATATATATATACTGCCTTCATCTACAATAAATAAGCAGTCATTTTTTGATTCCTTAAACTAGAAATACATATTTCCGTGTTATGCATATAAGGTTATAAAATAATTCTCGGTTCAGTGATATTTAAAAATCTAAGAAAAAAGGAACATAAATCGAACGCTTGCCGGATTCTTTTAAGCAAGAGAATGAAAAAAGGGACAACGATGCATTATTCTTTATGAAGTTTAATGATTATAATAAAATAAAGGATCTATTTACACTTTAATACACTATGTACAAAAAAGAAATACTTAAAGGAACATAGTTCCGAATCTAAAAAACTCTCATAGTGAGAGATCGAAAAATTCCATCTTCGAACGCAGTCGAAGCATCAAAATCTAAAACTAAACTACTGGCTGTTGCCAAAATCTATTAACAAAAAGGTTATATCTTTTTTTCTTTCATTGGCGACGCAGCGCCGTCTAAAGGGGATTGATTTTACTACAAGGTAAAAGAACAACCTCGATAGACGAAATGCTCGAGAATTTCTAGTCGATACTTATAGTGACACAATATTATGAATATTATAAATCCTTTATATTAGGAGAAATTCACGCTTGATTTCCTAAAATTAGGTCATAAACCAAAATTATAGTTACTAAAACTCGCCAAAATTTTTCAAAATTATTTTCTAAAATTTTTAAATACGATTGACCACGTTAATATAGAAAAAACACCAGAATTCTAATAGGTATTTTTAGAACTCGTTGGCAAAAAGAACTAGAACTTATAAGGATGACCTGGAACTATTTTTACTAGAGCCGCAATTTAGTTTCTAGATGTCGGTATCAGAATTTTCCTTCAACGCACAAACTTTTAAACACAATAAACATTTCACCTTTCTTGGATTTTTACTAGATACTATTAATTTACTAGTACCAGAATCACATTTCTTGTCCTATAAAACGTAATATTTGAAACCCAAAATATTTATTTATTATTAGAAAGAAAAAAAAAATACATTTACACAAAATAACCATGCCTATATATGATCATTTTGTTTTTGACGGAAATACCCAAAGGGAGTTCCCGGCCAAAGTGTTTCTGGTTGTAGCTGTATTCTACGTGTTTCAAACATAAACTCTACATGATTTGATGCTTTTACCAACTAAACAATTTCTTGGAATTTTTTCTTAACGGACACACTATTATTATTAGTTTTATTGTTATGAGATAGATACAAACACCGATACGAAAAAAAAAGGAAAAGTAAGTAAGTAAGTAATAAAGAGAGAAAGAAAGTAAAAAAAAGATAACGAAAAAGAAAAGGAAAGGGAACTTAGATTGCTCTCGGACATTTTTATTTTATTTTATTTTATTTTATTTTATTTTATTTTATTTTATTTATTTACTTATTTATTTTTTGCAATATGCGAAATTAATAATTCTTCAAAAGTTTTAATATTGCAAATAATGTAAAAAGGAAAAAGTAATTAGTTCAATGTGAGAAAAAAAAAATAGAAATTAAATATTAAAAAATTTCTAATTAAAAATGGAAAATAAATTTATATTAACAATGAAAAATAAAAAAATAAAATAACAAGTAGATAAAATTTTTAAAACTATTTTCTTGTATCAAATAAATAAATATGTTTACAAGAGTATATCACTCATTTTTTAAAAGGTAATTTTGTGGGATTCTTACATCCACAAACAAAATAAAAGTTTAGAAACTACATCTAAAGAAGCTTCTTATTATTTACTAACAAGCTCAGAAAATGTTTTGATTTAAAAGAAATAAGTTTTTATTTACAATATATTCCGCTTAGGGGGAAAGAGACGAAATACCTTTTTCAAGTATCGGAATCTTAAAAAAAAACTTTCTAAGTACTTCAGAGATTGATTTTTACTAAAAAGATTTTCTTAAGTTACAACTCACTATTTTTTCCCGATAAGACTGATTTATTTGTGAAACCATAATTTTGTTACGGACGGAGAAAACTTGAGAAAAGTATGTAACGAGTACCCTGCAGTATTTTATAAACATTAACGTATATATTTTTAATTTTTCTATTATTCTTTACTTTACTTTATCATAATGAGATAAAAATGACATTGCTAAGACGTAGTTATTTTATAAATCATATCCTTACAATATTATGACTTTAGCATAAAGTGAACCCTATAAAAAAAAAAAAAAAAAAAAAACAGTTTTGTTCTTTCAGTGCGATTTCTAAACTAAAGAAAATACGTCTCCCTCTCCCATTTCTCCCTTTTTTTAAGCAGATCTCAGGATTTTCTATTATGTTAGCTATTTTTAGCTGTAATAAACATATTTTTTATTTGTATTTAAAAGAATTGACAAGACCACAAGACAATAGATTTTTTTTATACTTTTTATTGCTGAAACGAAAGTGGAGGCCCTCTGTTGAGACTCAAAACGGTTTTGGGTTCTGTCTGTGTATCTGTCTCTCGCGCGATAGCGGCCGCAAAAACAACGCTTTTGACTTGAAATTTGGTACACATGTTCATGAACCCCACGGAATTAGCTGTATAGTTTTGGGTATGTATTCCATTTTTAGTTCGTATACAGGGACACGCCAAAATTTTTCTTATCATTACGGCCTATGGGAAGAATGTGTATGTACAGCGATAGCGGCCGCAAAAAGCAAGCTATTGACTTGCAATTTTGTACACATGTTCATGCACCCAACCGAATCAGCTGTATAGTTTTAGGTATATATTCCATTTGTAATTCGTGTACAGGGACATGCCAAAATTTTTCTTATCATTACGGCCTATTTGAAGAATTTGTATATACCGCGATAGCGGCCGTAAAAATCACGCTATTCACTGGACATTTGGTACACATGTTCATGAACTCAACAGAAATAACTGTATAGTGTTAGGTGTGCATTCCATCTGTCGTTCGTGTACAGGGACACGCCAAAGTGTTTCTTATGATTACGGCCTATGGAAAGAATTTGTATGTACCACAATAGCGACCACAAAAATCCTTCGGTTAACTTGCAAATTGGTGCACACGTTCCAACTTTGCATATAAGTAACTGTATATTTTTTATTGCTATATTGTTTATAAACTGTGTACAGGGACACGCCAAAATTCTTAACATTACGGCGTATGGGGTGAATTTCGTTTAAACGCATTTTAATATCATTACTTTACAATCAAGAAAATGAAATTAGCGTACGTGATTAAGATGCTTAAACTTATGTTGTTTGAAGAAAATACGTGCTCTTAAGCTTTCTAATTAATGTACAGGACCTTACAAAAGTGTTCTGACAACGCCACGTAGTCATCCAAACGATGTTAAATTCGAAACAAGTATTAATTTTAAACGCAAAATAAGCTGAATAGTTTTTACTGGTGTATACAATGTTTATGGTTCGTTTACTGAGATACACAAAAGAATTTCGTAATATTAGAGCCTATGCACAAATTTTTATTCAAGCGCGCACTTTAATGCTTTTATGCTGAATCGGACTTAATAAAATTAATATGCATTATAAAGATGCTTAAATTCATGTTTACTCTTAAAAAAGTGTATATATAGACTAAATAATTTATGGGACCACATAAAATAATTGCGAGTATGTACTGTAATCATCCAAATGATGTCAAATTAGTTTGAAAATTTAATGAGTTATAATTAGTTAGGTTTATTCTTATTATTGGTGTTTATAATGACTGTGGCTACTTTTCCGGTATACATAAGGGATTTCGTGCTGTTACGGTCTGTAGTCGGTGTTTCTTAAAAGTGTATTTTAACATTACACCCCATCAAATATAATGAAATTTTATTAGAATTTTAAAAGCATGTTTTCGTGTTGAAAATTCTGGGCATAGAATTTGGTAATTAGTTTAAAGGTTACGCAAAATTTTTCCGATGTGCTATGTAATTTTTTTTTGTATGAAATTTGGTAGTTATGAAATTTGGTATTTATGAATTTCAGGGAAATAATACAAGACCGTCGTTTATGAAGAATACATATTGCTGCGTACTTGGGAGTTCGTAAGTTGTCCGAGAATGAAAGGCGAAACTTGCAAAAATTCAGTGATTTATTCACAGAAATTTCCAGAAAAATACAGGTCTATAAACTATCAGCTTTAATTTAACCAGTGAGCACAGCTTAAACAACAGCCGTCAACAGCCAAAAAAAAAAAAAAAAAAAAAAAAAAAAAAAAAAAAAACAGTACAAACTGTTTAGCAATAATACTAAAAGCAAGTCTCATTCAAAGAGGCTCAAAGCAAAACAAGCATTTGACGAAACTGACACAGATCTGAGAGTGACCGCCTTGGCGAAAAAATTCTCCTCTTATACTTTTCTATCGAACCCAGTCTGTTCTGGAAAATTCTCGTATCTCATCAGCCAATGAGATTAGAGCATCCATATTTAGTATATCCCTAAAAAGGATTTTCTCGCCAAGGTCGCCAAAAAAATCACCAAGGAGGGAAACAGTCGCCAAATTTGGCGCCAAATCCATTTCTTCCCTTATTGGAGCTTTTTAATGTATTTTTAAGGGAAAAATAGACTATTTTAACGCTAAAACGACTAGAAATGCACAAAAAAGCCTTTATCAACTTACTAAGCCTTTTTGAAAGAACTTATACAAAAATAAATACAATTATTTACAATTGCGTAAAACTTTATATGATATACAGATAGGTATACAAAGAGAGGTACAGCGGGGGGTTGAGGGGGGCGGCAGCTCCCCTCAGGAATGTATCTGATTATGGTAACAAGTCGATCGAATCAATATATATCATTATGTAATAAGGAATAAATAAAAATAAACAATACAAAAATTACAATATTATGACTTTAGCATAAAGTGAACCCTATAAAAAAAAAAAAAAAAAAAAAAAAAAAAAACAGTTTTGTTCTTTCAGTGCGATTTCTAAACTAAAGAAAATACGTCTCCCTCTCCCATTTCTCCCTTTTTTTAAGCAGATCTCAGGATTTTCTATTATGTTAGCTATTTTTAGCTGTAATAAACATATTTTTTATTTGTATTTAAAAGAATTGACAAGACCACAAGACAATAGATTTTTTTTATACTTTTTATTGCTGAAACGTCAGTGGAGGCCCTCTGTTGAGACTCAAAACGGTTTTGGGTTCTGTCTGTGTATCTGTCTCTCGCGCGATAGCGGCCGCAAAAACAACGCTTTTGACTTGAAATTTGGTACACATGTTCATGAACCCCACGGAATTAGCTGTATAGTCTTGGGTATGTATTCCATTTTTAGTTCGTATACAGGGACACGCCAAAATTTTTCTTATCATTACGGCCTATGGGAAGAATGTGTATGTACAGCGATAGCGGCCGCAAAAAGCACGCTATTGACTTGCAATTTTGTACACATGTTCATGCACCCAACCGAATCAGCTGTATAGTTTTAGGTATATATTCCATTTGTAATTCGTGTACAGGGACATGCCAAAATGTTTCTTATCATTACGGCCTATGGGAAGAATTTGTATATACCGCGATAGCGGCCGTAAAAATCACGCTATTCACTGGACATTTGGTACACATGTTCAAGAACTCAACAGAAATAACTGTATAGTGTTAGGTGTGCATTCCATTTGTCGTTCGTGTACAGGGACACGCCAAAGTGTTTCTTATGATTACGGCCTATGGAAAGAATTTGTATGTACCACAATAGCGACCACAAAAATCCTTCGGTTAACTTTCAAATTGGTGCACACGTTCCAACTTTGCATATAAGTAGCTGTATAATTTTTATTGATATTGTTTATAAACTGTGTACAGGGACACGCCAAAATTCTTAACATTACGGCGTATGGGGTGAATTTCGTTTAAACGCATTTTAATATCATTACTTTACAATCAAGAAAATGAAATTAGCGTACGTGATTAAGATGCTTAAACTTATGTTGTTTGAAGAAAATACGTGCTCTTAAGCTTTCTAATTAATGTACAGTACCTTACAAAAGTGTTCTGACAATGCCACGTAGTCATCCAAACGATGTTAAATTCGAAACAAGTATTAATTTTAAACGCAAAATAAGCTGAATAGTTTTTACTGGTGTATACAATGTTTATGGTTCGTTTACTGAGATACACAAAAGAATTTCGTAACATTAGAGCCTATGGACAAATTTTTATTCAAGCGCGCACTTTAATGCTTTTATGCTGAATCGGACTTAATAAAATTAATATGCATTATAAAGATGCTTAAATTCATGTTTACTCTTAAAAAAGTGTATATATAGACTAAATAATTTATGGGACCACATAAAATAATTGCGAGTATGTACTGTAATCATCCAAATGATGTCAAATTAGTTTGAAAATTTAATGAGTTATAATTAATTAGGTTTATTCTTATTATTGGTGTTTATAATGACTGTGGCTACTTTTCAGGTATACATAAGGGATTTCGTGCTGTTACGGTCTGTAGTCGGTGTTTCTTAAAAGTGTATTTTAACATTACACCCCATCAAATATAATGAAATTTTATTAGAATTTTAAAAGCATGTTTTCGTGTTGAAAATTCTGGGCATAGAATTTGGTAATTAGTTTAAAGGTTACGCAAAATTTTTCCGATGTGCTATGTAATTTTTTTTTGTATGAAATTTGGTAGTTATGAAATTTGGTATTTATGAATTTCAGAGAAATAATACAAGACTGTCGTTTATGAAGAATACATATTGTTGCGTACTTGGGAGTTCGTAAGTTGTCCGAGAATGAAAGGCGAAACTTGCAAAAATTCAGTGATTTATTCACAGAAATTTCCAGAAAAATACAGGTCTATTTAACCAGTGAGCACAGCTTAAACAACAGCCGTCAACAGCCAAAAAAAAAAAAAAAAAAAAAAAAAAAAAAAACAGTACAAACTGTTTAGCAATAATACTAAAAGCAAGTCTCATTCAAAGAGGCTCAAATCAAAACAAGCATTTGACGAAACTGACACAGATCTGAGAGTGACCGCCTTGGCGAAAAAATTCTCCTCTTATACTTTTCTATCGAACCCAGTCTGTTCTGGAAAATTCTCGTATCTCATCAGCCAATGAGATTAGAGCATCCATATTTAGTATATCCCTAAAAAGGATTTTCTCGCCAAGGTCGCCAAAAAAATCACCAAGGAGGGAAACAGTCGCTAAATTTGGCGCCAAATCCATTTCTTCCCTTATTGGAGCTTTTTAATGTATTTTTAAGGGAAAAATATACTATTTTAACGCTAAAACGACTAGAAATGCACAAAAAAGCCTTTATCAACTTACTAAGACTTTTTGAAAGAACTTATACAAAAATAAATACAATTATTTACAATTGCGTAAAACTTTATATGATATACAGATAGGTATACAAAGAGAGGTACAGCGGGGGGTTGAGGGGGGCGGCAGCTCCCCTCAGGAATGTATCTGATTATGGTAACAAGTCGATCGAATCAATATATATCATTATGTAATAAGGAATAAATAAAAATAACGTATTGAGTTATGTCTGATGCAAATAGGACGTTGAGGCTCCTGATCTGCAGATCCACTAGTTATTTTTTTTCTCCTCTTTATATTATCAAATATTGTTAACAAGGTTTTCATTATGTGAAAATTTTAAAATCGATGTTTCAACTGCATACACGCTAACTGTTTTTTTCTGCGGTAAGTCTACTTTTTTCCATTTTGCTATTTTTTCGAGGTTTTCAAGACTACTGATCCCTTTAATTGGCAAATGGTAAATAGTTGTCTGGCAGATCTGTAATGCATTACCATCTCGCGACAATCATTCAAAATAAGTTAACGTATGTTGTCTTCTTGATAACTTGATTTTGAACGATATGAACATTGTGAAATAATAGTGATTTGATGTAGCAGATATCCCATAAGAGCTAATGAAAATACATGTTACTGCTAAGTACTACTGCCAAATAAAGGGTAAACTTGAATAGATTTGGATATCTGCCAACTTGAATTTACAACATGTTTTTGATTTGTTTTTAGAAGAAATTTAATAATTATCTGAAATTTAACCCTTTCTGACCCAGGCTGTACAATCGTGCGGGTTAGACATCCACGACATCCGCTTACTTTTTTGCATCTGGAACAATCGCAATAAAATTAGGAAATTAACGATCAAGCTAATTCGCAGAAAGTGTAAAGTACAATTTTCAATCAACAAATGTCGGTTAAAATCCATATTTTTCTTTCACTTTGCAAAAACAGAAGAATGTATTGTCTTAAGGTAAAAATGTTTTGGGTCGGAAAGGGTTAGGAAATAACCCATTCTATTTTCTTCTTGGTAATGTCGAGAACAACTCAGTATTTTACGTCTTATATATATCATTTAAAATTTTTCCTTTCGCCATTTTTTTTTCACATTCTCTTTTTCTCTTGGACATATTCACTTTTCTTTTAAAGATTTTCACTTTTAACTCTTAGTTTTTCATCCGAATTTATATGGTCTAGTTCATTTGTTTCTTACTCAGTTTCTTACTTTTTCCAGCTCATTTGTTTCATACTCTTTTCCTGATTACCATGTATAATTTCAAGAACAAGAGATCATTAATTTTTGTTTAAACTGGCATGTCGTTTTTTTCTAACCAAATCTATTTTTTAAGCATTTCATGCTTTTGACTAGCTTGATAAAAAACTAAGGATCAAGAATTTGGAAGATAAGAAAACCTATCTGACAGCCTGTAAATGTCTATAAAATTTAGTTTCAATTTGTAACACAGCTTTGCCAGCTGTGGTTTTGTATTAAGGTTAAGATCTTTATAGAAGATATACACAAATATAAACTCATATACGAAGCCGTAACCGATCTTAATAAAATCATTAAAATTTCCAATAAGTACCAGATGGTGGTGGTGGCATAGGGAGTTATGACCAAATGATTACCTCAGAGACACAGACTTAGATGGAATATCCCCCGTCGGATCATAATAAAGGACTTTAAGCAATATTCACGTATTTTGGATAAAGCTACGGAAAACTCTAAATAGCTAGGCCGAATTGGAATAAATGGGATTGTACTTGGACCTCCAGCCTACCAGCTTTGAGAGCAGAAACACTTTTTTTTTTTTTTTTTTTTTTTGAGGAAAGAAAGTTTTACAGAAAGCAAATGACTAATTTTTTCGATAATAATTAATGATAAACGTGATTCAGAAAAAAAAAGAATCGATAATAATTAATGATAACGGAAATTCGGAAAAACTTGAAAGTGAAAATACTGAAAAAAGGTTAAAATTACCTGATTTGGAGGAAAAAATGAGAGAACAATCTGTTGATGCGTTGAATGGTTAAAGATGTCTGAGACTAATTTTAAATTTGTGAAAGATTTAGAAATGGAATGTATAAGTTTGAATTTTTATACCAACTATGTGAAAAATGTAAGAACCAGGAATTGAACCCGGTAATTATGCTGACCGCACAGAAGCTCTATCACTGAACCAGCCTGGCTGATTACTCACACGGCATATCTTGCATAACATCCGTTGGCAAAGTCGCCATGTCTACAAAAGCAGATATAACAGATAAGTACATTAATCGTAGCAATTTTTATAAACCATGAGGAGCATCCGCATGGTAAGCGGAGTAACCGTGTTCATTTCCCAGCTCTGGCATTTTTTACATATCGATTAACGGCTCTGATATTTTTCACATAGTTGGTATAAAAATTCCACCTTACACATTCTGCCTCTAAATAAATATTCAGATTTGATGAACGTCTTTCTAGAAAATCTATATTTATTGTAACACTAAATTTCAACTCTAAAATATTGTTAATAAATCAGGGGCTGAGGGGGGGGGGATTTTGCAGCTTTTAATTATATTACTTTCTTTAACAAATTGTATAGTTAGTGCCAGTTCTTTTTCATTGAAAATATTTGTACGGCAAACCAGTAATGAGTTGTAATTTATGTATAGATATATATGCTTCTTTTACAGAAACACGAAATTGACATATTAGAATGACGAATACGTTTTCACCCTTTATTCCATCACATAAACCGATATAGGTAGATTAAAAAGAATACAGAGAAAAAACAAGATAGGAAAAGGGATTTTGTGTGCAAAAAATGACAACAGAGTGATGAGCCAAACCTAAAACATTATTATTTACTTTCATAAAGGAAAGTAAAAGTTATATAAGCATAATTTTTTTAGTAATCATTTTGCTAATACGGTTTTATAAGATTTTATGCCATAAAAACTAAAATAAAATTATTTGATTATTAAGAGTAAATCAGGAAAAAAAGAAAGAAAGAAAGAAAGAACAAAGAACAAATTGCAGTTTTGAGGTTATTTGCACTGAAATTTCATCAGAAATGTCTCATTTTACAGAGATTTTTATTCGTAGAGAATGAGATATAGCTATCAGGAAAATGCTTGATAAAAAATGCTTGTATTTTTTCTCTTAGTAGATATATGACCAAAAATCTGGTTAAATTTTGTTTAAACTGATGTTAAGTTTCAACAAATTATAGAGTTTCATGAAATTTCGTTCATTATTTGTAAAGTTCAAACGTTCACAAAAATTGCAAACACAAAGACTAACAAACAAACAGTCATAACTTAAGGAGATTCTATGTCTAAATCCTGAGATATAGATATCACATATTATCAAGAAAAATAATGTCACACAAAAGTATTATTTGTTGAATGAAGTACGGCAAAATGTATTCTCCAGAGTTTGTTTTTTAAACATTCTACATATGAATTTTCTGAGTGATTTTTTAAAGTATGGTCTGAAAATGTAGACCATGTTATATAAAGCGGCTGTAACATCACTTGTAATATATTTATGCCTTTTTTCCCCCTTTCTTTTTTTTTAAATTGCCTTTATATTTTTTATCTTCTAAAAGAATGCTTCTTTTATTCATAAAATAATATGAAGAACTAATCCTTACAAGAATTAAGTTAATAGCCTTTTTAATTAATTACGATGAACTATGAAATTAATTTTGATAAAAGTTGCCAGAAGATTAAGTGTGGATGCAAGTTCCTTCAGCTTGTTGTAGTTCCAATAAAATTTCCACCGTATTATTAAATTAATGAATATTTGATGATGCCGGAGAAATACGATGTAAAACTCATTTACTTCATAATGCATAAGTTGTTTTCTCGTGCAGACATAAAAATTTTTATTACATTACTTTAATGTCTTAAAACACAACATACGGCAGAAAAAATAAATAAAAACTTTCATAATAAATAGGAATTTTCGTTAAAGTTACGAAAATGCACTGGATAAATAAGCACCTTAAGTTAAAAAAAAAAAAAAAAAAAAAATGGCATTTTACGGTGTTTTACATCATAATATATTCTGCATAATTATTTTACATTAGAATTTGTAAATGCAGTTGATTATTGCACAAAATCCTGATTCATCTTAAAGTAAAATTTATATATATGTATATAGTGTAAGTGCACCAGTGATTAACACTTTTAGAGCAATTGCTGATGTTTTTAATGTTCTAGTCATCAGAAAATATTTTTAGAAATGTTAAGTTAGTATATATTGCATGAAAGACATTCTGAACCACATATGTTTAAATATATACATTTGATGACAAATATTTTTTTTTAATGAATTTTTATTTGACACCCACTCAATGTTCCAGTAATTGATACTGCCAGTTTTTCATTTTATCAGTAATTGGCACCCTTAGTTCCAGTGTTTGACACTGCTAGTTATTCATTTTACCAATTATTAGCACCCTATGCTCCAATGTTTGACATAAAATGTTAAAATTCTTATATATAAAATATATTATTTTATTATTTTTCTTATTTATTAATTATTTCGTAATAGATGTCAATTACTGGAGCATTCCAAACACTGAATCACCTACCTTATATATAAAATATATATATATATATATATATATAAACTTTTACAGAAGTAGTTCTTCAAAATATAACAATAATGATTATTATCAATAAAGATTGCAATAGTAACAGACTAAAAATCATAACCCAATAACTCTATTTTCATATAATTGATTATGAAATATAAAAGCCAATTAAAGTCAAATATCAAAAATGTAAAAAATGTAAAAAAAAAAATTAAGTTAAATTAAATTAAATTAAATTAAAATTAATTTTGCCACGAAAAAGTTAAAAAGATATTTTTCCATTCAGATCATTAAATAAATAAATAAATAATTCAGTACATTTCAAGAAACATTAAAAAGAAGAAAATAACTTTTTTCTTTTAGATATTATATGACAAGAATATTCTTATAAAAATGCTTTTTAATTTTGTGTTTTCGTTCTAATTCCCATTGGAGAAATGATAAAAAGTACTTTGAAAGTTTTTTTTTTTTTTTTTCTTTTTCTATGCGCAGTGCATAAGCATAGTTTAAAAAAAATATAAAAAAATATCACGTAGATAGAAGAATTTTCTTTCTTTTAAATCTAAAGCAAACTGGAATACATTTTTATTTGTACCTGGAGAACATGCTTTACAATAAATATATTTAAAAAAAAATTCTTTGGGTTATTCAAACGTTTTAGCTGCAAGTATGTTACAAACGCATTACATGAGATTCAATAAAACAAAAAATAAATTCAAATAATGCAAAGGAAAATTTAAAAATAACACATTTCTATGAGATTCAATTTTTATCTTTATTTTTAATTTCAGTTTTTAAACATAACATTTTAAAATGATTCAGTTTATTATTTTTAAATATTATATAAAAACAAGTATGTAAAATTAAGATGTGTAATTATCTTTAATCAACCTTTTTCATTTGCGTTATTTATTTATTATTTATTTATTATTTATTTATTTATTTATTTGGTGTCGTGGTCCAAGCTCAAGTACCTAAAGCTCACACTAGAGGAATCGTGGCTGAAGCTCACATATACCAGTATCTCGTGTTCCAAGCGCACAAATATATTCACCCCTTTACCCGACGCATCAACTTGAAAGGTGGGAAGAGACCATAGAGACTAATCCCTTTTTCCGAAGAGCAGAAAGGGGGGAGGCGAAGATGTTTTTTTCGAAGCGCAATTCAGTTGATGAGTTATTTTTTGAACTAGGGCAGGAACTAGGAATAAAATAATGAAATAAAATTATTTTCTGCATATTTAGATAAGTTTAACAAAAATACTTTCGGGGGTGGATAAATATATATATATATATATATCAGGAGTAATGACCCGAAATGTTTGTTCATGTATTTATTTAACGCAGTTTCATTTAATAAGTCAATCTTAAGTACTATATATGTTTTATATAGAATTCACAGATTATATATAAGACTACACATAATTTGTGGAATGTCTTTGTTATCAAATTTAATTGTTGTAAGTATTTTTTAACTAGAACTCAACTCAACAATACGAAGGTACAGTCTGCAAAAAAAAAAAAATAAATAAATAAATAAATAAAAATAACACCCCCATTGAAATTATCAAGAAATTGATAAATTGATTTCTGGTAAAATATTAGTAGGTTATAATTTAAAAGTTATGTTTGGAGTACACATTTGGCAGTCAATGTTAATGAAAATATACATTGTTATCAAATTTTAGTGTAAGATAAAGTAGTGTGAGTGCCACACCAAATTTTTTGGTTCATATTTTGTTGAGAATTATGATCAACTTTCCCTCACGCTTTTAACCGAGGCTTGGGACTGGGAAGTGTCAGTTAAGACACAGACGGTTTAAAATCTGGAACGCAAGGGTGTTCAGTTTTTTCCATTATTTCATATTTCAAATTTATTTTAATGGTTCCTTTGCATTTCTGCGACTTTGCCAGGCAACATCGCCAAGCTATTTTGGTGTCACTTCTAAACAAATGATGTCTGAAACCCTCTGTAACAAGACAATCTTTACCATTCCTAGTTTTCATAATTTCAACGTTTTCCATATTGTACAGTACGTGCAACATACAGGAACACAAGTGCAAGGATGACCCCACACACTTACGAAAAGGGGAAGGTGAACAGGTGATAAATAGGGACCGAACCTCACTGGCTATTGTGACTCCTACTGTGAATTTGAAATACGAGTTACGTGCTCTTCGGCCACGGTCTAATCTTTCGGTCTAATCTAATCCCACCTGTCAAGTTGATACGTCGGGGGAAAGGGGTAAATATATTTGTGAGCCTGGAACACGAGATACTAATGTATGTGAGCTTCAGCCACGATTCCCCTACTGTGAGCTTGAAGCACGTGCGCTTCGTCCACGGCGCCATTTATTTATTCTTTAATTAATATAATTTTCTTCTGTTTATTTCAGTTTGCGCGTATGAAATTTTTAAACTAATTTATGCATACTTTTCATTTTTCGTTCAAAAGATTGAGTGGAAATAACAATTCTAATTTTACAAACATATAATAATAATAATAATAATAATAATAATAATAATAACTTTTTGAAAGGTAAACAATTATAATTATTATTCAAAATACTAAAAATAAATTGAAAATAGACATAAAATAAAAGTGTAAATTGCGCCATAATATATAAAATAAATTCCTTCGCCAGACAACATAAACTCTACAGTTAATCATAATTTTTTAAGTTGGTGTAAAATTTATATATGTATATATATATATATAAATGATAGATATCTTAATAAACATTAACCGTAATATTTTAGCATTTAATAGATACATGTCAATACCAACGCAGCAAAAATAAAACTAATAATAACACATTGCTAAAACTATCACAAAAAAGTAGCAATACATGTTAAGATCCAATAAGAGACAAAAACAATGTAAATTACTTGCGCCCACTTGAAAAAAAAAAAAAAAAAAAAAAAAAAAAAGGACCATTAAACATAATGCCGGAGAAAGTAATTAAAGGACTTCAGAATAATAATTGGAATAAAAAAGTATTAATAATTGGAATAAAAAAGGCTTAAAAGTAGAAGTATTAACCCATCAGGGGGCAAGTACTTCATAAAGCTGTGAAAGCTGCAAGGATTTTATAAAACAATATAGCTAACAATAGCAAATTTATAGTGTTCAGGTCCCAATCGAGCAGCAAAAACAGTTTGAATGAGAAATAAAATAAAATATTAAATCAAATCATCAAGGAAACCAGTGAGGAAAATAGAAAAAAATCGGAGAAACCACATGTAAAGCTATCAACCCAACATGGAGAAAAGGAAGTTGCCATCATAATAATGAAATTAAAAATAAATTCTTTGCAAGCTTCGATTAATCGATAAAGAATTAACAACTGAGCATTTTCATTAACGATAAAATTCACAGTGTAATTGTTGATTTAGTTAATTTTTCATTTTCGTTAAATCAATGAACTTTAAAACTTTCAAGGAAAACAAATTTGATGACAGCTAATATTAATTCAGCAGTGAGCAAGCGCCATCTATCGTGTAGCTAGATAAACATTAAAAAGTCAGTTAAACTAATTCAGGTTTAAACAAACAATTGCTCTAAGGTGTATTATTTATAGAAGATTTTTAAATTAATGATTTAAGTGATTATGTGGCACCATATAATTAATTAATTAGTTTTGTGTTAGTAATGTTAAACCTAGATTACTAAAGCTTAATCTTAAAGTTATTAATAAGAATTAAATGTTAAGTTTTAATAAGACACCTTCACAAGCAATACATCCAAAGAGCACACATGTAAGGAGAAGCAGTAAAAGGCAATCTTCAATGATTAAAGTTTACTTTATTTGTTTTGATAATTTTAATAAATTAAATCTGACGAATAAAGTGTTCATAATAAACACTATCAACAAGAAAAAAATAATGTAACTTGCGATGGCAATAATCCCTTCAATTTTTTTAAAATAATTTAATTCAACAACAATCCTCTCAACCAACCGGCCAAACAACACCACCCATCCTCCTTAATCAAACATCTGCCCGCCCATCCTACACATTATATATATATATATTAATTTTTTATACCTTAAAGAGTTTTTTTTATGATATACTGTTGAATAAATATTGACATTTAATCATATTGACATTTAATCATAATATTGACATTTAATGATAATATTAACATTTAATGATATACTATTGAACAAAATAAATTTTTTGGGATAACCCATTTTTGTAGCAGCATTAATTATGTGGGTGATATTTTTGTTTTTATACCTAAATGAACAGAGATTATGTATGTGAAAGAGGTGATTGAAAATTATATTTCTGTAAACAGAGATATGAAGACAAGAATGAAAATGCGTAAACAAATTTACTTTGAAACAAAAATCTTGTCTTTTGTCATATAGATCAGTATAAATTTTACTTCCTTCAAGTTTAAGTTTTAAATCTAAGAAACTAATACTGTTATTGTTAAGGAGAGTATGAGTTAAGGTAAGGTGAGAAGAATATTCTAATTTAATTAAATTAGGGGGAAAATTATAGACATAAAAATTATAATGTCATCAACGTACCGGTAAAAATAGACATTTTCATTACACAATCCCTGTTCATAATGGCAAAGGTATAAGTCAGCTAACAAATTTGAGCTACAACCTCCTTCTGGAATACCGACCTTTTGAATATAAATCTTATTATTATGTAGAATGTAATTATTATGAATACTAAAATTTAAAAGTGTCTTAAATGATGTTATAAAAAAGTATTTTTGTAAAGATGTTTGACTTTTAAAGCTTTCAAAATGGTTAAAGATGATTCGATGAAGATCTGTTAAATTAATATTATTAAACAGGTCAGCAAAAAATATATATAGTGCCCCACAGAGAGAGACTTGTTTTGAGACCGATAGCTACAAACGTTGGTGTCTCGAATTTTCATAGTTTCCTTTATTATTTTATCGCTGTATACAATTGGTCCATTTGTAACATCCACATAGAACAGTGAATATCCTTCGCAATTGAAGATTCATGTTTCGACAAAGTTACAAGCGTTTTCGTTGCGCACTTTTGCTGCTTGCGAAATCTTAATTGATCATTTGAATCTAAATATTTTTTGGCCGTATGTATTTTGAATTGAATTTAATTTGTATATCGAATATACATATTTAAAATCCAAAGTGAACTTTGTACAAAATTAGTAATTGTGTTTTCTGAATTGATTAATTTTTATTAATTGGAATAAAAAATGCTTAAAAGTAGAAGTATTAACTCATCAAATTGAGTAGTTTATTTCTGCTAATTCATGATGGTTTTTCTCCTACAATAGCCTCGTGTGATTCAATAGTTCCAGCTTCTCTTATTTTTCTTAGCTCCTTGATCCAACCTCTACGGACTTCAAATTGGCTTTGCTGATATTCACGTTATTAAAAGACTTAACTGTTGACTATGAAAAGAAAACATATTTAAAACTGCTCATTGGAAACGAATAATAAAAATCCCTGATGGTGCTTTACTATTAAAGCGAAAAGCTTTGGATAATTTTTTTTTTTTTAGCATCTTTTGAATAAAATTTAATTTACGTGTGTTTAAAGTGTTTTTAATATATTTAAAGTAATAAATCTTATATTTAAGTCTCTCCTACTTAATAATTAAAGGAACATAAACTATTTCTTTAAATTCTAGTTTCGCCAAAGTTTTAATTGCATATTCACAGCTTAATTTTTAAATATTTCTTAAAGTTAAAGCCCTAGTAAAATTATTCGTGGTAAATATATATTGTAATTCCTATTATTTCGTAATTATTTTTACACTAATACACTTTAAAGTTATTTTTATGTATTAAAAATAGCTTTTCTCTATT